>JASPKZ010007817.1:2810000-3247500 GCA_030220185.1 Diploptera punctata | reverse complement strand
TTACAATGAACAGAAAAGGCAGTGTGTTTCGGGAGATTGGGTAATCGGTGTAGAAAGGGGATTGAAGGGCATAGGGATGGGTGGGGTATGGGAGAGGAGTACGCGGAATAATAGAAATGTTGGAGGACAGTTAAGAAGAGACTAATCGATATAGACAGACAGTATATAGAAGCAGAGTGTAGCCAGAAAATATCGCTCACCCTGCAGACGGAACTGAAACTTTCGTGGGGAAGGGAGAAATATATTGACTCTTTGGATGGGGATGATAAAAGTGCCATTGCATGGTTTCATTTGGGGGGATGGATGGCCCATAATTTAACAAATGATGAAGGCATTAAACTATGCCCACTATGCGATGACCATGAAAACTGGCAGCATATTATAGCATTCTGTAGAGAGACAGAACAACTTAGATTACAGATGCTGCCGGAGAGATTTCTCAGGTCGGATCGAGGGAGAGTGGCGTGTTGGGATCTTTTAGGACGGATCGAGAGTGAATCAAAAACATGCAAATTTTTGGATACAGTAAGAAAATTGAGATATGACAAAATTGTAGATTAAGGATATACGTATTATCAATAAGAAGAATCTCAATATGGTCTTTGTTTTCGATCTTTAATTATGTTATATAATAAGTAGGTCCGATAAGTTGAATAGTCTGATAGTGCATTCAATGTCTGCAGGACGGGGGGAGGGGGGCATGAGCGTGCGGTGTGTATATGTGTCGGGGTTTGTTTTCTAGCATATTTTTTTTATAATATTAATGTACGGAATGTGGATGAATGTAGATATGTATTATTGTGATATAGTGTAGACATAGATTTTACTTATATGTAGCCTGTTATTGTTTTTTGATACGGGTGTATTGTAGGTATTTGTTTATATTATTAGTTTGTTTTTTATTTATGGAAAAATTAATGCACGTACGGCCAAGCAGGCCCGTGCGCAATGTAAATGCATATGTATTTTCTTTATTCTGAAAAAAAGGCAATAAATTCAATTATCTATCTAATTGAATGTGGTCTTATGTATGAGTGTAGATGTGTAATATGTTTTTATGTACTGTAGGCGTAGACTAACATATTATATTCATTGTTTTGTGTTTTTTTACTTAGTAAAGCATTAAAAAAAATATATACCTGATATATATCAATCGCTCTCAACTAACTAACTAACTCACTGGCACTATCGAACCAGGAGGTTCATGGCCGCGCGGATATAAGTTCCCCATACATCCCTATCCTCAGCTAATGTTTTCCAATCATCCCTGTATAGAGTAATTGAATTCGGTTAGGTTAACGTTTAGTTTCTTATACATAATTAGGTTAGGTTAGCTTTTAGTTCTTTATAATATGGGGAATGAAAGACTTGCATGGAAGCTTCTTGTAGGAAAGCCAGAGGGAAACGCCCGGTTGGTAGACCAAGAATGAGGTGGGAGAATAACATTAACTATGATTTGAGGGATGTAGATTATACAGGGAATGATTGGAAAAAACATTAGCTCAGAATAGGGATGTATGGAGAGCTTATGTCCGCGCGGCCATGAACCTACGGGTTCGATAGTGCCAGTGAGTAAGTAATAATAGTAAAATTGATTTACATACCAGCAATTTAATATTGTCTAAATGCCATTCTATTTATTACTTTCATAGGTTAGGTGACTTTTAGGTTATTATACATGTATTTAATAAATTATATTACAAATTTCGAAGATTGTTATAAATAAGTGGCATCTATTTATGGAATATTATGTGGGGGCTAATTGCCGTTGTTAATTTTCGAGACCTATTGATGACCTATCGATTACACACAACAACAAAGAATTAATCGCAGGCTCGAAATGTATCAATAACTATGTTTTCGGACTCGCAGAAGACGAAAATGATATTAGATTTTTCCAATCACCTAACCGGGGTCATATATTTCGACGACAACATTTAGCAGAAGTGATCGTTCTGTGAGTCGCAGGCGCTGTTGTCTCTCAAACTGGTCAACCTCCTTTTTGTTTTGCGCGGTTTTATTACTCTTAGGGATTGTTAAACTCTCAGGAATACACAGGTATAAAAAACATTCCTGATTGTGACTGTCAAATACGTGAAGTAATGGCTTGTAATACCTCGTCTGTGCAGTTCGTCTTACATTACATCATTGTGATTGTGAAGTGTCGATATATACATTATTGTGTATATTTCTAAGAGAATTGAATTAAAACAATTTACTATAATATATTTTAAAACGTAAGATTTAGTGTTTTTATAATTTTGCAATGTCTCGCCGCTGTAAGAATTCTCCTAATTTATTCTATTACGTATGTCTAGAGTATTGTACAAAATCGCAGCGCAGAACAAGGCGTACAAGTTTTATTTTGGGAACTATAGTAAATTTGGAGATACTGATAAATATTGGGCCCCCAATTTGTGCTGTACAAACTGCCAAAGGAATTTAATAGGGTGGTTAAAAGGTTCGCACTCGTGCATGCCATTTGCCATTCCAATGTTGTGGAGGGAACCTACGGACCACATCACTGACTTATTTGTGTATGGTCAATATATCTGGTTTCAATTTAAAAAATAAGCATTCTCTTCAATATCCAAATTTGCAATCAACCATGCGACCTGTTAAACATAGTGATTCTTCACCGAACTTGGGTGACGTCAGTGATGAACATGGTGAAAAGTTCCACGAAGACATTTTAGAAATGGAAAGGCGTTATAAAGGGAAATTAGTGACCAACATGCTTGCTGATTACTGCTGGCAACTTATCACAGACGTTTCGGAGCCATCTTATCGCTGTAAGTCATCCAGGAAGAAGTCTTGAAATGTGAGATTTTTGCTACAATTTAAACATATGTTGTAACGTAACTACTTATTTATCCTTCTAAGAAAAATACCCTAACTTTTTGGATCTTATATGATTTGGTTTTACATAGATCAATTGCTTCTGGCAATATTATTGCAAAAAAATTGAAACTATGTGCACATAAGCAAAATATGCGAAATATAACGAAAAACATTCAACACCTCCTCGCAAAAAACTGTTACGTGATAGAGAAAAACGGACTTCAAATTCGAAATTAGCACATGAGAATTAACTACAATCACCTATTTTCATTTCTGCGAGCGACAAAAAGTTCAAATTTGTTGTTGTATGTTATTATCGACACTCCATTCAGTTAAACCATTTTTTCTTAAGAAACTATGTGAGGATATGATTTTTATCAAATTTCAAACTCTTTGCTATGTAATTTTGGAAATATAGCATTTAGAAATACAGCAGTACACTTTTATCACAATAAAATATTTGTTCTATTTTCGCATCTCTATTGAAGAAAACATGTTTTCATGCTGGACTAACATCTGAATATCGAATCTGACGTCACGACCAGAATGGTAGCCACTGCTTCAGGTAATATAGGAAATAGTGCTTTATAAATTGTTTCTGGATGGTCCACAATTTTTTTTATGTTTTCATCTTCGACGTTCCTAAGCTTCATTTTAAAATCAAAATTATCTCGAAATTCGGATGTCCACTTTTTGCGCCGTACCCGACTTTAGTAATAATTAAAAAATGCATTTGTACAAATAAATTTTCTTTCTATCCCTTCACTTAAGTTGAAAGAATAAGCAGCCACTGCATCTTCTTCTAAAAAGTACATCTGTTAATTTTGTTTTAATTAGTCATTTTCTATTTTTATGAAAAACAAACTCATTATCATACAGAACCAAGGGATCAACAATCAGCTGATTTAAAAAAAAAAACGATATCGAAAGAACAACACAAAGCAAAGATTGTTGATGATGTTCACTGGTTGATCTTCGCAGTGTAATAAACCAGAGTAATATATTTTCATAGGAACTCTTCATTTCTACCTTCAAAACAATGAGAAGCTAATTTTCATACTGAATTTACATATAACTGGCACATACTAGGCAACAAAAAATAATTGCATAGAACCAAAACTATATTCTTGGTAAAATCAATTCTGAAATGTTTTATATTGACCGGAGTTTTTTGCATTTTAAATTCCGAAAACACCCTCTAGATTGATTTTGTGCTGTATTCAAAATTTAGAAAATTTATATATTTTCTGAGAAAAAAACCAAGGCTATGTAGCCTTGGTTAACTCAAATCTGAAATTTTGGATTTAGACCGAATTTTCTGCATTATAAATCCCGGACACATCATCTATATTGTTTTTTGCAGTTATCAAGATTTTGAAAATTTCATCATTTTTTGGGTAAAAAACCAAGACTATAGCCTGGTAAACTCAATTCGGAAATTACGATAGATTTAGACCTGATTTTTTGCATTATAAATCCTGGTCACACCCTCTAGATTAATTTCTTGCAGTTTTCAAGAATTCGAAAATTTTGACTTTTTTTGGAAAAACAGTAAAAACCCTCTAGATTGATTTTTTGCCGTTTTCAAAATTTCGAAAATGTTGACTTTCTTGGAAAAACACCAGGACTATAGCCTTGGAAAACTCAATTCTGAAATTTCGGATTTAAACCGGATTTTTTGCATTATAAATTTCGAACACACTCTCTACATTGATTTTTTTTTCAGTTTTCAAAATTTCATAAATTATGAATGTTATTGGGGAAAAAAACCAAGACAGTAGCCTTGGAAAACTCAATTTTGAAATTTTGGATTTAGACTGGATTTTTTGCATTGTAAATCCCGAACACGCCTTCTACATTGATTGTTTTGCAGTTATCAAGATTTTGAAAATTTGACATTTTTTTTGGGAAGAAAACTAAAACTATAGTTTTGGTAAACTCGATTCTGAAATTTTAGATTTAGACTGGATTTTTGCATTATAAATCCCTGTCACTCCCTATAGATTGATTTTTTGCAGTTTTCAAGATTTCGAAAAATTTTACATTGTTTAGAAAAACCCGTAGACTATAGCCTTGGAAAACTCAATTCTGAAAGTTTGGACTTAAACCGGATTTCTGGAACATAAATCTCGAACACATCTATAATTGATTTTTCGCAATTTTCAAAATTTCACAAATTATGAAATTTTTTGGAAAAAAAAAAAAACAAGACTATAGCCTTGGAATACTCAATTTTGAAATTTTGGATTGACACCAGATTTTTTGCATTATAAATCCCGGACACACCACCTAGATTGATTTTTTTGCAGTTAACAAGATTTCGAAAAATTTTGACATTTTTTGGGAAAAAAACCTAAGACTATAGCCTTGGAAAACTTAAATCTGAAATTTTGGATTTAGACGAGACTTGTTTGCATTATAAATTCCGGACACACCCTCTAGATAGAGCTTTTGCAGTTTTCAGAATTTCTAAATGTTGACCTTTTTTAAGGAAAAAACCAAGACAACAGCACTGGTAAACTCAATTCTGAAATTTTGGATTTAGACTGGATTTTATGCACTATAAATCCCGGACACACCCTCTAGATTGATTTTTTTTTGCAGTTTTGAAGATTCCGAAATTTTTTACTGTTTTTGGGAATAAACCAAGACTACAGCCTTGGAATACACAATTCTGACATTTTGGATTTAGACCGGATTTTTTGCATTATAACTTCCGGACACACACTCTAGATTGATTGTTCACAGTTTTCAAATTTTAGAAAATTTTGCATTTTATTTGAATGAAGACCGAGACTATAGCCTTTGAAAAATCAATTCTGAAACATGAATTTAGACAGGATTTTTTGCGTTATATATCCCGGACCCACCCTCTACATTACATTTTCTGCTGTTTTCAAATTTTCGAAAATTCTGATTTTCTGGGAAATAACCAAAATTGATTTTTTGCAGTTTTGAAGATTTCGAAAATGTTGTCATTTTTTTGGAAAAAAAAAAAAAAAAGACTATAGCCTTGGTAAACTCAGTCTAAAATTTACAAGGACATTAAGTAAAATTAATTACGTGAATGTTTTTTACAGATAGCATCCTCATTGATAAAATATACGTATTCGTGTAAAGTGGAACCAAATGTTCCACAATAACCGAATTCCTTTGTTATGTTCAATTATTTAATACAGCCACCATGTCACATAATACCAAACAAAGCCCGTCAGTATATTAAAACAGCATCTACATAAAATAATATATTTAGGAGTTTTTTCAATATTTATAATATTCAATAGCAGAAATTAAGAATTGATCGTTAGCTTGAAAAGCGTTTAAAGTGGCTATTTTCATAAATATCGCAAATAAACTCTTATTCGCACTTAGAATAAAAGACACTGGCCTGAAACCCTCAAAGCTGATGAGGGGAAGAAGTTAATATTATATTACTATGTAAGGTTGAGGAAAATGTTTAAAAATCGAGCGATAGCGATGTTTTTAATTTCCGAGATTCTTTAAAACACTTCACAAACGTGCGTTGTACATTATTTTTGCGCGATGGTGTTATCAAAATAATAAATAATTGTAAAATAATAACATCTTTGTTGGAAATATTTGCGTTCGTTATAAACAATTGACTAACGTTAACAGTGTGGGCAATGTTTATTAGTTGAAACAACAGGAGGCCTTGAGAACACTTATTGATAACATGGCCGCAAGTATATATTTATTGTTTTATACTGTTTCAAATAAAGTTCAGTTCATTTAAATTGAAGTGATTTGTTTCGGATAATGTATATTAACACTACCTTTCGGATATTTTCCATATATACTTTGTACGTCGGGGCACGCCGTAGCGTAGTGGTTAAGGCACTAAGCTACAAGCCGGAGGGTCGAGGGTTCAAATCCCGTTGGGGTCAGAATTTTTAAACTGACCCAAACCCTCTGGCGGCACTATGGCCCTGGGGTCGACTCAGCCTCTAACGGAAATGAGTACCAGACGCTTGTTCTGGGGGTAAAGGCGGCCGTCACGCAGGGCTGACAACCCGGCTGACATAAAGTGCCGATTGTCTAGAAAAAGTGGGAGCCTTAACCTCCTACTACCCCAAGGGCTTCCGGGCCTGTTGTGGGATCACTTTACTTACATTGTACGTAGTATACATAGAGGGCAGCGGTTTTACTTCCAGCACGTGGGTGTAAATATAATATTACAGTACAGTTATTTAGGTTGGCAATCCCGAAATGTTTTTTTTGTCTAATACCGCCAGGTTGTCTTTTATGTTATTTATGGCATTCTCCCCTGGCATTGGCAGAATTGTAATCCAGTTCTTAGATTGGGGCACCTGGAAGACGGAGTTACGTTACCCTGATGGTTTGATGGGTGACAAATGATAATGAACCACCAGGAGAGTTCTTAACATAAACATAACCTAAATTCCAGACCATGGACAACCACAGGAATAATTCCCGTAAAGGAAAAATTCTAATAGTTTGAACAGTAGTCAGGAATGCTGACCACTAGCCCATGAGGCTGGTCACCCCCGAATTGTAGGAAGTTGAACTTTGAATAATCGTCTCCATTGCTGGTAAGTACGACAAGACGCACTATCGCGCAAAAAATATTTTTTGTCCGGGGGCAGCACAATTAAAGAAGATATTAACAGAGTCCACTCAAACAGAAGGGTCCATATTACCCAAACTTCCCTCTAAAACAAAAATGTGGGATAAATTATATAAAAATATATAAAAATGATATAATTTGGATAAATTATATAAAAAATATAAATTACAGAAACTATTAATTATATCTGACTAAATTAAAATGTATGAACTATTAAAAACTTAAAACAATTTGGAATAATTTCAAACAGCTAATAATATCATAAAATGATTGGGAAAAGGAAATTCAAATTCAAATTATTTAATTCAAGCAGACTATTTAACAAAGATCGATAATAATATTATTAGAAAACATTGTTTAAATTTAGGTATCAATAAATGTTTGAACACAACATTTGATGAAAGATCATCTGAGTTTCCTAATTTAAAGTCCTAAGGAACACACAGTTGGAAGGTATAAATTACAGCCCACATGTATAACAAGTATCTTTTTTACTCTTCCTAACAGTACCTTTCAACCGAATAATGTGTACCTTCCTGCCCTGGGCACGAATTATCAGATCATTATTTTAGAAAATAATCTGTTTTTTAAAAATAATTTTGTGGTGGTTTTCGCACTCGTAATATAAAATTCTAAAACTTAAAGATTTTTAATTTTGTGAATTAGAATAACTTATAAAAGTTAAAAGTAAAGAATCATGCTAATTCAGTTATGAATAACAGTTTTAATAACTTAAGCCTAAACTTTAAGCTAGGATCTCCCTTGATCTCTCTCAATCACAATCTTTTATTATTAAAATAATTCATAGTAAGTCATATAAAAGAAAGAAATCATCATCATAATCATTATTTGCACTCATGGATTAGGCTATTCGACTGTTCCTCTTCAGGATAGAAATTGACCCTTCCATCGCTTCTTAGGTCTTCCTGGTTCTCTTCGTCCTGTGGGTCTGTAGTTGAATAGCTGTAGAGGTAGTCTATTGTTTGGAATTTTAATGAGGTGTTCATGCCAAATATTTCGGTATATTTGGATGGGTTCAGTTATTATGATGATCTTGATGAAGATTTTCGGGCTGTAAGGCCGTGGTCGTGAGGCTTGTAGTTCCCCGACGTTTCGCCAGAGACTGCGTCTGGTATCCTCAAGGGTTGTCTTGAGACTGGCATTTCTCTCCACTGCCTATCCTTTTTATACGACCACGGCCTACAACCCGAAAATCTTCATCAAGATCATCGTAGCAACTCCTGCCGTGACGTGAATACGTTTCAGTTATTGCTGGTGTGTTGCGAGCTTTGCGGTTATCTTCATTATGCATGTGGTCATAAAGCCTATAATCCGCTAAGTCTTAATAACTTCATTTCTGCAGCTACTGTCCTATTTAAATTACATGTAGAAAGAGTCCAGGTTTCAGAGCCATAAAATAGAGCTGGAAGAGCTAATGTTTTATAAAATTTTAGAATTGTATCGGGCATATTTTTCGGAGAAGAGTGTTTCTTCATTGTTCCAATAAGTTTTTGGAATTTGATCGATTTTAAGTCTATGTCCTTACATGTGTCGTAGGATAAGTTGCAGTCAAGATAAGTAAAGTTATTAACTTGTTCTATTATATGTTGTTAGCAACAATTTTAGTTCGTGTCGGTATTTTCCCTTGAAATTCCATAGTTCTTTGTCTTACTCACCAAAATTTGTAAACTATAATCTTGGGTTATTACAATAATTGTAATATTCTAAGCAGTATTTTATGTTGTTGTTATATCCGGAAACGTTACCCTTATTTTAGTAATAATTTGGGGATTCCATTTATTTAATTTTAATTTAAATAATGATATAAATAAATTGAAACTAAATCTTATTTATTGTATAATCTTAAACTACAATGAATAATGTTTATGAAATCGAAGATAAGTGTAAAATGATTACGTCTTATATATTGTTATGGTAAACAGTAGATACTCAAGTTACAGACAAATGATTACGACCAAAGAATGTTCAAATAATGTGGGCCTAAGTCGGCCGAACATTACAAATTATTGGTTAATTGAGAAAAAGGGCGAGCGAATCGTGTTCTTTCTTAATTAGGTCATTACCAATCAGAAATTGACAACATGATAATCTACAGCAAAGGAAGAAGGGAGATGGCCACAAGAATATGATGAACCATCGACGCCATTTAATGTTCACCATATAAAAGTTTGTTTAACATATGTGTTAAGTGAAATAACTTAAAGAAAATGTATATAAAAGAAAGTTCAAATTACGTAAGTTAAGTGAACGTAATTATACCTATGAAATAATTTAAATTAATGAAATTTCAAAATAAATAAAAATAGCCTATTAGCAAGTTGATATACGATTATAAAAATAATTGTAAATAATAATTAAATTTTATTAAAATCAAAGTGAGAAAATATTTAGATAATCGAAGAAGAATTGTTGAACTATTTAACATAAATAAACATAATTAAGTAATAACTAATTTGATATTATATTAAAGTAATTAGCCATACAATTAAATAATTGAAACTAAAAGAACTAGATTCATCTTTATTATTAAAAACTTGTTTAGAAAATAATAATAGAATCATTTAAGAAATAAGAAGTGAATATTTATTTAATGAAAGAGTAGCCTATATTACTCATCAACATCTCGAAAATAATAATAGGTTTAAATAATCAATTGAGTTGGGGTTTACTTGATGAAAATCCATATTTATTAATTAAATAAAAAATAAAACGTAGTTTTATTTGATTTTCATATTTATTATATAATTCAGTGGCAGGTGTTTCGGTACACTGTACCTTCTTCAGACATGTTAACAAATTATGAATTGTATTCCAACTGATCTAAGCAACAATACAACAATATGTATTTAAATTTTTTAATTTAACAAAGGGGATTCATTCAAATCAAGTTGAGAATTTAACAGTTGGTTACTGCTTTTAAATTTATTAATTTCTACAGCCTCCAAAATATCTAACTTCTTACCCTTATCACAAACATGTTAGTAACAAACATGTAGTAACAAACTGTTAAATTCTCAACTTGATTTGAATTAATCCCCTTTGTTAGATTTAAAAATTTAATTAGATTAGTTGGAACACAATTCATAATTTGTTAACATGTCTGAAGAAGGTAGAGTGTACCGAAACAGCTGTCACTGAATTATATAATAAATATGAAAATCAAATAAAACTACGTTTTATTTTTATTTAATTAATAATAATAGGTTTGTAAATATGGCGCATTTACTCATCGATTGTGATAGAAAGAGATCCCTTGGGAGGAGACTGACATACTGGTGCAACTATATTAATGGTCGATGGAATACCTAATACAAATTGGTATATTATTCAAGAACCCCAGGAAAACCTGTTGTAAATATGTCGCCACAACGTGGTCAGACAAGAGCCAGTTAATCCTCGTTATATGGTTAAATAAAAAATATAAGCATATAACTAAATATTATTTTAATTTCAAATTTAGTTTCGCCCCGCTACACTACCAAAAAGCCTCCAATAGAACTAACCCATTCATAACAATTAATTTTCAAGCATTTTCTGGATTAAAAAATACTTATTTTGAACTCTCTTATAGGGAAATCCCGCGGATTCTGATTGGATCCGAAGGTTGATCGGTCCACCAACAGAGGGAAGAAGAAGTAGTTCTTCTGATCGACATAATATTAGTTAACGAGAAATTACTGAAGACGAAAGTGCCAAGGCTTTGAAACCGCGGTCTAATTAGACGAATGGATATGAGGTGAGGTATGAAGCATTTTAATTTAATCTTAAAATAGTTATTTATTTATTTATTCATATTTCTGCCACGATGTATTTTTCGCTTTTTATTTGTGTTTCATCATATTTGAAATATATACATATATATACGATAAGAAAAATTAATGCTCGGACGGGACTTGAACCCGGACCTCTGGATTGATACCCCAGAGCGCTTCCGATTACGGCACCGAGCAAGTCAAGTACAAACATTCATTTTTCTTTTCGAATATTCTCATTATTACGAGATGTAGTGGGAAATCGGTCTCCACTGCCATCTGGTAGCTCATATCGCAGGTAAGCAAATTAAAGAGAATATTTTTACTTTATAGCAGTGACGCGTTCTTTGCCGGGCAGGTCAAGGAACGATACCTCCTGTAGACGTCGCAGAGAGCACGAAATCCTTGCACACGTCCTTGGTGCCTGTCCGTTTGGAGAATAACTGAGAAACATTCGGCACCACACTATTCGGAATATGATGGCAGAAGCCTTGCGAGATTTTGGATGCACAGTTTATGAGGACGTTAATGGTGTGGCCACTAATGGGAGTAACATACTATTAGATATTATTGCATTTAGACCGTCTTCTAAAATTGTTATAATATTAGATCGCACAATCCGTTTTGAGACTCATAGTGGCCAACCTGAGGAAGTTGACTGTGGAAAGAAAGCACATATATGATCCAACAATTGACTATTACAAAGACTATTTAACTCATGCCCCAAATGGGAGTCAATGACCAATCACGTTTCAATGATTTCTGTTTTACAACCAATCAGAGTCGTGTTTCACGAAATATTTATCAGTGTTATAATTACCATATTAAAGAAAGCTCCTCCTTTTTAATATTCTGAAATAATATGATCTAGTTGCAGTGATAAACAAAAGAAGCAGATGAAGCGTACCTATCGTTTCTCATTTGTTTTCAAACATCGCCGTTTACATTAGATATATAAATATTTTAAAATAACTACAGTTAAATAATGATTTGTGAGTAAACAGCTTAATTTTATTCGTTAAATAGTCCTAACAAATGCCACTCTTGATTTCCAAATTATCGATAAATTCACGACTCACGAAGTGAGGAGTGAATTTATCGATAATTTGGAAATCACTCGTGGCATTACTTATGATAAATACCAATTAGATAGTATAACTGTCACAGGATTGATGATCGGGGCAAGAGGCACTATACCAAGATTCTTAGCTAAATTTTGGAACTTCTTAGATCTGGACAGAGTGTATCGTTCTAAAATTGTCATCGTTGCCATTAGAGGATCAATTTCAATTTTAAGAAACCATCTTTACAAAATTTCTACTTTATAGTATGTATACGTCAATTACAATTTGAAAATTTTTAATGTATTTACAAAATGTATTTAATCAATTTCGAAAATTAATTGTCTGTATCCCTTTGTTCTTGAGGCAATCCTCTAATGAGGAAAGTTATGTGTAATAAAAATATTATATATTATATAAATTATGTCACATAGCAATATATATGCTATGTGAATAATAATTTGTTTACCATTAATCTTAAAAACAGTTATCGTTCTATATAAAGAAATTAAGTTGAGATAACAAAGTTATTCGACTTTTATATTATATTTGGTGAGATGTACAAAATGTATAAATATGTCAGCATATAGAAATTATACTCTATACATTACGCTATGTTTATTTTTATATTTGTGTAAAGATAGCATCTTAAATCAAAACATGCAGATTACAAATAATTTAAATCAAATTATAGTTCAAGAAAATATTTATAATTTTTTATTACACTGAATTTTGTAATGTATGTATTGTGTACACATTTCAAGTAAAGCAAAATTATTTCAAGTTAGTTGGCCATAAAGTGGTAAAAAGAGTGGCGGCTAGTGGATTGAAAATGTGAAAGATTGTCACTTACCTACTATACTAACATATAACTTCAACACGTGTCCAACTCAAGGTCGGTTGAGAGATGAGATGAAATGAAGTCCCTACAATTTAGAATTGTGTAAACAACAAGGGTGTCGGCCGACCATGTCTGATGCAACGTAACAGGGGTGGATGAACAAAATGAAATAAAATAAAATAGATGAATATAGACAAATGGTGGGATGAAATTTCTGGCAGGGGAACAATAGGACAGGCAAAGATGAACATTGGGCATAATAACATTGGATATCATTATCTTGAATAAAGGTGAACACTGGATGAAACAATCTTGTACATAATAGGCAGAACGAAATATGTGGACTAAATGTTTTGGTTAAATCTGTATTATTATAAAGTGATCAAGACTTTCACGGTTATCGTTATGTATTCCAAAATAACTTTTCGGGATTCTTCACTGTGTCTTGCAGTGTTATCTTCTCGACGTTTCATCGCCTACTGTGGGTGATATCTTCAGGAGATCCTACTTGTTTCAACTCTCGTAGAAAACTACATGACAACACTACAAGATATGCCCGAAGATTCCCGAAAAGGTATTTTGGAATCTGCATCAATATACTGATCAGAAAACTGATTTTTTAATAATCAAATGCAACAAATGCTGCAATAAATAAATAAATAAATAAATAAATAAATAAATATATACATAAGCATCGGTGAAAAGATCAAGATCATCTTCGCTAGGTTTACCGTACAGGCCACATGGCCTAAAACGAATTTGTCCATGATGATGATGATGATATATATAGGTATCGGCCGCGGTGGATTAGTGGTTATGCTCCTTGCCTCTGGTCCCGAGGGTCGATGGATTTTTTAGGATGGAAAAATCCAAGGAGCAAGTCCTCCGGGAGGGACTTTAAGTCATGGGTCCCGAGTCTGTTGATTTCAGGCTCGTAAAAGATCCTTAAGCCTGAATGAAAAGGCATCTAAGCAAATTTTACCGAATTTTCCCTCCTAGTACTACCTTGGTTTCCTACATGCCAGTATGAGGCGGAACGCTGACCACGGACCACTCAAATGACATCTGTACGAAAACAAGTGTAACTAAATTAGTATGGTTCAAATTTTTCCCTGTAGGGGGAGAGCGCCTAAATCTTTATTAAGGGAAACATGGGCTTACAAGAAGAATATATATCGGTTTGCGTGGAATATTCAATATGCACAGGCTTCATTACCTGTTCATTTTTAACATTAACGGCTATTTTAATTATACATTCCCTCCAAGTATCTTTCATAATGCAAAGTCCGTAATTATTAAACAAAATGAAATTAAAGACATTCGAAAAAATTATATATCCTAAGTGGTAGGAACTGGTGGAGGTGCAAATTAGGAGGAGAAAATTACACTGGATAGACTTACACTCCTAGAAAAAACATTGATTCTGTGGAAAGACGTGCACTTCATTGGAATCCTCAGGGAGCCAGGAATAGAGGACGTCCACATGGTACCTGGAAGCGAACTTTTTCTATTATGAGTTGAAAAGGATAGGAAAATCCTGGAATGAAATATAGCCTGTTGCAAGTAATCGTGTCGCTTGAACAGATTTTACTGATATCTTAAATAGAACTACAGGTCATAATAAATAAATGTTTTGTACAACACATTTGGATGGAAACAAGTAGAAAAAAAAGTATTTAAGGGGGGTGATGGGTGAAATTTCTATTTTCTACATTTGCTGAGATAGAGACTTGATGTTTTGTACAAACATTCACTGCATGATACATAATGACGTATTTAAGTTTACCGCTTGAGAGACATTTATTTTATGAGTTATTAAATATTATATTTTTTAAAAATTGCATATATTATAATTACATGGGTTCCACAATTTTTTAATAAAATGTCTGTTTTTTTACAAGACCCCTAAAATATTTAGAAAAACATCATGCATTAGAATTCTTATAATGTGAATACAAATGGAAAAAAAAGTTGTACCTCATGTGTGGAATTACAAAAAAAAAACCATTAATAATTACATACATTTTATTTTTTATTTCTTAAGGTACTATTTCAATCATGAAACCCATGCGTCACTTTGTTACCCATTGTCGTTAGAACATGCAGTAAAAATGTGAACCTTCTAGGACAACATATCTGAATTCCATTCGATTTTTAATGTACAAATATGCAATGAAAATAAAAGTATGGAAAAACAAGTTTAAAGATTTGCATGCAGGTGGTATTTAACTGGCCCAGCCTCTTAACTCTCACATAATTTAGATCACTTAGATGCGCCATAAGTCTATGAAACTTTGCCAACATATACGAGGGCGGATCGGAAGGTAACGCACAATAATTTTTTTCTGCCTTGGTATTGCAGTTAGAATGTTGAAATTTCACAGAGATATAGTTTGAAGTTTTCACTACAGATGGTATTTTTGTCTCAGGTGCACCTCTTGCGAGAGAAGCTTGAACTATGCAACAAAGATGGCGCGCATGCTACAGTCGTCCACCTGTAAGGATCGGAAAGTAACGCACAATATTTTTTTAAAAAGTTTAATAGTAAAAAAAAGGAAAAAAATCACAAATGAACTTACATCTTTTACCTACTTTTCGACATAGTCACCAACTTTCTCAACACATTTTTCCCATCGTGTTACCAGTTTCAATATGCCCTGTTCGTAGAAGTCCGTTTGGGTGGAGTGTAGCCATCTGCGCACTGCTGATTTCACTTCCACATCTGTCTCAAAGCGTTTGTCGGCCAGGAATTTCTTCATGGGAGCGTGGCGAATCACTAAGGTTCACGCGTCCCTCTTGGAAGAATGTGCACCACCTGGAGACATTGCTACGGTCCATACAATCATCCCCATACACGCCACGCATGTCCCTGTGAATTTCACTGGGTTTATGCACTTTGGCCCACAAAAATCGAACAAAACTTCTCTGTTCCTCACAGGTGGACGACTGTAGCATGCGCGCCATCTTTGTTGCATAGTTCAAGCTTCTCTCGCAAGAGGTGCACCTGAGAAAAAAATACCATCTGTAGTGAAAACTTCAAACTATATCTCTGTGAAATGTCAACATTCTAGCTGCAATACCAAGGCAGAAAAAAATTATTGTGCGTTACTTTCCGATCCGCCCTCGTATATTAGAGTACAGGCTATTTTTTAGTATAAAAAACAAAAACAATGTCAATTTTGATCACAAATGGTCAATTTTTCACCCATTACCTCCCTTAACCTTACAAAGATATCCTCATTATATATACTAATATGAGAAAAAATATCCTTGTCTTATTCTTTTCTGTGATTTTCCTCGTGTGTGTTCTACTGCCGCACTCGATAACCACACATTGCTCTCCCATTTTAGTCATCGTCGTCACCTGCACCTGCAAAATAAAAATAAATTAACTACAACATCTACAATTAACCTTCACTAAAGAAGAAAAAGTTAAACTAGATGACCCTGACTTTTTCTCAGTTATACTTTCAAACTGTTTACTTTATCAGTCAAAATACATTTAAAAATGGTATTATAGAAGTTACACGTTAATAAAAGTTTTAATAAGCAGATTAAAATACCTGGGAACAATAACACTGATCAACAAGGTTTTCTTCACAAGAAACCTGATTAGCGAATCCAGTGCATTTTTTATATTGAATTCAGATATGTAGTCAGAATTTTTCCATGAGGCACAGTTTTTTTTGACAGCTACTTTTTTAAAATTGGTTTTAGCATTCTCTTCTTTCGGACTTCTTTCCCGAAAATCTTGGGCTGTTCCTGATGAGCACGGTGAGCGTTTTCATCAGCAAAATTCCACAATGGAAAATAGGTACCAAGGCAAGTTGAGTTGTAATATGCTGGCTGACTACTCTTGGACCAAGAAGAGGGACGTCCCAGATGCAAAATATGCCCAAAAATCACTATCTACCACTTTCTAGGTAAGTCAGAATGAGTTGAGATGGTTTTTATTAAAAATTATAAAAATTATAAAAAATGTAAATGAATATCACAGAAAACTCTTGCCTGATAGAAAAAACTGAAATGATATTTAAATTCAGGATGAAAAATACTTCTAAAAAATCTCATATTTTTATTCTTGTGAAAGAAAAAAGTTAACTTTTGTCGACCAGTGTAATTAAGAACAGGAATGAGATGCACAAAGAAAATTAAACACATGCTCAATTCGTAAAATGTATACTATTATGCATTTCAGGGACTCTTGTCGTCCCGACATCTCTCAAAAGAACATTACACGGAAGTTTCATTAAGAAATACCAACAATGGAGCTGGAGATGGAATTTTCTGTGAACAGTTCTCACACTATATGACACTTGGACCAGGATCCATTAGCTTTGGCGCTGAAATTAAGGCAATAGTAATAACCTTAACACAGCCAACAACAAAGTCTTTCAGCGCACATGTGCAGGAGAGAGCAGCAGCAGCTATAAGAGCTATGTGCAGTATCAAAAACATCACATCGTTAAAATTAGTCACAGCCATGAAATTATTCGCATCAGTGATCACCCCCGATCGTCACCTACGGGATAGAACTGATATGGGAGAAACTATCGACCAGCGATTTGATTAGAAAATGTAAAACGAAGATTCATCAAAAAGGCATTAGGTGCAAGCAAATACACACCAAATAGAATGGCCTATATGCTAGCCAGAGAAACCTTCTTCCTAGAGGACCTGAGGCAAAGGATACTACTGCCAGCAACGGAGCCATATAAGAAAGTCATCGAAAAAAAGAAACAGAGAGAAAAAGAGATCGACGAAGATTTCTACGCCTCAGATGCCATGGTAAACAGAGAGTGGACTGGAAGTAACCAACCACAAAGGCACAGAATCATAGGTTTAGCAACACACGGATATCATCACAAAATGTGCAAAAATGCAAAATTCCACCAACCGAGTGATTCGTGTGAATGCAAGATATGCGACCAAAAGTGTGAGCGATACCATTACAAGCAATGCAGAATATGGACAGGATCACTGAACGAACTCATAAAAGACAAATCATAAACTTATAACTTAATGCTCTTTCGAATGCCTCTTACCAATCTAATAACCTTATCACAGGTGCTATGCGGATGTCAAATACATAAAAAGTTGTACACCTAGACGAGTCATAATCAGCCAGTGAACAGTAAGTAATTATGAAACAAAGTCAGTCAGAACCCATAAATTAATTTCGACATACGTGCACGTTAGTAATATCCCAAGATAAAACTGTAAATTTCAGAGGATATCTTCAGACATAGGCCCACACGGAAGTGAAGAATCAGGGTCTTTAAAGAATAAAGGCAGTACTATCATACAAAAACTCACTATATTCCACAAAGAAGTAAAAGCCAACAGAATATTATAATTCAAAGAGGCTTTAGGAGAGAAAAAATATGAACAAGAACATTTAGGCACCTGCCACGAAAATAATATACTGATCTGTTTCCACTAGAAACTGGCCATTAACACTTGAACAGAATATGACTATCACCAACAAGTTTATGTACAATCTGCAGGGAAAATTCTGGCATGAATAAATATCACCTTTTTTACTGTAGTTGTTTACTTAATCAAATAGATGTTGCAGCTCTCTACTGGGAAGCTAGAGGATTAATATTAACCTTCGCCGTGGCGTAGTCTGTAGAGTCCCTACCTTCCACTCTGACGACCCGGATTCGATTCCTGGCGGTAGGGAATTTTAAATCTCCGCCCTGGGTCTGGGTGTGTGTGTGTGTGTGTGTGTGTGTGTGTGTGTGTGTCCTGTCCTTGTGTCTATATGAGGATAAAAGGAAGTTAATAAAACAGGTAAAACAAACAAAAAAAAAGGAAAAAAGGTAAAACGAAAAGGAAAAGCAGTATAAAAAATAGCATAAACTATATTCCAGTCATTGGACAACAACACATACCGTAATTAAAATATAGTTAAAAATTTAACACCTTACCTGATAATTGTAGATTTATCAAGACTAGTTTTGATACTTCTTTGTACCATCTTTATATCAATCTAGTTAGACAGAGCTAAAGATGGTATAAAGAAACTAGTTGTCGAGAAATCTACAATTATGAGAGAAGGTGTTAAATTCTAATTCTATCATTAATTAAAATAAACCTCATATAGTCTGACCTTCAAATGTGTAGAGACATTTGCCAGCTTTCCGAAGAGACATCTTTCTCGCTTTAAACTCAACAGCGTAATGAGTGATGTCACGTGATCTGTTCTCCCTCACGCACTTCCTTCAGCGTCCTTATTGGCGGTGCATTTTAGCCCGCCTCCTATGAAGATTATTTCAGACAGCTTCTCTGCAAATTATACGGACAGACTTTAGTGTCACTTTTAAATATTAATGAAAACAACACATGAATTAAAATATCATCTTATTCCATACAATTATAAGGCCTGGTGGCCTGTTATGATCTCAAGGCTGGATTTTTAATCCATCGCTTCTTCGGACAGTCCAAATATGTCTATCCATGTGGGCAGTAGTGAAGCATGGCTTTTGGGATTCTGCTCCAGGATATTAATTTTACAATTGTATTAGTATTTGTTTATCTTCGTCGTCTTCTTCTTCTTCTTCTTCCTTCCAAGTATTAGGCCAAGGCCTTTTACGATCATATAGAAAACTTTCCCTCCAGCGTTTCATAGGACGGCCCAGTGATCTTCGTCGTCTTGGTATATAATTATAAACAGCTTTGGGGATCCGATTTGAACTCATTCTTTCAAGATGGTGTTTCCAATTTAGTTGGTACTGTTTAATATATTCCAAAATTGGCGTAGTCTTCAATTCTTTTAAGACATCGGTGTTCCTTTTTCCGATCCCATCTGGTGTAACCCGCTGTTCAGCGCATGAAATTAATTTCACAAGCCGTTATTCTGCTTTCCTGTTGTCTTTTTAGTGTCCATGCTTCACTACCATAGGCCAACACTGGTCTAGCCAAAGTGTTATATAAACGTATTTGTTTATAAAATGGATAACTGTTTCTATCTATAGTTCTTGCAGGATCTGTTCATTTCTTTTATTATCCCACTAGAAGGTTTGAATATTTTACTTCATAAAGCTTATGATGGGCATTATTAGGCTTTCAAATTAATAAAAATAAAATAAATTGAATCATACATCATCTCACTTCAAAAACGTCGGAGTGTACGAGGTGCGACGAGGTATGACTCACTTTAATTTTATTAAATAGACAAGTTTAATTGTTGAATTAATTTAATTAAAAAACGTTTTAATCTTAGGGCCAAGTAGGATGGTGAAGTAGAATTTTTAATTCCTAGATTACACCATATTCCTGTATTAAATTGCAAATCACTCTGAAGTTCATATGCTGAGAAGGTATGCAGTACAACTCAGGATTGTCAAGAACGGAGAAGTAGGAAATCAGCAGTAGCAGCCCTATGCATGGCCCGAAAAACATAATATCGAAAGAAAGATTAAATTATATTTAAACTAATGTTGGGAAGTAATCATTATGAGGTTATTTCAATAATAGTGAGTCGAGAACATATTTTTAACTACTCACCTCATACATTGATGAATTTTACCCACTCATTATTAAAGATTAAATTATTAAAACAAATAGAAAACCCCACAGAATTCACTGTTTGGGAAAACCTTTATGTAAAAATGGAAAATAGAAATCAATGAACTTTAAAATCTCTGGGAAAATTATTTGATTTATGGGTTCTTCAGTCTACCAACAGAGGGAGCAAGAGGCGGCTCCTCAAGACGAACATAACAATGGTCGTGAAAATACTGAGGATGGAACTGAAAAAGTAAGTTTCGAAACCGGTCTAAGAAGGAGAGGAAGAAGAAGACGAAGAAGGACATGGTGAGATTATACAATTTTAATTAAATATGCAGTAATGTTTATATTGATTCGTCCAACGGATGCGGACGTAAAGCGGCTATCCTCTTGGTACTTTTCGACTTGATTAGGCTACATGCTCGTACTGGGTTTATCATCTCGCATACGTCACATTTTACAATACACAAAACCTTAAATATATATAATCCTAAACTCCTCTCTGTACACGGTGTACAAAGTGATATGCCGTAAATTGAAAATAGACCACCGAACTAATGCCTCCTATCCGCCCAATGAAGAACTCGAAGCACAAAAATTTCAATGGATGGCTTTATATATCATACTCTGTGTAAAGTAGTATTTTCCAAAATTTCAATATTGCTAACTGTTAAAATTAAGATAATCATCCATGATAGGATTTCAATAAACATACTTATTTCTTTTTACATTTGTTACATGTTTATGAATTGGAGTATCTGTAGTGATTTACGACACATTTCTTTTCCATATTTCTCTAATAGGCCTATAATAGGGTAAGTTAATATTTATATATTCCAGAACACATATATTTTTACAAAATTAAACTTTCTTTTCCAAATATGTTCCATTATTTTGTGGTTTGAAAGTTATTCTGGTCTGATGAATGCTTTAAATTAATTTTACTAGTATCTGTATTTCATAGCTGGATTTTTTAATTTAAGCAATTTTGAAAACAAGTTGTGTTTTGTGTACATTCTTTTCTCTACTCATAAGCGTCATTAATAAACCCGTTCTGAATCCTATAGAGTTTCTTATTTATCTGGCCGCAGCAGTTCTCGTCCTGACAGTTAGCAGAGACACAGCGTTCAAATATTTATCTTAACATGTTTTATTCAATAGTTCACAAATTCAACAAACACGTTTCAGGTATGAGTGCATCTATATTACGGTTCATATATTTGTTCATTCAGAATTTTAAATAAATAAATTACACCAGGTCTTAAATTATCATCTACAAAATTAAGATTCTATGTATTTGATTTTCCGGATGAATTATTACCAACAAATCTTAAGGTAACTTTTGTAATGCCTATCAGAAAATGTTCGAACAATTTCCATAAAAGTGTTAGCTCATGTTTACTCCACATCTTGAGAAACTAACATATATATATATATATTAATATTAATATTCTCTTCAAAAAATGCTAACTTGTTATAGCTTAGCCACTAGATGGCATTTGTAATGATATCTCGGTAACTCTCGCGTAAATTCATAATATATATATATATATATATATATATATATATATATATATAAGACAAATAAATGTTTGTGTTTGGATTCCTGAGTAGTTCAGATGGTTAGAGCGCTAAACGTACAGATTTTAGAAACTCGGGTTCAAATCCCGACTCAGGCATTTATTTTTGTTTTCATGTCTTATTTTCCTTCATTGCTAAATGTCAAATTTATAATTATAACATCTAAATATACAAGCGTTACTGATGTAGTGTAAATATTCTCTTTAAAAAATGCTAACTTGATATAGTTAGCCACTAGATGGCAATTGGAACTATATCCCGCTATCTCTCGTGTAAATTGAGAAAACGATATATATCAACAGTAATTCTGCCCTGAGGGCAGGTCTTCCACTGCAATCATAGCATTTCATGCTATGCTTTGCAGCTTTATTGGGAAATTATAGGTGTTAGCTTCCCGTGAATGATGATGATGATGATGATGGTCGGATGATTTTCGGGGGCCGTTGGGCCCTACGCATCCTGACATTTGTCTTATAGGTGAGGAAAACCCCCGAAAAAACCTCATCCAGGAGCCTGTCCCGACCGGGAATCGTACCCGCACCCGCTGCGTGACAAGGCATCCCGCTACCTCGAGACCACAGCGGTGGACTATATATATATATATATATATATATATATATAAGAAAAATAAATGTTTTGTTTGGATTCCTGAGTAGCTCAGATGGTTAGAGCACTAAACGTACAGAGTTTAGAAACTCGGGTTCTAATCCCGACTCAGGCATTTATTTTTTCTTTTCGTGTCACATACGTATATGTGTATGTATGTATGTATATATATATATATATTACATATATGACTAAATAACACATACCGGTGTATATATATATATATATATATATATATATATATATGTGTGTGTGTGTGTGTGTGTATGTGTGTATGTGTGTGTGTGTGTGTGGGTGTCTGTTATTTAGTCATTTTTTATTACATTAAATCCTATCCCTGATAATCATCGTCCTCCTTGCAAAGATTAGAATGGGATTAGACAATCTTCTCTGCTCTACCTTCATAGTATTAGGTCAACAATGTGAAGAATTTGAATAATTAATTTCCGCAAGTGGAGTTTACCAACCTCATGTTGAGCATCCTGTTGGAGGGGCTGATTCCGGATTTGTTTGCTCATGTACAAACCTCTTGAGAAAGGCTGCAACTTCTGTCACTTCTGCTATTGTGGTTTTCACCCTACTTACAATAGACATGAAATTTTATTTTGGAACTTTTTAGTTCCCCAGATTGACAGAATACATTTCCTTGTATACCTTTTACTTCAAAAGAGATTATTGGTTTAATAGTTGAATGCAGGCTTTCACGGCCGGTAATCATAATGTTGAGTGATTCCGGGTTATGTGGCCGTGGTCCATAGTTGGTGTTGATACCAGACGTTTCGCCCTCAACTGCGGAGGGCATCTTCAGTGGCGAGTGCTTCTAGGCGTGTTTCCTGGTCGGAAGATCTACTTAACCCGGAATCACTCAACATTAAGATTATTGGTTTACTGCATATCCTGCCAGACATTTGGCTGCCTCATGGGATCACTATATCTGTATTCCGATACAATTAAGTGGTAGATTAACATGGCCTGAAAAATAACGACAAAGCCAAGGTTAGAGCGAATATAAATTTAGATTTCTTTTAAAATATGATAACGTCCGGCAGCCCTTGAATTCCTGTAGTAGGGGATTCCAGTTCAGAGAAGTGGAGTTAATACGTGACATGGAGTGATGTGATGTCCTATGTTGTGGTATATTAAGCAAGATACTATATTTTGATCGTGTGTTTAAATTATGTTTGGAGGATAGATATTGGAAAAGGGTAACCCCAACTGAGTGTCGAAGTATGTAGAATCTTAAATAAGATAACTAGTTAGTGTCATTTTCTTATATCTTTAAGACATGACAATTCTTGGAAAAATGGAGAAATGTAATCATATTTTCAAACATTAAATATGAATATGTTGTTCTAATTTAACGAGAATGTAGAATCATTATATCCTGTTTACTTGTCAATCAACTATATCGTTCAATCAGAGCCGTCCAAATGAACACAATATCCTGATAGGTAGCCCCAAAACGTAGGTTATGTTTCGTGGAAACTATCCCAACTACCGACCATCACTAATGAGAGATTTGTACGTGCTGCCATTTTATGACTGATTGATGTCACGGCCCGCTATAGTCTCAACTAATAAACATTGCCCACACTGTTAATATTAGTCAATTGTTTATAATAAACGAAAATATTTTGAACAAAGATATTATTTTACTATTATTTATTATTTTTAAAACACCATCCTTAAAAAATAATGTACAACGCACGTTTGTGAAGTGTTGTACAGAATTTCGGGAGTTGAAAACCTCGCTATCGCTCGGTTTTTAAACATTTCCTCTCTTCTGTAAAAATCACTTCCCAATGTACTATAACAAAATAAATATACAGACCTATTTCCCTAAATCATAAAAATCATACTTGGTGAGGAATTCTCTTAGTTAACGCAATACCTGCGGGACGGACTTTTGTAATTTGAATGTTTAATGATAACAGAATGTGTTTGACTAGACTAGAACATCCCAGAGGAGATTTAACACAACTCCAGCATGAGTTGTCTGATCAGATAGGACTGTCTCCCTGACGCACAGACGCTTTCCATTTGATCGAGTTTGGATCTTCTCAAAGAGATATCAAGTACCAGAGTTCATTGGAGGTTACAGATATCAGTGTAACTCAAATATGAGATAAGACATTTCCACTCAGCACTAAATCAAATTAAATACACATCCAAATCATAAACTCTACACTTATTCCAAACAAAGAACACCTTAACTCTTAAAGGACATATAGTAGTTGGTCATGCCAGTCTTAGCCAGGTTCAGAGATACATTTTTATAAATCCTATATCGTTTGTTTCATAAATCTGAAACTTTGCATGCTAAAACTTAAAATTCTGGGCTTTCATTTTATATCAGTGTCATTATTATAAAATGTATAAGTAAATCTTTTATATATATATATATATATATATATATATGTGTTAACACACAAAAAAATATATAACGGAAATTGACAGTTAATAACAAATGAGGGAAATTTTCAGAAGTGGCTGAATTCAAATACCTAGGAACAATAATTACAAATAGGAATGAGATGGACAAAGAAATTAAACACAAGCTTAATTCTGGAAATGCATGCTATTATGCATTACAGGGATATCTGTCATTTCAACTTCTCTCCAAAAATGTCAAACTGAAAAATATATAAAACTGTTACTCTCCCAATTATAATATATTGTATATTTTATAGTCCACCGCTGTGGTCTCGAGGTAGCGTGCTGATTTGTCACGCAGGAGGCCCGGGTTCGATCCCCGGTCGGGGCAGTTTTTCTGGGTGAGTTTTTATCGGGGTTTTACCTCACCTGTAAGACAAATGTCAGGAAAACTTCAAGGCCCAAACGGTTCCCGAAATCATACGGCCATCATCCTTATCATTATCATCATCATCCTTCACCGTTGTGGAAAGCAACGAAATGCTACCACACCTACAATTCCCTAGTAAATCTGCAAGCATATCATGAAAGTGCTATGATTGCAGTGAAAGACCTGCCCTCGGGCAGAATTACTATGGATGATGGCTATTTTTATATATGTGTGTGCATATGTATGCGAAACATAGAATCTTACACTAAGAGAGAAGAAAATATTACAAGTATTTGAGAATAAAATTCTTACAACATATTTTACACTAAAGAGAGATGAACAGACAGGCGAATGGAAAAGACTACATAGAAGTGAGCTACATGATTTATATAGGAAACCAGATATAATAAGAATAGTTAAGTCTCGTATGCTGCGATGAGCAGGACACATGGCACGAACGGGGAATAAAGGAGGAGAATTGAAGCTTCTTGTAGGAAACCACAAGGGAAAACGCCCAGTTGGTAGACCAATAATCAGGTGGTAGAACAACATCAACGATGATTTAAGGAAAGTAGATTATACAGGGGATAATTGGAAAACATTACCTCAGGATAGGGAGTGTGGATAGCTAATGACCGCGTGGTCATCAACCTAAGAGTTCGATAATGCCAGTGAGTTATATAGGCTACGAGCTAATACCCGGTGAGCGCTGCTACGCCTAAATTAATGAAAATTAATGTGCTTTTATGTTTAGTTGAATAAGTGAAAGGAAAAATAATTATAAATTTATATTTGCTAGACACACCGTACTTATTACCCGGCGTTGCCCGGGAATCTACTTATCTCGATCTTCTTAGCATAAATGAGCTAAAAGACAAAATTCGTTATTATGAGTTCTCCGTAAAAGAATACCCACCATGCTTGCACAGAAATCTACGTAATTGTCTCGATCTTCTTGGAATCAATAAAAGACAAAATGGTTATTGTGAATTATTAAGAGATAATCATATGCTGTCGCGGACTTTTTTGTAGAGCCCTATGAAACCATGTATGCGATAGTGCAAGTGAGTTAGTTAGTAACTTTACCAATACTACGTTATCATGTTTTTTTCTTTCAATTCCTTTACGAAATTAGAGGAAAAGAAGAGGGAGACCTAAGAAGACATAGATAGATAATGATGGAGAGGGGATTACAGGATGGTGATTGGAAGAATAGAGATGAAAAGAAGAAAATAATCAAAACTTAATATTGGACACAGAAGGGTTTATACATTTAAAAACTATTAAAATGTATTTTTATATAAAATAAAAGTTATAGAGTAAAAAAAGAGCACTTTTGTATGACATTTTTTGGCTTATTTTAGCAAATTTTCTACTCCATTGTAATGAAATCTGCACCTAAAAATTCTAAACTAATAATGAGTTTCTCTAGTTGGAGTGTTTCGTCCAAGTTAATTTAGTAACCCTTATTTATCCACAGATGTCAACGAGTTAAATGTGGTCGGAGTTGCCTCAGTGAGACACCTGCGGGTAATTAAAGCATTACCTCGATTGATGACGGTAAATTTTATACAGATGCCTCTTTATTCAGGTTTGAGATACTTTTATGAGCGTAAGAATCTTCAGACTCAGAATCCACCGGCTTAACCCTTAAATTCTTAATGTATCGTTTTAGATACATCTTTTGGTTTAGTTAATTTAATATTTTTAATAAATCAGAACAGAACGAAGAAAAATAAACCACTTAAATGCGTGTCTAATTATACAATATACCTAATAATAACAATTATACAAGATTCCGTTTTCGCTGCGGTCCGCCACATTCAAATATCTAACAGAAGAAATTTGTGTTTTGTCAATTTAAGGGTTAAAGTCCCTCCCGGATGTCTTTATCCTTATATTTGTCCATCCTAAAAAATCCATCGACCCCAGTCGTATTTGAAACCGCGACCCTCAGAACTAGAGGCAAGGAACATAACCACTAGGCCACTGCGACTTCCCTCCTCAAATTGACCACCCTGAATAACTACTATTTGTACTGTCAAGTAATATGAATTGCGAGGGTTTTGTTCACAGTTATTGGGCGTAATATTGTTTGCATGTTTCCCACTCCTGGTTTTAATGATGCCACCTGGTGTCTCTGTGTGGAAGCTCCGTATCACCGACAAAGAGCGTGAGATGACGCAGGTGTTGCTGAAATGTTCACTAAATAGTTTCATTGTCGAATCCGTACAACCATACAGCATCAAACTCACCCACGCTGCCAACGTGATTTGAAACCATTGCACAGTTCTCTCTCAATAGTTATGCCGATTCGGTTACCGTTCTTATTACGATTTTTAGTCATTGCCGAGCCATCGGATTGGGAAGTGAGGTATTGGACCTGCCTCTCAACTCGCGGACCCGGGATCGTTAATCCAAAAAAGAAACAAAGAAAGAAAAAGGCTTCAACTGATATATCTTCTTCTTCTTCTTCTTCACGGTTTAGGCTTATTTACTAAGCCTGTTCCGGCTCCAAATTGCTGCTCTTTCCATCTTTTCCTTTGTATCCCCAAGCTTCTTCTTCCTCGTGGTGAATAGTTGTATGCTGCTTTTGGTATTCTATTCTCAGTCATCCTTGCCAAGTGTTCTTTCCAGTTTGTTCTGTATTTCTCTATTGTTGAGTTTAATTCCTCTATTTTTAGTTGTTGTCTTATTTCTGTGTTATGTTTTTTGTCTGTTCTTTGATATCCTGCTATTGGTCTGAGGAAGCTCATTTCAGCAGCTTGTATTCTGGCAGATTGTTGTGTTGTCACTGTTCATGTTTCGGAACCATAAGTAATAATAGACACTGCCATTGTCTTGTATAATTTCATTATAGAGTCTTTCCTGGCTTTATTTTTTAAAGTTCATTTTAGTGTACCTGTTATATAATTAAACTTATTTAGTTTGTTATTTATATCTGTTTCTGCTGTGTATGATATTTCGCAATCTAGGAAGTTATATGTTACTACTTGTTCTATTGGTTTATTTTCTAATATTATCTTTGTCCGGACTGGATGAGCACCCTTGAAGGCCATTGTTTTTTATTTTTGTGAGGATATTTCCATGTTGTATTTCTTTGAATTTCATCTAGTTTGTATAACATTCTTTGTAGTTCGTCTTCTGTTTTTGCTATTAAAACCTGGTCATCTGCAAAGGCTACTGTTTTTATTACTATATTTCCTAAGTTAATTCAACGGATATGTACATTTTTTATCTAATGCCACCGGTTGTCTTTTATAACATTTCCGGTTTTCTTCCTTGACTCTGAAAAATTGTAATACATTTCTTATGTTGGGACACCTGGAAGAGGGAGTTATGTTACCCCAAATTGTATGATGGGTGATAAATGATAATGAAGCGCCAAGAGAGTTCTTAACCTAAACTTAACCTAAATTCCAGACCATAGGCAACCACAGAACTAATTCCCTTTAAGCAAAAATGTCTATAGTTTGGCCAGGAATCGAACCCGGGACCTCATGAACTGTAATCAGAAACGCTGATCACAAGCCCATGAGGCTGGTCATCAACAGATATATTGTCACCATTGATTAATTTTTCGCATTAATACGAGTACAGTGGAGGAAATTGGTATAAAGCCAATAACGTTTACTAGTAAAACAACCTGAAATATGTATGCAAATACCGTATGTGTGTCATAGATTACATATAATTATCTTGGACATAATTTCATACAGGTCTCCTCATTTTGTATTTATTATATATGTAAATAATACGTAAAATCTAAGAAAACGCTGGAAAGGGGTGGAAATCGGTATAAAGGCAGGTCAACCTCTGGCTCTTACAGAGACATAAATGTAAACAAAACACTGCAATTACATGGAGACGACGTGCCTGTGAGCATCGTTCATCTGTTACAAGTCAGTAGTACGTACAATGCCACGTGGAAAGCCTCTATCAAATGAAGAGAAATCAAGAGTTAGTTCCTTCAAGAAGATAGGCCTTTCCAATAGACAAATACCTACGAAATTGGGGCTTCAAGATGTGTCATTGATAATTTTGTCAAACTTGGCTCACAATATGGAAAAAAAAAACGGGAAATATGGACGGACAAGAAAATTGTCTGAGCGCACTAAACGTCTCATTTTACGTAAAGAAAAAGGTAAGAGTATGTTTTCTTCTCAAATCCAGGCTGATTTGAAGTTGCCAGTAACAGCCAGACGAGTAAGACAAATTCTGTCAGAAGACAAGAACCTAAAATTAAAAAAAACACCTCTGAACGATGCACATAAGAAAGTTAGAATGACTTTTGCTGAAGAACACATGTCCTGGCCCTCAGAATGGAATAAAGTAATCTTCAGTGATGAGAAGAAGTTTAATCTGGACGGGCCTGATGGCCTTCAGTATTACTGGCACGACCTCCGTACTGAAGAGCAAGTTAGAATGAGTAGAAACTTCGGTGGTGGAGGCGTTATGATTTGGGCAGCATTCTGTTTTAAAGGAAGATCAAAGATAGTATGGATACGCATCAAGATGAATTCTGAGTCCTACACTGAGGAGCTTCTGGAGTCCTAATTGATACGAATGTATGAGGAATTTGGCGAAGATCTAATTTTTCAGCCAGATAATGCTTCCATCCACGTGTCTGCCAAATCAAAGGAGTGGTTCAGGAAGAAAAAAATACCACTTTTGACGTGGCCAGTCACAAGTCCTGATTTAAATCCGATTGAGAACTTATGGGGGATCCTGGCATGGCGTGTGTATCGCAATGGACGGCAGTTTGGGATAGTAACTGAGCAGAAAAATGTTATTCAGGAAGAGTGAGCTTCAATCTCAGTGGAAGAAATAAACACCCTCATCAAGTCAATGCCAAAGAGAATCTTCCAAGTAATTAACAATAATGGAGGTTCAATTAAATTTTAGAACTTTGTTGTAAACTTTGCGCTCAGTCTTTTTGGTTTAACCTGTGAAATACACAAAGTGCCTTTATATTAATTTCCACCCATATGTGAGAGTGGTTTCAGTTTTCATGTATTTTTAGGACGGAAATGGATAATTAATTTTGACATTATTTGTGTGTATTTTATACTCAATCACCTCCTAAGTTAATATAGAAAAATGCCAAAGAAAGAGTGAATAAACTTGCGTTAACACTTTTAACAAGTGCATTTATACCAATTTCCTCCACTGTATTAATATATTATACAAACCTTCTGCAGGGTTTTCCTTTTTTTTCCGTCCCAGGAACAGATGAATCTTGCCTTGATATCGTGAAAGGCCATCAGGAAGATGTATGAAAGAAGAAGAGAAGAAGAATAAGATGATTATTAATTGGCGATTTTTCTTCTTCTTTGTGTTCAAATCACTATATAAAACACTAAGGGATAATTTAATTTAATTTAATTTATATTGTCGAGGATAGCAGTAGCTTAGAATCCGGATGGAATTTCTTTAACCTCATAGATTTTTATACATTTCAAAATTCGCATTATTTATTTCACAATAAATCACTTATTGTTCAGAAATAAATTGTTGTTAATAAAGTATATTCCTTCACAATTTATTTTATCACTCAGTTCCTTATTCTCGGTGAGAGTACGATTTGATATGAAGGGTGTAAATGTGCTAAGTATTGCTCAGTGTTCCGCATTTGGAGCCAGTTGAAGCTCTCTGGCGACTATCTCCTTAGTGGTTATCGGTTTGGTGTTTAACCACTTAGTCCTCACATGTGTAGGTGTTGGTGTTCAGCCCCTAATACATCTTCTTGTCTTCACACTTAGGTTATATTTACTCCGCACTTTGAACACGACTTCAACTGGCCTTCCCTCGCAACTATTTATATATGCAGGGGGTAAGCATGATATGGAATGACAGTAGAATAGAAGATTCGAGAAAATTCATTGTAATCACAATTGAGGTTATGTATTATTTTTTTAATGTTAATATAAGTACCTTCCTTACATCAGTCTTCCTCAATTAAAATGAATTCTCGTATAAAAAAGTCCTTATTAAATTGTTAAATAAGTCATGAAAAAAATCCAAACTTCATAGGCTGGCTTCTCGGGCCCTAGATTCCCTACCTCAAATGTTTCAGTGGAGCATTATCTATGTCCTGTTTAATTTTTACACACTCTTACAGAATCACCCTATTGACACTATTGTCTCCTAGAATTGGTAGATATTATATTATCTCCATTATTCGTACGATAAATATTATGTTTGCACGATAGTGCGATCTGTCGTACTTACAGGAGTGCCGACCATAATTAAAAGTTCAATTTCCTAAATTTTGATGTTGCCAACCTATAAATAACAAAACAACTAAATAACTATACTGTATTATTACAAATTATCTACTTAGGGCCGGAAGTAAAACCACTTCCTTTTATGCATATTACCTACATTGTATATACAAATATATCCAAACGTTAGTGTTAATAAACGTTATACGAAATTAATCACTGCATTTTAAATTAACTGAACTTTACTTGTAATAATATCAAATAATAAATTCGTGCTTGACGCCATTTTACGCCTGATTGGTGTCACGGTCTGCTGTAGTCTCGACTAAATTATTTTTGGTATTTAGCGTATATACATTGGCCTGACTGCTAATGTCAGTCAGTTGTTTCTAACGAAAGGAAATATTTTCAACAAAGATGTTATCATTTCACTATTATTTATTATTTTGAAAACACACTCATGCAAAAAGTAATGTACAACACACCTTTGTGAACTATTTTACAGAATCTCGGAAATTAACGGCCTCGCTAACGCCATCATGCAAAAGATAATGTATTAACCCACGTTTGTGAAGTATTTTACAGAATCTCGGAAATTAAAAACCTCGGTGTCGCTCAGTTTTATTAGTTTGGATAATCATATTTCGTGTGAACATGTAATCTACGATGAGTCTGTAACAGGAGATATGTGCACCGCCCTCAGGGTGATGAGCTTTCCTAATCACAATCAATAATATATTTGAGAGACAAACAAGCCGTGTGAACTGTGTGATTTACACAGCCGTCTGGTACTGACTTGCATGCAGCTGCTGTGTGCATTACATAATCAAGGTCTTACACTACAATGGTCGTCTCGATTGACTCGCGGCTAGCCTGTGCGGCTGTCCTCAAGATCTCAGGTAGAGGTAAAAATCAAATATAATGTCCGTTTCGCAAATACCACAAATTGTCCAGACATACATCTTTTCACCGATAGCGTGAATCATATTCTCACATCTAGAGATGCATTTGTCCGCGTCCCCACCTACGTACATCTCTACCCTGTTTTTCAACTGTCAGCTAACCTTAACCACTAAACCATCATCATCATCATCATCATCATCACTCCAGGGATTAGGCAATTGCCAGTTCCGACTTCATAATGCATTAGCCCAACGTCTTCTAGGTCTTCCAACATCACGTCTTCCTCTTGCTTGATAATTTCTTGCTAACAATGGATATCTCTCCTTACTCATTCCATCCATGTGATCAATCCATTTTTGTCTGTAATTCGTGACTTTATCCAATAAAGGTTGTACTTTCAATTCTTCTCTTATATCCTCATTTCTTATTCTATCAAGTCTTGTACATCCTTTTACTTGTCTTAGGAACCTCATCTCCGCCGTCTGTATTCTATCCTTCTGTCTTTTCACTGGAGCCCAAGTTTCACATCCATACAACCATAACATTATACATTTTTATCTTGGTTTCTTTTCTAATTTTATTTTTGAATGTTCTCTGTATTGTTCCACACACCGTCTGAAATTTATTTATTTTGGAGTCAATATCTCTTTCCACATTGTAGCCAACATCACAGCCCAAATATTTGAAACTAGACACCTGTTCTATACTTCGATTTTCTAAAATAATTTTGGATCTCACTGGATCTCTTCCTCTAAAAGCCATGATCTTCGTTTTCCTTACAGAAATCTTTAGATCGTATAATTTACATATTTCACGTGGGAAAAATATTTGATTATACATCTACAAATCCTGGTTGTTGAGGAGCGGTATTAGTGGTGGGCCACACTGGGATGTTTTGGGTTTCTCTTACAATTCACCCATTTCCCGAATTTCCCGCTCTCCACTTCTCTTCCCTCCCTCATCACGTCATTTCATATCAATTCATTCATTTTATATCACCTCATCTCATATTAAGTGAACAATCATCTGATTAAGTGTAAAACAGATGTTTAATATGTGTGAATGTGGTGATGTAAATGAAGAACAATAGTGTACGTTCTCACGATTCTGAGTTTATGTGTAACTTAGGGCAGAAAAGGACCAAAGGGAGGGTTGTAGCCCCACCTAGAGCTCTTAGACCCAGCCCAAATATATGGCGGCATTAGTCGTGTGTGAATGCGTATTGTGTGTTGAACCAAGAACACTATAACAGACTACATAACATCGTAGAGTAGGTTTCATCTCATTAATTCTATAAACTAAAAATAGTTTGTTTCACAATGTATAGTATATAATTCAATTAACTCTTAAATTGGTAATGTGTCCTATAAGGTACATTAGTATAATTATTTAATATTTGATAAAATGTCCACCGCTGTTGTCTCGAGGTAGCGTGCTGCCTTGTCACACAGCGGGCCCGGGTTCGATCCCCGGTCGGGACAGTTTTTCTGAGTGAGGTTTTATCGGGGGTTTTCTTCACATATAAGACAAATGCCAGGAAAACTTTAAGGCCCAAACGGTCCCCGAAATCATATGGCCATCGAAATCATCATCATTCATATTCATCTTACATTAAGTTAAGGATTAGGGACTCCCCTGGCGCACCACTATCATCATCATCACCATCACTCATCATATCATCGGGGCAAAGTAACCCAGCCTTCCAGGCTCCCCAACATTTGAAGTGGGTTACAAGTATGCCATGCCAGGAGAGAACATCAGGAATGTCAAAAAGACACCCTGGGGCATTTGCAAAACAAAAAATTAATAAAGTAGTGGAAAAATTAATAAAGTAGTGGAGAAATTAATCGTATGTTATTAGAATTTATGCTAAATAATACAACAATTAACAAAATGTAGGCAATAATTTATGTTTAAGCATGATTTATTTACAATTAAGTTCGACAATTTTAAATAAGCTGGCATCATAAATTGAGTTTTTCCGATCGGGTAGTTAGAATGGCTCATTGACGCCATTGCCACCAACTCCAACCCCCTAGTGCGACATAGAGCCCATCAACCTGAGCAGCGTGCCACACTACAAAATCTAGTGTTAATGGTACTATATTTAATGGAGAATTGCCCCTACGGCAGTATGCTCTGTTTCAAAGCGCAGAACAGAGTGCCTCATTCTTAGTTGTCTGTTTTCTGACTCTCGGCTCGTCGGCAGTGAAGTTTACGATGCCTCGTTCCAGCTGTTAAACCCATTACCACTATACCAAATTTTGTCATCTCATTTTAATTTCCGGCCTATACGATTGCATAGGCAAGGGTTTAGCACTTGAATTCCACACAGTTAGCAAAACAAAGATATTAGCCGTCAAGAGGTACGGATACCTAAATCGGCATATCACAAAAAGATGGAGTTTGTCCAATTCAACCAATTAAATATAAGTTACGAAAACTAGTAAAATCTGACCATAAATTTGACTTGCAGAGAGATTCGGTTAATGTACACAGTTCCTGCGTGACGGACTTAATTTTTGTTCAAAGCCACCAGGTTGTGTTATGTATAGAGTGAGTAAGACATTTCATATTCTACACTGTGAATAATTATGGAACAGAAGCCACAAATATTTAGATTATAGACAATGGTGAATATAAAGCACTTGAGAAAAAAATAGTTTTTCATAATTTAAGCAATATATTCATATTTGAAAGGAAACGTTTACATTTCAGTATAGTTATGCATTTAACGATAATTTTTATATGTCTAGGATGCAATATTTCATATGAGAAGATAATTATGTAAATAACAAAATACCCAATACTCAATGGATTTTAAAGTTACATAATTATCTTCAAAAAACATTCAAGAATAATAGTGTATGAAGCATTGGGCCTTAAAACTATTTTATGTGGTAGGGAAGAATAAACATTCAAACAGAGATACTTAGATCTGCTGAAATGAGATATCTTCGAAGGACTGCTGGATACACACTACAAAATCATAAAAAATGAAGATATCAGAGAAGAATTGCACATGGATTCTTTGGATTCCGAATATACGTAAGTCAGATGGATGTAACATGTTAATCGAATGGAGGATCACAGTGTACCCAAACATATTAGCCAGCAGGAAAAACAAGACCAGGGCGTCCACTCGAAAGACTTCTGGATGGTAATTCTATTGAAGCCAAAAAAGGTCAACAAATTACCTAACTTCGTGAACAAACAATGCTGATGATGGTAATAGATATTTATAATTGACTAGCTAATACCCGATGTGCGCTCCTACGCCTAAATAAATGAAAATTAATGTGCTTTTGTGTTTAGTTGATTAAGTAAAAGGACACATTTATATCGTAATTATTTTTAGATACCCCGTGCTGTTTACCCGGCGTTGTCCGGGAATCTACTCATCCCGATCTTCTTGGCATTAATGAGCTGAAAGACAAAAATTAGTGTAGGCTAATTCTTATGAATAGTTGAATAAGTAAACTGAAAAATAATTATAAATGTATATCGTAATTATTTAATGATTCCCCGTGCTGATTACCCGGTGTTGCCTGGGAATCTACTTATCTCTATCTTCTTGGCACAAATGAGCTAAAAGACAAAACTCGTTATTGTGAGTTATCCGTAAAAGAATACCCGCAATGTTTTCTGCTACGCTTGCACAGGAATCTACATACTGTAGATCTTGGCATCAATGAAAGACAAAAATGGTTATTGTGAGTTATCCGTCAGACATAAACATATGCTGTCGCAGACTTTTTTGTAGAGGTTTTTGAGATATCAAATTCTGTATACATTAATACAGTGCATTTGTTACGGTTTAGGCAGCGTAAGCAATTAAAGCGTCCAATGAGCTACTTTTTTCACGTTTTCCACTACAAAGGGCGATTTTAAGGGTGTAAGAGTTGAGTATCACAACACCTTATAGCTTATGTTCATCCCTTGAATCTCCTGAACAGTTTGCAAAAAGCCCCATTACAATCGGATCAACGGTATGACCGCGCGTAAAGTACAAACAAACAAACAAACATTCATTTTTTATATATTAGATTGTACTCGTATTTTGTTTTTTTAGAGTTTCGTAGAATTAAAAACAAGTTTATGAATAGAAAACAAACTTTTGAAGTAAAAATGTGTGAGAAAGGTAGAACCCGACGAAGTTATTAAGAGAATAAGAGGGTGGGGGGTATATTCCAGCCAATCACCTTGAACTACTTTTGTTTAATAGTGCCACTGAGAGTGAAAATGTGCTACTACACAGTATGTACCGTGAAGAAAAATATCGATTGATGAGTTAGCAAGAACGACCCTGTATTACTTATTCTAACAGTGAATTGTATTAATAAGCTGTTAGTATATGCTGATGATGTAGTAGGCCTACTACTGGCCAATAGCGAGGAGATACTGAAGGCCAACACGCACACACTATTGAGTAACACTAAGAAATTAGGACTGGAAGTAAATATCAGTAAAACTAAATATATGGTCACACGTAGAAATTCAGTATATAATGGAAATGGACAGCTAATGACAAATGAGGGAAATTTTGAGGAAGTGGCTGAATTCAAATACCTAGGAACAATAATCACAAATAGGAATGAGATGCACAAAGAAATTAAACATAGGCTCAATTCTGGAAATGCGTGCTATTATGCATTGCAGAGACTCTTGATGTCCCAACTCCTTTCAAAAAACGTTAAGCTGAAAATATATAAAACTCTTATTCTACCAGTTATATTATATGGGTGCGAAACATGGACTCTTACTTTAAGGGAGGAAAGGAGGTTACGAGTATTTGAAAATAAAGTTCTTAGGAAAATTTTTGGACCAAAGAGAGATGAACAGACAGGTTAATGGAGAAGACTACATAACAATGAACTACATGGTCTTTATAGGAAGCCAGATATAATAAGAACAATTAAGTCTCATAGACTGCGATGGACAGGACATGTTGCACGTATGGGGAATGAAAGACGTGCATGGAAACTTCTTGTAGGAAAGCCAGAAGGAAAACGCCCGGTTGGTAGACCAAGAATGAGGTGGGAGAATAACATTAACTATGATTTGAGGGAAGTAGAATATACAGGGAATGATTGGAAAGTATTGGCTCAGGATAGGGATGTATGGAGAGCTTATGTCCGCGCGGCCATGAACCTACGGGTTCGATAGTGCCAGTGAGTAAGTAAGTAAGTAAGTAAGTAACAGTGGATTGTAGCTTACGTCTGCTTTGCCGTATTAAATTAATTTTATTTGAATAATTAGTGATTAACTTATTGGTTTTCGGTTTAAATTCTTCGAGACTAGTTAAGTAATTATAGTTAAATATTTATCGGATAAAGTTTGAATTCTGAGAAGCTAACTTTTTTAAAGTCAGATAATACGCGCATGCGTCAGGAGACTTGTATCCAAGGAAGCCATGCACAACATTACGAAATGCTTGCCATGTACTTTTTTTCAACTGGTGTCATATTTTGTTCTAATTCTACGGACTCCAGCATCTGTCTTATTTGAGGTCCTGTAAAATCTCCAGCAAATACTTTTGCATCAGACAAACGTGGGAACATAGAGCGAATATGTTGCAATGAATCTGACGATTTAACCAAAGCTTTAACATACTGTTTTTCTAGTCCCAATTTAATGTGGAGAGGTGATAGTAAGATCTTCTTCCTGTCAGTAAGGGGTTCACGTAGAACATTATTTTCTCCTGTAATAAATTCGTTTCTTTGAAGGCCACACTTGTTGGATGTAGTGATGGCTAGTTGCTCGGCTGTTCCATATACAAAGGAAACATGGATACATGGCTGCTATCGAACCGTTAACATTTGGAGAAAAATATTAACCAATCATAGACTTCAAATTGAAGAAGTAACCAAAACAAAAATCGTGATTACTATCGAACCGTCGACATTTGGAGAAAAATAATCACATATTTGAAATCAGCGCAAAAAACACTGAGTCGGAAACACTTAATGAGGAGGAACAGTTTCATTGTTACCCAGTGTAATTAAATAAAATAAAAACTTCATAACTTACCTCTTCTTCTTCCTACCAAGTATTAGGCCAAGGCCTGTTACGATCCTATAGAAAATTTTCCCTCCAGCGTTTCATAGGACGGCCCAGTGATCTTCGTCCTCTTGGTATATAATTATAAACAGCTTTGGGGATCCGATTTGAACTCATTCTTTCAAGATGGTGTTTCCAATTTAGTTGGTACTGTTTAATATATTCCAAAATTGGCGTAGTCTTCAATTCTTTTAAGATATCGGTGTTCCTTTTCCGATCCCATCTGGTGTAACCCGCTGTTCTGCGCATGAATCTCATTTCACAAGCCGTTATTCTGCTTTCATGTTGTTTTCTTAGTGTCCATGCTTCACTACCATAGGTCAACACTGGTCTAGCCAAAGTGTTATATAACTTACCTTCCAGTATAAAAATGTAATGCAGAAAAAACTATATATTTTATATCTATACATATTTCGTTATTATCGTCTCTTTGTATGTACTCTATGAACTAAGAAACCACTTAATCTATTTGATTGGGGTTTTCTTATTTTATTTAGAGAATTTTTCTGGGACAATTAACTTACAAAACATATTACCGTACGGACTATAGGGACGGAGTTTTAAAAAATCGGTGCGCTAAAAGTCGTTTTTCGGACACTTCAAGGTTTTCGCTGCCTAAGCCATAAAAATTACACTAAATTAAAATACAAAGATTTCAATATTGTGAAATGCAACCGGAAGCTACCGTACCTACGGGGTGAATCATAAATATGGCTATACGTTTGATCGCGTTGTGTGATGAAAATATTACCATTACAGGAAATATGAAATTACCGTTGGAAAGGCAATTATTCAAATTACAACAATGGAATAAAACAAAACAGTGTAGAACATACGTCATTAATCAAAATGGCGTTGAATATGCAACAGCAAATTACAATTGCTGCATGGGCAATAACGTATGCTAATGATCATGAGGCCGCAAGACGGGCAAGACGTGGGTTTAACGTAGGATTGCAGCCGTAGACTGTGGGGAAGTGGAGAAAACGACTGATGGAAACAGGAAGGATGCAGAAAATCAAACCTTCTGGAAGGTCTCGCATTAGCAGGGATGCAGAAACAACGAAGAGAACTGTGGAGGCGTTCGACGCTAGCCCACAAAAATCAACCTGCCAAGCTGCACGTGAGCAGTGATTTGTTTTGTTTTGTTCTGTTGTTGTAATTTGAAGGATTCCCTTTCCAATGATATTATATTTCCTTTAATGAAAATATTTTGTTACAAAATGCGATTAAACGTATAGCCATATTTCTGAATCACTCCAATTCCTTAGTAAAGTTGTAAAACATAGCATGGGAATGCTATGATTGCAGTGAAAGACCTGTCATAGGGCAGAACACTATGGAATAGAACAGAATTCAATACCTCAACAGGTTCAATAAAAATCATATTTCTATCTTTTACGGAAAACTAAGAACAACCACTTCTGACTTTCAAGAAGATAAGTAGATTCCCGGGCAACGCCAGGTAATCAGCACGGGCTATCTAAAAATTATTACGATATAAATTTATTATTTTCCTTTATACGTATTCCACTGAACATAAAAACCCATTTAGATAGGTATTTCATGTTTCTTAAAGATGATTGTAAATTGTCCACTTTTACTTTAAATGAGTGTACTGTTAAAATAGCACAAGGAAGGAATGAGAGAGTGAGACAGAGAAATAGAGAGTTGTAAAGGTGTGAAACTGGGGGCGATGGTCTGTGAGGGTGGGCGTGGGTAAGGGTTGATTTAGGTTAATACCACATGTCTAGTCTCCGTTATACCCTTTGTAATCCGCCATCAATTTCAGAACCTGTTTCACAGTTGGATTTTTGCACTGAACCGTTATCTTATTGCTAGCACTCGATCATCCGGGTTGTCATCTTCATAATCATAGCAAAGGTTTACATCTCGTGGTCAGAGACACCAGTGTCACCGACAACATATCGTCAGATTTAAATAATGGATGTGTCAAATGCAACTCATATCGTTCATTAGAATGACATTTTTAAGCAATTTTTTTTTGTAAAGAGCAAAAATAAGTAACTCATAATAAAAAAAACCTACAGTAAGTATAAAAAGTGATCGTAACATTAAACATTTTTACTCAGAATCAAATTAGTATCAATCGATGAACATAATTGGACGGCGCTATGCATCAACCGGCTATGCGTCATTATGTGAGTTTCGAGAAAAATACGTTTAACGTTTAAGTCAATCTTCATCATTTATTGTAGCGCGAAACTAACAATACCGGATATTGCAAGTGATTTTGCTTGTTTGACATTAACATCATCAATCTAAGAGCGGTATCATTTGGCATTTAGCTGCTTGATGTAAAATTTATTATCCTCGTAACTGGAATTCTCAACTTCAAGAAATAAGGAGCTGCGGACACCGCTGTGGTCTCGAGGTAGCGTGCTGCCTTGTCACGCAGCGGGCCCGGGTTCGATACCCGGTCGGGGCAGTTTTTCTGGGTGAGGTTTTTATCGGGGTTTTTCCTCACCTGTAAGACAAAATGTCAGGAAAACGTTAAGGCCCAAACGGTCCCCGAAATCATATGGCCATCATCATCATGATCATCCTTATCATTATCATCATCATCATCATCATCCTTCACCGGTGTGGAAAGCAACGGGAAGCTACCACACCTACACATTTTCCCTAGTAAAGCTGCAAGCGTAGCATGAAAATGCTATGATTGCTGTGAAGGACCTGCCTTCGGGCAGAATTACTATGGATGGATGGAAAAGAAATCTAAATTTATATTTGCTCTAACCTCGAATTCATCATTACCCCGTGTAAGGTACAAATATTAATTAGTGTTTCTCGAATAATTTATTATATATAGACTATTATTATTATTATTATTATTATTATTATTACCGTAAGTATTATTATTGTTATTATCGTATAAAATGTTGTTTGTGCATGAAAATTACATTGCAACATTTAATGTATTCTTATCTCTTTATAATTAGTATAGTGTATATCTACATTTGGCAAATATTTATTTTTATTTGTGCTGGTTGAGTGAAAGAGAAGGCCTTATGACCTTAACTCTGCCAGAATAAATAAGACATTAATATTATTATTATTATTATTATTATTATTATTATTATTATTATTATTATTATTATTATTATTATTATTATTATTATTATTATTATATTATAATAAAAATACTATACTTAAAGATTTATTCAAAATAAAATATCGAAATGGTGGGTATTAATTTGATTTTATTTAATTTAATTTATGTCAGTCTTCACAAAAATTCAAAATCATCTTCATTTCTTTCAAAATACTTCACTGCATAAACATATAAAAATTTCTGCTATTAGAATCCTCGGTATACGCAATGCTAGCGCGCCCGGCGTTTACTGCTCGGATCCCAGGTTCGAATCCTGGCGGTTCCTGAGGGGAATCGGTGGTAAGCCATACCTAGACATTTCTTGTTTTTCTCAGGGATCTCCCATTTCCCAAATTTCATCTAACTAACACTCTCTATTCTGCCTTCCCTCCCATTCACTTAATTTCTCTTACTACCATATCAGCCTTCACCTCACCTCATGTAAGAAAAACTGTTTTATATGGCGCCCACAGGTTTTGAAAATTTGTGATTACGGGGATCTAGTGGGTGGTCTACCAGAGTGCCGGCTCATGACTCCGAGCCTGAGCAATGTAAGCAATGTAAAAGTGCAGGAGGGGCCAATTGGAGGGTTGTAGTCCGTCCTCACGGCCATGGGCGCCCAACATTAAAAATGTCAGAATTGGTCAAGAGAGAAGAACTTGGTGTGCCGGACCCGGACCTACAAGTCACATAACAAGCTAAAATATATTTTCAATCAATTCATCCACAGTATGTTGGGATAGCACTATAGATACTTCAGGTCGCGGTAACCAGTAAAGTCTGTCCGCCCAGTCCGAGTAATGAACTAAGGAATCTATTTAAATACAATGCTCTACCTCATACTATACTCCCAGTTAAAGAATGTTCCCGCGCGGTGATGACGGTCTAGTGTGGAACGGAGGGTGTTGAGTTAACATGCAGGTGGATTCCTCTAATACCATTGGCTAGTGATGACGTGGCTATTGTTACACCGTTGTACTACATATAACAAATTACTTTAGTTAGGAGAAAAGAAGATTACGAGAATAAAGTTCTTAGGAAAATTTTTGGGTCAAAAAGAGATGACAAACAGGCGAATGGAGAAACCTACTTAATAATGAGGTAAATTATATGTATAGGAAGCCCGATATAATAAGAAGTGTTAAGTCTCGTAGACTGCGATGGGTAAGACATGTGACACGTATGGGGGAAGAAAGCTGCAGCTTCTTGTAGGAAAACCAGAGGGAAACGACCTGTTGGTAGACCAAGAATGAGGTGGGAAAATAACATTATCCATGATTTGAGGGAAGTAGATTTTATAGGGGTTGATTGGAAAATATTAGCTCAGGATAGGGATGTATGGAGAGCTTATGTCTGCATGGCCTTGAACCTACGGGTTCGTAGAGCCAGTGAGTGAGTTAGTTAGTTAGTTAGTTAGTTAGTTAGTTAGTACATATTCCAGATATCGAGCAAGGTTTAGTGTTAATTGACTTCTATACTCATATGACGTCACACTAGCTTTAAATGTTATATTAATTTTACATATTAGTTGATATGTTATATTAGTTTTGATTACGTTTATAGCGCATTGCCAAACTATGTTTTCGAAGTGTACAATACAACCTAGATTCTCATGGCATTAGGCTCAGCCGCATTCCTTCTTGGGGCTTTCTTTCTCTGGGAGTTCAGTAATCTCTTCTTGACCTTCGCAGACGTCTTCGCTTACAAAACGTTCTTAACTACGTAGATCACCTCTACTAGTCGTCTTCTGACACATGACTGAATCTCGTGATACATTTGCGATCTGTTTTATGTGCGATGTACGAACAATCTGAAAGCTAGTCTCGAATAAAACCTCGAGAGGTCGATCCCTCCAGAAATCGAATTACAGACTTATATGGAAATTCCCAGCGGGTTCTACCGACTCATGAGTCACCAGCTCACGAGTATTCTTCTATCGTATAAGGCGAGATTTAATTCCGACCACCGCCTGAGCATTTCAAAAGTTCGGCCCAACATTATCCTGTCATAATATTCAGTTAACAGGCAACAGAAGGTTCGATAGCTCAGTGATAACAGTTTATCTAAGGAGAAAACTTAAATTAAAAATTCTTCAAGCCAGGAGGCAGTAAGGTGGCAACCCCACTATTAGACTGTGTTTCCATATGATTTGTAACACTTTTGAAGATAGATTTTCTAACTATAAAGCTTCATGGAAAAAAGTAAGATGATTTTGTAATATGAAGTTCTTCAATGTAAAGACCTTGCCTACTTTCTTCATGGATCTGAAACATGGACGTTGATGAAAACTGATAAAAACAAGATACAGGCTGTAGAAATGAAATTTCAAGAACAGTAAAAGAATGTACCATTATAGATAATATCTAAAATAAAAAAGGAAGATAAAAGTGTAAGCTATAGAAATGAATGGAGACAGCATGTAAAATAGTATTCCGGAAGAAAGGATCCCAAGAAGAGTGTTGTACTACAGGCTTAAGGGAAGACATCCGGGAAGTACAAAAAAAATATGAGAAGACATATTTTGAAACCTGAAACAGATGGTATTGCCTAATCCTAGCATAAAGAAGAAGAAGAAGAGGACGAAGAAGATTGAGATGATCCAACTAAAATGGCTAATATTCGCCCTTTGTTCCTTCTATCGCCCGTCTCTGTCTATCGGTCGATTTCTCTTGCCCTTAGCCTAAACCAAACAAGCCCTGATCTCTCTTTAAATCCTAGGTTGAGTTTATAAGAATCTTTTCCCCAAACATTTTTAGGTCTATTTGTAAAAACAGAGAGCATTTTCCTTTATATTTGGCGAAAATATCTAGGGACCAGAGGCAAGGAGCATAACCACTAGTCCATTGCGAAAAATATTGTTAAGTAGTAGATATCTAGAACCCATATTATACAATGAATTAATTAGATATAATCCAAACCTAAGCATCTAAACACAGATTTAATGAAGCATTTTAATTAGTTAATTAAATATTTTAAAATAGCAAATAAGTAATAACCTATTTTGGTTTATATTATTATTTTTAATGTATCTAATTACTTTCTTCAGTTTTGTATTAATCTATTATACATTATTTTTATATCATTCTCCACTGCATTAATTATTCGTGTATTTTATATTTTCAAAGGTTTCTCTTCAATTTATTTTGCTGTATATTAGTATCTAATTTATTTAATTACTTTCTTCAGACTTCTATTGATCTCTTACATATGGGTCCTAATGTTTTGTTTATATCACACTCCTTTGTATCAATTCATTGTGTGTCAGAGCGAGTTTTACATTTTAAAATGTTCTCTAATTTGTTTTGCTGTATATTATTTCCTAATGTTTATCTTCTTCTTCAGTTTGGAATTACTCTATTTTACATTGTTCTGTTTATTTTATTTCCTCGTGTATTATTTCCAAATTTTTATGTGCCAGAATTTATTTTATGTCTTGAAACTGGCTCCTAAATTTATATCGTATTATATATATTTTGTTTTCTCTGTCCCTTTAACCAAAACTTTGTAATGTATAATATATTATATAGGCCTACCATATGTATTATTTTTGTTACTGAACTGCGCCCGAGCACGATCACTTCCTCTTTCGGGTGTCAATACTGTGTAAAACATTTATTTGTGAATAAAAGTTATTCTTATATAAAATATATGAACAAAATACAGGAAACGTTTGGATTGAATGTTAATATGTTTACTTCATGCCTTCAATTCAGCATTTATGAAAGGCATTTGCTGCAATTCACTCGCAGGTGTTACGAATTTTCCAATTTTCTCCCTCAAACGCTATCGATTAAAACTTGGTTGTACAAAGATCTCAAATGTGTACTGGTACGACATCTGTAGGCAACCGCTCGCATTAACTTCTATCAGTGCAGAGCTTCTACCGCTAGAGCGTCCTAGTGTGTAATATCGATATAGCCAAACGTTTCAAGTCGACTTTCCCTTCTGTTTAATTTTCGAGTAAATAAAGAAAAATAACAAGAAAGAGCGAGATGCAAAACAAATGGAGTTGAGAAATTGAACTGAATAAGATATTAAATATAGAACTGGTACCTGGTAAGTCCGTCGTCCTCAACTAAATTATTAAACTTCATCAAGTAGTTGAGGACGACTGACTTGTCAGGTACCAATTTTATATTTAACATCTTATTAAATAATCTGAACGTGCTTTAATACGAATTTTAAAAGTGTTGATTGAACTGAATACCTTGAAATTGGTGTACTAAATTACATAACTATCTCAATGGAGCTATCAACTCCGGAAATTATTAGCCGTTTGGACGTAAGCTCTCCATATATTCCTATCCTGAGCTTATGTTTTCTAACCATTCCCCTGTATAATTCACTTCCCTAAAATCAGGGTTAATGTTATTCTAATACAATTAATGGAATTAGACGTAACTTTACGGGAATTCATGACACACAAAATAAAATGAAGGTTTGGGTATAAATACCTGATGGTTTTAAAATTAATGTTAACATCATAAGGTATACTTGAGTCCTGTTGAAATATATAAAAGTTTATGGAATTTAATATGGCATGGTTCAGTAGCGGCTTATTAATATATCCATTAAGATAAATTAACCTTCAAATAACGTCAAAAAATTAAACATATTAGAATATTGTTTGGCCATGGTTAGAAAACTGAAATACGTTTGCCTTATTTCATGAACAAGCTGAGTTTTGCAGTGTAATCATGCAGTTTTTGGGAACTGTCACATATTTGCAATGTTTCATATTGTACAGAATCTTCTTCGTAACTAAATAACTCATTGTCTCTATCGAACCCGAAGGTTCATGGCCGCTCGGACATAATCTCTCCATACATCCCTATCCTGAACTAATGTTTTCCAATCATTCCCTGTATACCTACTTCCCTCAAATCATGGATAATGTTATTCTCGCACCTCATTCTTGGTCTACCAATTGGGCGTTTTCCCTCTGGTTTTTCTAAAACAACCTTCCATGCATCTCTTTTATCCCCCATATCTTGCCACATGTCCTGTCCATCGCAGTATACGAGACTTAACTGTTCTCATTATACCTGGCTTCCTATACATATCACGTAACTCACTATTATTTAGTATTCTCCATTCATCTATCTGTTCATCTCCTTTTCGCCCAAAATTTTTCCTAAGAACTTTATTCTTATAACTTACAATGATATATTTTTCCTAGTTGGCGCATTGCAACTCTTAAAATCCTTCTTAATATAGGTAACAGAGTTAGTTCTTACTGTATGTTTTAGTTCCATTAGAGGCCAGCACTCCATCACTCCATCACACTGCATTGTCAGATGATAACCGCTGCTGTCAACTTCTAAAACAAAATCAAAAAAGTAAGTGAACAGTGCCATCTAAAACTCCATAAAACTGTACATGTTTTAAAATTACTCAAATATATATATTTGACAAAGCAAACGGTGTTACAATTATATTTGTGTGATAGTGAGTTTTGTCGTACTTAAAGCAATGGCGACCATGTTTCAAAGTTCAACTTCTTAGATTTCGGGGTTGCGAACCTAAATAACTATACTATAATAGAATAACTATACTGTAATAGAACATATTACAAACACGCGTATGGGAAGTAAAACCACTGCCCTCTATTTATACTATATACAATGTATATACAAAATATATCCAAAAAGTAGTGTTAATATACATTATACAAAACAAATCACTGTATTTTAAATGAACTAAACTTTATTTGAAATAACATAAAACAATAAATACGTACTTGCCGCCATTTCATCACTAAATTGGTCTCACGGTCTCCTGTTGTTTCAACTAATAAACATTGCCCACACTGTTAACGTTAGTCAATTGTTTATAATGAACGAAAATATTTCCATCAAAGATGTTATTATTTTACTATTATTTATCATTTTTAAAATACCTTTGCTCAAAAAAAGAATGTACAACGCACGTTTGTGAAGTGTTTTACAGAATATCGTAAATTAAAAACCTCGCTATCACTCGGTTTTAAACATTTTCCCCGCTTCTGTAAAAACCACTTCCCAACCTCGCATCGTAATATACTATTAAAACCTATCACGTATATACCTTAGTATACACCTTAGTATATACCTTAGTAATAAATCCGCTGGGAAAGTCAGGAATCTATATGAGATGCAGATTTACCAAATTAAAATCACAGATACAGCAAAAGGGATAAAAAATACCAAATTGAGCCCGATATGTGCTTCACCCTTGAACAAGGTAACATCAGTTTGTACAAATTGAGAATAAAAACAGTAACAAAAGAAAATCAGAAACTCCACCTATAAACTGCCTTCGTAGGTGGCGTCAAGTGACTTCATCCACAGATAAGCTACTAGTAAAAATACGTAATAAAGAAATAAACAAAATTAGTATTTTCACTAAACAGTAAAAACTATAATTTATGTTTAAAAATCTCAAATTTCCCCTAAAGCACACGTCCGGGAATTCTTGTCATAAACATTCAGAAATTATAATCATTTTTGGCGCGTAAATAATGGCTTGAATTAACCAAATATTTAGCAAAATGTAATTTTTCTAGATGACCATTATTACACGCGGTAACACGTTCCGTACATCTAAAATCAAAATTACTGACCGGCATGCAGGTCTGACCCACGTATACCCCGATGAATCGTCACATAGCAACTTCTAAATATTAGCTGTTTTATCTTTTTATAAACGTTCTTTGTCAATACAAAGACGGCGATAGTTTTGTCTGTTCGGAAAGCAACGCAGATATTATTTTCTGTAAATATATTATCAATTCTATCATATATCCTTGTAGGTTAGACCGCCCAAAAATTTGGTGACATGATCTGGGTGACATATATACAGTTCAGGAAATTGGTATAAAGCCACTTGTTAAAAGTGTTAACACAAGTTTATTTACTCTTTCTTTGGCATTTTTCTATATTAACTTAGGAGGTGATGGAGTATAAAACACACACAAATAATGTCAGAATGAATTATCCAATTCCGTCCAAAAAGTACATGAAAACTGAAACCATTCTCATATATGGGTGGAAATTAGTATAAAGACACTTTGTGTATTTCAGAGATTAAACCAAAAAGACTGAGCGCAAAGTTTACAACAAAGTTCTAAAATTTAGTTGAATCTCCATTTTTGTTAATTACTTGAAAGATTCTCTTTGACATTGACTTGATGAGGGTGTTTATTTCTTCCACTGAGATTGAAGCCCACTCTTCCTGAATAATATTTTTCTGCTCAGTCACTGTCCCAAACTCCTGTCCATTGCGATACACACGCCTTGCCAGGATCCCCCATAAGTTCTCAATCGGATTTAAATCAGGACTTCTGACTGGCCATGTCAAAAGTAGTATTTCTTTCTTCCTGTACCACTCCACTGATTTGGCAGACACGTGAATGGAAGCATTATCTGGCTGAAAAATTAGATCTTCGCCAAATTCCTCATACATTCGTATCAATTAGGACTCCAGAAGCTCCTCAGTGTAGGACTCAGAATTCATCTTGGTGCGTATCCATGCTATTTTTGATCTTCCTTTAAAGCAGAATGCTGCCCAAATCATAACGCCTCCACCACCGAAGTTTCTACTCATTCTAACTTGCTCTTCAGTACGGAGGTCGTTCCAGTAATACTGAAGGCCATCAGGCCCGTCCAGATTAAACTTCTTCTCATCACTGAACATTATTTTATTCCATTCTGAGATCCAGGACATGTGTTCTTCAGCAAAAGTCATTCTAACTTTCTTATGTGCATCGTTCAGAGGTGTTTATTTTTAATTTTAGGTTCTTGTTCTCTGACAGAATTTGTCTTACTCGTCTGGCTGTTACTGGCAACTTCAAATCAGCCTGGATTTGAGAAGAAAATATACTCTTAACTTTTGCTTTATGTAAAATGAGACGTTTAGTGCGTTCAGACAATTTTCTTGTCCGTCCATATTTCCCATTTTTCCATTTTGTGAGCCCAGTTTGACACAATTTATCAATGACACATCTTGAAGCCCCAATTTCGTAGGTATTTGTCTATTGGAAAGGCCCATCTCCTTGAAGGCACTAACTCTTGATTTCTCTTCATTTGATAGAGGCTTTCCACGTGGCATTGTACGTACTGATGACTTGTAATTGATGAACGATGCTCACAGACACGTCGTCTCCATGTAATTGCAGTGTTTTGTTTACATTTATGTCTCTGTAAGAGCCAGACGTTGACCTGGCTTTATACCGATTTCCACCCCTAGGACAGCGTTTTCTTAGATTTTACGTATTATTTACATATATAATAAATGCAAAATGAGGAGACCTGTATGAAATTATGTCCAAGATAATTATATGTAATCTATGACACACATACGGTATTTGCATAAATATCTCAAGTTGTTTTACTACTAAAAGTTAGTGGCTTTATACCAATTTCCTCCACTGTAGTAGGAATCGAACTGAACTGCTCTATTTATATTCAATTAGTCTATCATGATTTAGAATATCCCTTTGAAACCGCTATCTGATAAAGTACACCTATATTAACTTCTTTACGTAATTATCGATGGATAAATGGGGCTGAAATATGTCTATGAACTTGTCTTCGGAAAGCAGCAAGTTTATGTTGAAGTAGCTCCTAAGTCTAAATACATATAGTGTATTTTTATGTTTAGTTGAATAAGTGAAAAGAAAAAATAATTAATTTATATCATAATTATTTTTAATTCTCTAGATAAATTGGAAATCACTCGAGAGATTTCTTAGGACTATTTAACGAATAAAATTAAACTGTTTACTCATAATCATTATTTAAATATAGTTATTTTAAAATATTAATATATTTAATGTAAACGGCGATGCTTGGAAACAAATGAGAAACGTTTATTATGTGCGATTTGTTCATTACTACAAATAGATCATATTATTTATTGCCAAATGATCGCAATATTGTAAGAATGCACCCTAGTGTAGAAAGGAAGCACATCAAACTGTTATAACCAACATTACAGGTTATTAATTTATTTCGATGTCCTATGATGCAAATATGTCAATTATATTTTTCTGGGACGTAAATACCTGGGAAATAATACGTTTAAGAAAATGCAAACAGTGGTTTATTTTTTTTATGGTATAATTAATTGCTACAAATATTTTTCTATTATATCTCGCAAGCAGTATCTGGTTATATTCGTGCACTATATATACAATCTGGGAGCCTCTTGCATTTTAGAATTCTTGCATCTTAATATATAAATTGCTTTATTCAACGTATTTCTTAAAGAGTGAGTCACTGCAAAATAATGTTCTGACCTATTCAGAATGTTAAAACGGAGGAGCTTGATTTTAATATCATGAAATTAAAGTGAAAAAATTAAGGTTAAAAACATTAATTGAAACGTGATTGGTCATTGACTCCCGTTTGAAGCATGAGTTAATGGTTAACTTAAAGCCAACTTTATGTAGGATAAGTTTGCAAAATCTGAAGAAAGTACATTAAGAAACAGTTGAGTTATTAATGTGTTTGTAAAAGTGTATGCGCTACTGTATAAACCCCCTTGATATAAAAATAAAAAAATACAAAAATATTTAAAATAATATTAATGCAAATTGTATGAGAATAAAAAATAATTTTGCGCAATAGAGCGTTTTGTCGTACTTAACAGCAATGGCGACCATTATTGAAAGTTCAAATTACTATATTTCGGGGTTGCCAACCTAAATAAATTTACTGTAATAATACATTTACACCCACGTGTGGGAAGTAAAACCACTGCCCTCTACATATACTATGTACAATGTACATACAGAAAATATCCAAAATATAGTGTTCATTTACATTATATGAAACAAATCACTGCATTTTAAATAAACTGAACTTCATTTGAAACAATATAAATCAATAAATACGTACTAGCCGCCATGTCATCAATAATTGTTCTCAAAGCCTCCTGTTCTTTCAACTAATAAACATTGCCCACACTGTTAACGTTACTCAGTTGTTTATAATGAACGTAAATGTTTCCAACAAAGATGTTATTTTATTATTATTTATCATTTTGAAAACACCATCGCGTAAAAAATAAAGTACAACGCACGTTTGTAAAGTGTTTAACATTTTTCCTCGCATCTGTAATAACCACTTTCCAACCTCGCATCGTAATAGGCCTATACTATTAATGCACACCATATATATATCCATTCCTATGGAATTGAATAAATAAAAGTGGGACTGCTTGTGTCGATGAACAACGCACACCACTGACGCAACCACTATTCCAACCTGAATTGTCTGTAGTTTTCACTGATTCGTGAGCAAATTCTGAAGAGCCTCAAGAAAGGCCGCCGGAGCGGCACCTACTCACAACTATTCGAAATTACCTTTAACTTCGCGCTCACCAAAACCACCACAATAACATGTTGCTACGAAAATTGTTATCACATAATTTCTCACAATAACACTAAAATTCTTTGTTTACCGAATTATGAAAGTATGTAAAAAAAAGGTGGGTATCTCACTAACTCATTGGCGCTATCGAACCCATAGGTTCACGCCCGCGTGGATATAATTTCTCCACACATCTCTATCCTGAGCTAATCATCATCTCCTGTACAATCTACTTCCATCAACAAATGGTTAATGTCATTCTCCTACTTCATTCATCGTGTATCAACTGGGCATAACCTTCTGGTTTTCCTACAAGATGCTTCCATGCCGCTCTCCCTTATCCGATTCGTGCCATATGTCCTAACCATCGCAGTATTTGAGACTCAACAATACTTATTGTATCTGGCTTCCCTTAAAGATCATGTAGCTCGCTGTTAAGTAGTCTTCTCCAATCATCTGTCTGTTCATCATTCTTTGGTATATTTTTTATTTATAATAGAGTATGTAGTATTGTCTATCCAACGGATCTGTGCCCCCGTAAGATATGCGAACTAAAGCCTACTCCCGTTTCTGCCTCGGCAAATCATTTCCCTCCCTGCATTCCTATCTCTCTCTCTCTCTCTCTCTCTCTCTCTCTCTCTCTCTCTCTCTCTCTCTCCCTCTTTTCTATCTTTATCTTGCACTTGCACCCCGATGTTGTCAACTCAACTCCAACATTGCATTATTCAATATTCAAGAGCCATTAAACTGGGGGAAGTTTGACAACATATCCATTCGATAAGTTACCGTGGCTGCCGTTTGACGTAGTGGGAGGGGAGTGCGTTGAAATGGTGCGAGTATATATGTGTACTTATCTAAGAACGATATCAGCGCTGTAGGGGCACAGATCCTTTGGTCCAAGTACTTGTGATATATTTCATATTTTAACTTTTATAAATATGGAAGGTTCACCCGAAAGGGTATTATTCTTTGCTATATTCGGAGATCGATTTTGTTCTTTCACGGCACTCGGTGATATGATATTGGTTGCATCTCTGTCCGCACAATTCACATACACATTGGTCATTCGGGGTGTGGAATGTCTTGTTCTTGCATAATTTGTGGTGGAAGCCGTGAATGGGTAGTCTTGTAATGGTGTGTCCCTGCTCCTGATTCTCTTTGGTCCAGTTGCGATCGACCATTGCAGTCGTCCCATAGAAGCCGATATCTATCTCTGCTCTTTTCATTCTTCTCAGTTCTAGTAGCTTGTTGCTGGCTCCGGTAGATGGTAGGCTGAGTCTCAGATCTTCTATGTAAAAAGTTTCCTTGGCCAACTTTTAAAGTTATAATATAGTTAAGACACATTTCATCCATTCAAAACTGGTAACTGGTAATAAAATAACTTCAATAGAAGCTATGCTGTTTCTAAACAGCATTCACAAAGAAAGGATTAAACGTATATAAAAATTCAACTTCTTTCGGACCCTAATTCAAAATTAACAAAGCGAAAAGTAGTCTTGGAACCCCTGAATGTATTAAACATAAAGGGAATCTGTAGCTACCCGTCTGAGGATCGCAATCATAAAATCGCCATCATTTATTATATACCTGGCTTAACTTGGAAAAGAGAGAGATAGAGATGTAAGGATAGATCCTTGACCGCTTTCGCCCAGTAACAAAAGAACCCGCCCTGTTGTCATTTATTTAAACAATCCTGGGATTTTTCCTCTTCCCCTTCCCATATTAACATCTGGTGAAGAAAGACCGTTAACACTGGTGCGAGAGAGAAATATGAGTACAGCTGTCTCTTTCTACAAATTCCTTGCCCAATTAAGCCAGGGAGACAATAGATTATTATAGTCAGGCCAATAGATCTGTGCCCCCGTAAGATACACACTAATCCCTTTTCTGCTTCGGTAAATCATTTCCCTCCCTACATTCCTATCTCTATATTTTCTATCTCCCCTCCCACTACTTAACATTTTGAGCCTTCTTGTGGGACAGGTTATTTGCACTTGCAGTCCAGTGTTGTCAACGCAACATGAACACTGTAGCTCGGAATGATGAAATAAATATTACTAACCAAATAATACAATTCAAATCAGCGTCATTAGACCTACTTAAATATGAACATGTAAAATTAACCTTATATTATTCAGTATTCAATACCCATGGCATTGTTTGGGGGAAGTTTGACAACATCCCTACTCGGAAAGTTATTCTGGCTTGTAGCGATTAATATGATAGGAGACATATAAAGTAAGATACAACCCTAATATGCATGGAGCTGAAACTAAAATGTTCCGAAATATATTAAATTGTTATTAAAATTAAATAAATATATTAAAAATATGAAAATAGAATATATTACTAATATCGCTATAAAATATGTACGTGGAAAAGTAAAAATATCAAGGTAAAAATTCCACCTACATTTGTCTAGAATAAATACTGTAAAACGCTACCTGTTATACAAATGACAAATAAAGAGGTATTGTCAGACCTCTACCTACTACACAACTTACAAAAAAATATAGGAACACAAAAAGGGTATTGTCAAAAGAATTTCAATTAGCAGTCTATACAACTAATAAGAAAAGATAACATTAGTTAGCTATTAAAAATATTAAAAATCTATTGACCAATTCTTAGAAACCAATTAACGCTACTAAGCAATTCAAAGGAATGATGATAAAGAATTTCTACCTGCCTAGTACAGACAACAAAAGACATTCATTCACCTCTAGAAAAGATAATCTCATAACATTGACAGTTTACAAAGAAACTGATAAACATTTTTCTATTAAATATCAAAGAACCATCTTACCCAGTTCTTAGAAATATTATACATACTAGTAAATAATATTATAAAACATAAATATATTCAATTGTAAGGAGTGGATTCGAGAAAAGTGGGAGGAGCCACCGCCTTTATAAGCGAGAACTTATATCAAAACACTATGACTCTCGGTTATTCTGTGATCAGTGTTGAAACATAGTGGACCTATAGACCGCGATCTCCGATTCAGTTAAATAACTCTCTATCACTCTCAGTGACTCTGTGTTCAGTGTTGGAACATCGTAGACCTGCAGACCGCGATCTCCGATTCAGTGTTAATATTAGATTCGTCCGAGAAATAGTTAAATTTAAAGTTATAGTCCGTTAAGCATTTGGACTTTAAAAATATTGACTCAAGCACGTGGACCTCTAAGTATTTCATCGACTCCACTCTTAGATAAAACTTGTAACTGTATTATCAAAAGTGTATTTCTCCGAAAATAAAGAGTTCTTGGATTCGTTAAAATTGAGTGTACATTTATACGTTGTTCTTTTGCTTATAAAGAGTTCATAACCCTGAGATCTTCTGCCTACCATTGAGCTCCGGTACAGGCTGCTGTTTGACGTGGTAGAAGGGAAGTGCGTGGAATGGAGTAAGTGCAGGTATTAACTTTTCTAAGAACGACTGCAACGCTAAAAGGGTACAAATCCGTTAGTCCGACAATAGTTAATGAAAATCAGGTAGTTTTACCACATAAATTCTTCCACCGCTGTAGTCATAATCATCTTATGTTATTCCTCATGATTATATGAATGAATGATTACAATTATCTAACATTATTAAACTCCAATGCCAATAGTTTTCTTTTCATTATTTGTTTCTCCCTTTACGCTATATATTAAACTATTGACTTGGCTTTCAATTCTCCGGGACGGCTGCGAGAGTCAGTTCTCTTCTTCTATGTTACAGGGAGACTCATCAGCTGATGACACGAGAATCGGTGAGCTCGCGGAGAAATTTCCACATGCGTCAAAACCTCCATTCTGGAAATGTCAGTTCATGAGAGGAGTCGATTGGGATTCCAGACTATTTCTACCCTCGCATATATAAGGAGATGGGAGGGTTCAAAGAGCCAGTTGTGTCCGAAGTGTTTACGAATAAACGTAAACTAAGTGTGAAGATGAGAAGATGTGTTAAGTGAATCCGTTAACCAGTGTAAGGAACTGAGTGATAATATAAATTGTGAAGGAAGAGACTTTAGTATAACCAAATTATTTATAAAATCATTAATTATTGTGAACTGGATAAATTTAATTTGTAAATTTTGTGTAAACATGTATGACATTAAATTAAAGATATTCCTGAATCCTAGCTACCACCATCAGCGACCACGCGTATTTTAAGTTTTCGGAATGAAAAAAGGGATAATAATTGTTTTTAATCGGCGGCGGTGGACTAGTGTTATGCTCTTTGCCTCTGGTTTCGAGGGTTGCGGGTTCAAACTCTGTCGGGGTCGATAGATTTTTTAGGATGAAAAAATCCAAGGAGCAAGTCCTCCGGGAGGGACTATAAGCCGTGGGTCCCGAGTCTGAAGATTTTCAGGTTCGTAAAAGATCCTTAAGCCTGAATGAAAAGGCCTCTAAGCAACATTTACCGAATTTTCCCGTCCTAGTACTACCTTGGTTTCCTAGGTGTCAGTATGAGGCGGAACGCTGACTACGGACCACTCAAATGACATATATACGAAAACAAGTATAACTAAATGAGTATGGTTCAAATTCTTCCTTGTAGGGGGAGAGCGCCTAAATCTCTGTTAAGGGAAAAAATGGGCTTACAAGAAGAAGGAGAAGAAGAAGGAAAGTAAAACATAGTATTAGAATCAATCGAACAGTGGAATTGAAATAAAATTTAAGAGTGCAATAGAAACAATACTAGAGGATAATAGGAGTTTGAGTGTTTTAGGTTACCGGAAGTTACGTGAGTTGAAATACAAAGAATATGTACGTCTGGACCTTGCCGAGCCCAATTTCCGGTCTCTTACCCTCATCACGTGATTTCAGGAGAAAATCTTCCAGTTCTCGGCACTTAAAAAAATCATTTCCGCAGCAGGAGATGAAGTTCATCCACCGGAAAACTGCTCCCTCCTGCTTCTTGAAAAAATATATCCAGGAGAATAACATTTTTTCTGCCAAAATTTGCATTTCAACAGGAAAACATTTTTTCTAGCATTTATTTTTTATCAATAACGATATATTTATATTTTTATAACCAACTAGATTATAATAGGACAAGATAAAGAAGATATAAAATATATTATTAGAAAGTTGGTAGATGCATTTGAGGTAGGTGGACTGAAGATAAATTATATTAAAACAGAATATAGCTATGGTAATTGGAGGAAATTCAGAAGACCTACAAATAAATAATATGATAATTAAACGTGTTGAAGAATTTAAATATCTTGGATCTATAATAGATAAATCTGGTGCTTGGGAAAATATATTATTAACAGAGTAAATTGTGCAAGGAAGGCGATTAGATCCGTGAATGGTCTTTTATGGAACAGAAATTTGAACAGAAAAACAAAAAGAGATTATACAGACAATAATAGAAAGTATACTTACATATGGATCAGAAAGCTGGACAATAAATGAAAGGATGCAGAAAAGAATTTGGCGACAGAAATGGATGGATTATGGATAAGTATGAGAATATCCAGGCTACAACATATTCGAAATACATATATCAGACAAGAAACTGTTATCGATAGGAAAACAAAGAGAGCTCTCCTTATGTGTAATGCCACTCTCCCCCTAAGTACAGAGGGTAGATGTTGCCAAACTCATAATAACGGTATTTGTTTGTTAAGGAGGGGTGGAGCGGCAAGGTTAGCAGCACTTTTTCCATATATATGTACTAAACATTTAAAAAAACATAGTTTTTCTTTTATGGCATGTAAACTAGTTTTATAGTAGGCCTAAATATAAGAGTCGACACTTTCGCACAGGATAGTAACTGTTTTTTCTTTAAGAGGCGATGGCTTGGACGGCTACAACTTAGAACTATGAACCTGCTGTGTTGCAATATTCAGTTTTATATAAGGATTTTTCTCAAGAATATACTGTTAAAATGGTAACCCAGTTCCCTATTCCAAACACACGGTAACTTCCTGGTTGAATCTGAGTCTACATAACAGCTTAGTTTATGCTGATGATGTAGTACTATTGAGTGACGTACCAGGTTATTTCCCTGTAGTCTTCTTATTACTCGCACAATGTAAATGTGAAATGTGTAAGAAATTCTATAAACATTTTACCATTTTGAAACAATTCAAATACCGAATTATTCTACATTATGCTTAAGTAGGAATAAAACGATGCTTATTTAATGTATTAATATTGTAATTAGGTGTTTTAAAATTCTCCCATACAACTTATAGGCCCTATAGATATATGCTAGATTATATATATATATATATATATATATACATATATATATATATATATATACACACATATATATATATATATATATATATTTACAGTAAAATCTGTCTATGAAGGAACATGACGGTTCCTTAAATATATTTCCGTCTTGGCAGTTTTCCTTCTTATAAAGGGTTCCCAAATTGCAAACTTGAATTTTCTCACGCAGTGTAAGGGCTTTACATGCACGGTTTAAAGACATAACGTATTGAACTGAAATACACACAAAATAGTATATGTAACACAGCTTAGGTTGTACGGCAATAACAAACAACTTTATTACACAAAAGCGAGGAGGATCTCTATAACAGGAATACTATAATATAAATTGTGAAGGAAGAGACTTTAGTATAGCCAAATTATTTATAAATCAGTAAATTATTGTGAAATGGATACATTTTATTTGGAAATTTTGTATAAACATCTATGAAATTAAATTAAAGAATTTTCTAAATCCTAGCTACCACCATCAGTGATCGTGCGTATTTTAAGTTTTCGAAATAAAAAGAGGAATAATAATTTTTAAGTCGGCCTTTTGATGTTTGGAATTTTTCTGAAAGTCTGTTTCCCATCTTAATTTGACATTTGTTCTCTGAGTACAATGATATTGTAATATCAACTGTTTTGCCATTTATATTCGCCTCTTCTAGGGCTTTCCAGAGCAAAATTCTGGGTACACTATCATACGCCTTTAACCAATCAATACAGATCAAATCTACTGGTTGCGATTTCTCTCGGCATTTCTCTAACACATGTCTCAGTAGTAAATTTTGCATTCCTAATAAGGAACCTAACAATAAAAAAATTTACTTTTATGAAACACCCCCAGCTTGAAATTCACTGAATAATAATATTATTTCAGTAATGTTAGATCATTTTTTGGAGTTACTTCGTTGAAAACGTAAACGTCTAAATTTGAAAGGAGCCATTCTTTTTTATTAACTGATATGCATTATAAATATTTGTAAAATGAACGTTTTGCTCAAAGAGAATAATAAATGGAGAAGAGAATGATATACCAGAGAGAGAAGAAGTTGAGTCAACTGAAGTTGGCTGTTTATTTTTCATCATTGTGTTAAAAGCAAATTCGTGTTCTTGGGATATTATTAAAATGCTTTAATTGGCTCTTGAATAAGTTGGTGAAGTTGGTGCTTCTAAACGAAACATGTTGAAATTTCCTCATTTTCCTTGGCAAATAGTTACTGCCTCACGCTATACAACCTGAGGTATTGAAGTTTCACGCTTGACGCGTACGTAATTTTAAATTATGCATGTGTTAAGTACGGTACATGTTTTGTATCTTTTTTAAACATGTGACAATTAATGGATATCACGAATCCCGAACAAATGTTGTTTATGAGACTTTTGAGTAGGGCTCGGAAGTTGAGGACCTATAAAATGTAATAAGATATTAATTATAAAATTGGTATCCACCAGGTACCAATTTTATACTTAGAATATTATTACATAACATCAACGGTGCTTTATTAATAACACTGAGCAACAAAAAAGATTTTTTTTTGTCTCAGAGAGAAAAATATGTGATTGTGATATTATTTTTCTCCTGAATTCAAATATGATATCGGTATATTCCCCATCACGCAAGGTTTATGAGAGACAGGAATTTATAATTTCAAACACTTCAATATTCTCTACATTCGTAACTACACAATATTCGAACATTCGGACTCACCTAGAAAGTAAAAAATGACGATTTTCTGCTATATTTCTCCTGTGGAGAATCCCATTTGATGGTCCAATAATAATCGGCCAGCATATTAGGATTCCATTTGTTTTGATATATCTTTTCCATAGCTGAATCTCCTGTGTTAGCATTTTTGGTTTTATTTTACAGTGGACAAATGGACAAAAAACGTTTATTATAAAAATAATTATTTAAATCCATTAATTGAAATTGAAATAAAAAACTGTGGGTGATACAGAAATTCCGAATACATATTTGATAACACGATAAAAAACTGCATTAAGTACAACTATTGGTACTCATTAGACAAAGATCATGTTGACCTGAGTAATTTTCAAAGTGTTGACTATAAAATGTATATAAAAGACCTTTAAAAAGTCATAAAGAAATCCTAAAAAAGACCTAAACCTGTAAAAAAAGAGGACGTAAAAGAAGACAATACAAGTTAAACAATTTTAGTTTCAGCTGCATTTTTAGTGAATATATTGATTTTTTTTTAAAGTACAACATTCTAGTGAAGTGCAACATGCATTGTAAAAAAAGCCTGAATATGCTTCTTCCTTCATACTATATATATAGGGTGCTATTGAAATGAGTGCAGATTTTTCGTGTGGCGGTAAGAAACACCCATACAAGTATTTTAACACGATTAACCTTGGGTCTGAAATGCATTGTTGTGGGTCCACAGAATAAAACAGCATTTAAAATTGTTGAACACGTTGTTTTTTATTAATTCTAAGAAAAAATGGAAGGTATTACATGTTATTTTACTGTAATTGTTGGAAATGGCGACCACTGACCTGGATGCACAGCTCCGCGCATCTCACCTCGGACTGATGAACTCTAAGAAGCATATCTGGGATGCACCCTGATTTCTGCAGCCGCTGCCACGATTCTTGCTACAAACTCTGGAGCCGTGCATCCAGTTCAATGGTCGCCATTTCCAACAATTACTGTAGATTAACTGTAATACCTTCCATTTTTCTTAGAATTAATAAATACACAACAATGTGTTTAACAATTTTAAATGCGTTTTTACTCTGTAGAACTATAAAAATGAATTTCCGACCCAAGGTTCATTGTGTTAAAATACTTATATCGATGTTCCCTACCACCACACGAAAATTCTGTACTCATTTCGGTATCACCCTGTATATCATCATCCGATATCATGGCAGCTGACGCCGACTTCCGGAAACCAAACGTCATTCCTCTCTGTCCATCCATTGACCTTCCTCCAATCCTCTGATATTCATAGCCGCTTGTACCCCTTCTATCCAAGTTTTCTTCGATCTTCCTCCTTTCTATTGGGATCCATTCTATAGCAATTTTAAGCAATCTTTGCTCTGGCATTCTTTTGACATGGCCATACTACTGTTATCTTTACTATTCTATAATGTCTATGAAGTCCCGCTCCTCTTGCAAACCCATAATTTCCCTTATTTCTTTATTTCGTATTCTATCCATTTAGATTTTCCAGCTGGTCTTCTTAAAACATCCATTTCTGTACTTAAAATTCTTTTCATTTCCCTAGTAGGAATTTTCCAAAATTCAGCGATATATATATATATATATATATATATATATATTTAATTCAACAGAGTTGGTAAAAGGAATTCTATGTTCATTAGAAAGAAAGTTCTTGAAGAATTTAGAATGAACGATTTTACCCATATAGAATGAATTCAGCGAACCCGCCCGCAGAACGAAATTGAAATTTAAAGTCGTAGAAAGTTGAAATCGAAATACAATAGTTCAGGCGGTCAGTAGGCCAGATAAAAATAACGTAATATTTCGTGAGGGTTGATTAGTTTCTCGCGGAACAAAAGTGTTTGGTAAACAATTGATTTGGCGTTTACTTGATGAAAATCCATATTTATTTAATTAAATAAGAGTGTTTGGATTTTGAAAAGTATTTTGAAATTAATACTAAATAGTGGTGGAGTGGCTTGCATGCTTAAATGATCCTGAGAGCTATGCCGGCTGTAGCATTGCTGCCGATAGGGTTACCCATGCCGGACTGGTCGAAGGTGATAAGCCAGACGAAAAAAAGTACCTTGGGCGAAAGAGTGACGATCTTTCACCGTAAAAATATAACCGTCAAGAAATGCGGACATGGGTTCAACTGGGGTAAATTTTTCCGTAGGTCAAATAGTCCCCCATTCGGATCTCCAGGCGGGGACTACTTCAGGGAACCCATGCCAAAGGCTCAAACACAGGGACATCATTAGCTCAGGATAGGGATGTATGGAGAGCTTATGTCCGCGCGGCCATGAACCTACGGGTTCGATAGTGCCAGTGAGTAAGGAATTAAGTAAGTAAGTAAGTGTTTTTAAAAGTAGTTGGAATTGAGACTAGATTCTGCGGATTCTTGAATTGTGCAAATGGTAGGCCTATAAATGTAGTCAAAATAAGATAAATTTACAAAAAAAAAAGGCTAAAGACCTAAAAATAAAGGCTAAAAAAAGATCGATAAGGCAAAAAAAGTGAAAAAGGACGAGAAAAGACAAATAAAACCCACCCTTTTCTGTCTTAAAATAACCCAAAATGTGTATATATATATATATATATATATATATATATATATATATAAAGAGTGTCCCATTCAAAACTCCCACATTTTAATTAATCACAACAAACAAATTATGCAGAATTATGAAATGAGGTTGGTACTAAACTAAACAGAAACTCAAACAATATTCATTGCCACACACAAAGACACATCTATATGTGTATAATTAGTGGCACGAACAATATCAAGTCTGTATTCGATTTCGTACCACGTTCTGTCCAACAACATGTCCACTGGTACTGATGTAATTGTGTCAAGGATACGGGTTCGTAAATCATGAAGATCTTGTACTGGAGTCGCAAACACACGATACTCTACATACCCCCAGATGGTTTGTGCTCGTTGCTCAGGAGTCGCCATTTAGTTTTATCTCATAATTGTCCAACATGCGACAGATGAATTAACTGCAACAATGAAAACAAAAATTCTTTGAGTTTCTCTTTCTTTTAATACCAGTCTCATTTCATAATTCCGCATACTTTTAGAGTTATGAATTAAAATGAGGGAGGTTCGAATGGGACACGGTATATATATATTACATTGGCTTCGTTTTTAGACATAAAATAAAAAAAGGGGGATTCTTCCTTTGCTCCCGACCCTTACTTACGAGGTTATACTCGTAACTAATTAATTAAAATTAAGAAGATTCTATGCTACTATGCCACATAAATTAAAATAAAAAAATATAAAAAAACGCAATTTATTACTGTTGAAGTATGTCAATAATTACCTGAGAGGAATAAACAGGGTGTAACAGGACATCACCGACAAAATAATATGGATGATAGGCCATGCAGAGAGGATCATTTTTGTGAAGGAACATAGAGTCGTACTGTAAACACATAGTTTATCAGTTATGCGCAGATGAAGGTGTTCACCCGTAAGGGTAGGAATTGAATACAAACAATTGTACATGTATCATTTTATTGAAAAATACATGTTTTTACAATACGCGTTCAAACAATAAGTGTTTGACGACGTCAAAAAAGAATCCTGCCATGATCGACCAGATGGCCGATTGTTGCTGCGACAATATCAAAAAAGCAATGATGCATAGGGTTGACTGTTTGAACACGTATTGTAAAAATATGTATTTGTCAATTAAATGATACGCGTATAATTGTTTGTATTCAATTCCATCCCTTACGAGTGAACACCTTCATTTGCGCATAACTCACAAACGACGTGTTTGCAACTGTATGTTACTTTACAAAAAATGATTCTCTCTGCATGGCCTATCATCCTATCATATTGTCGGTGAGGTCCTGTTACACTCTGTATATGTTGATTTTTTCCTTATAAAATGTGAAAATTCATTAAAAAAAAGTGAGAAGTAGAGCTCAAACTAACCTAATATCAACATATTTGAAGTATAACACATATATTAGTCATTGTTCATTGAGTGTTGCCAATGTATCAGATACCCCCAAACAAACAAGTGAACGCTAAACAAATCTGGTGTACTAACTCGGTCATTTTCTCACTATAACTTGCCCACTAATATAAATGGACTCTTGGAACAGAATTCAGTTATATGTGAGCAAACATGTTGCCAATTGACTCTAGCGGGAACATGTGTTTTCACATTGGTCAACACGAAGCTAAAAATCACTTGTTCTCCGATTGGATATCATTCTTGTCACGTTGGCATACAATAACCAAAATTAATTTTATAACTAACTTACTAATTCACTGGCACTATCGAACCCGTAGGTTCATGGCCGCGCGGAAATAAGTTCTCCACACATCTCTATCCTGAGCTAATGTTTTCCAATCATTCCCTGTATAATCTAATTCCCTCAAATCATGGTTAATGTTATTCTCCCACCTCATTCTTGGTCTACCAACTGGGCGCTTTCCCTCTGGTTTTCCTGCAAGAAGCTTCCATGTACGTCTTTCATTCCCCATTCGTGCCACATGTCCTGTTCATCGCAATCTGCGAGACTTAAGTTTTCTCATTATATCTGGCTTCCTATAAAGACCATGTAGTTCGCTGTTATGGAGTCTTCTCCATTCACTTGACTGTTCAACTCTCTTTGATCCAATTTTTTAAGAACTTTATTCTCAAATACTCTTTTATAAATATTTTAATTAATTAATATGTTAAATATTCTTATGAGAGTTATGAGGAGAGAGCGGAATTTGTTCCACAATGTCGATGGCTTACCTACTTGTACTCGTATTGAATGTACTTTCAGCGATCGGGAGGGGTTGGGTTGGAGTGTCACATGTCTGCATACAAATCGGGCGACTTTTCTATAATAAACATTAGGAAGCAATACTGAATAAGATGCATGCATACATACATAGTGTTCTGGCCAAGAGCAGATCTTTCACTGCGAACTCAGCATTCTCCATTCTTTCCTTAATAATATTTGACATTGTTACAAAAATATGATGATAATAATAATAATAATAATAATAATAATAATAATAATTTATTTATATACAGAATTTTAATGTTTACACATCTTTCTGTGCCTAAAGTTTTATTTTTCTTCTCCATTCGTCTCTCTCCATGCAGTCCATGTCCTCCAGTCCTCTTGCTCTCATTCCAGTTCTTATTTCCTGCAACCACGAGTTTCGAGGTCTTCCTCTCCTCCTTCTTCCAGGTGGACACAATTCCGATGTTTTCCTGGGTAATAATAATAATAATAATAATAATAATAATAATAATAATAATAATAATAATAATCATCATCATCCGGTATAATGACAGCTGCCGTCGTCTTCCGGAAACCAAACGCCATTCCTCTCTGTCTATCCATTGATCTTCCTCCAATCCTCGATTTTTATAGCTGCTTGTACCCATTCGAGCCAAGTTTTATTAGGTCTTCCTCTCTTCCACCTTTCCATTGGGATCCATTCCATAACAGTTTTAGGCAATATTTGCTCTGGCATTCTTTTGACATGGCCATACCGCTTTAATATTTTTTTTTTCTATAATGTCTATGATGTCCGACTATGATGATGATGATAATAATAATAATAATAATAATAATAATAATAATAATAATAATAATAATAATAATAATAATAATAATAATACCGATAATAATAATATTAATAATAATAATAATAACAAAGAAGAAGAAGTAGAGCAAGAACAAAATAGTTTTCATGAGGAGTAGACCTACCGAAGGCGTGTCGGTTGGCGTCTCGGTTTTCATGAATTCTCTGGATGTGTTGATGGGTGTGACGGCTTGCAACATTTCAGAGGACGCGACGGTGGGCATCTCGCTTTAATCTCCTTCTTTTCTTCTTTTCTTCTTGTTATTATTGTTACAACAACAAATAATAATAATAGTTATTGTTAGTACTGAGGGCGTGTTGCTGGGCGTCTCGGATTCCATCAATTCACCGGACGTGTCAGATGGTGTGCCGGTTTCCATTATGCGTGTCGGTCGGTGTGTCGGTTTGTAAACATAACATACAATAACATACATTTTCAGATTTGAACCTACTGAATGATTAATTGCATTGTGCATCTTATTCCTATTTGTATTTATAACTTCTAGGTATTCAAATTGAAAATTTCCTTCATTTGTCATTAACTCTCCATTACCACCAATATGCTACAATAAGAAATTGGATTTCAGAAATGTGACAAAATAAATGGATATTCGGTATACCAGTAAAATTGGACTATAAATTCTACCTGCCCAGGAATTCGGTTAGTTTAAGTTGTTTATGCGTGACGAACTTTATTGCACGCAATGTCAAACTTCAAAATTTTTCACAAATGCAAAAAAAAAAAAAAAAAGTGTATTTTTTTTTCGTATCGAAGCTCGATTTATATGAATAAATTGAGGAAAGTAAATATATATTAGTGGTGCACTAGACATATTAACGCAATTATACAAATTACTCTTGGATATAGTCGCTTTACAGGAAGTTCGATGTCCTGGAGAAGGTAGTCAGGAATCTGGAAGCTTTGCATTATACTAGGCCTATGGGAGTATAGCGAGCTGAAACGGGTTGTTTAGTCCGAAGTAGGATCCTCTGTGCTTTCCGACATAGGTATTAAGTTTGTCAGCGATAGGACACTATATAGGTATAATTGTAAAGGCTAGATGACATGATTTTGTAAACTAAATGTACATGGTCCCACAGAAGATAACGATGGCAAGATTAACGAGTTTTATGAAGAATAGAATGCGTATTTGACGTTATCAATTGAAAATTGTCTTAGCAGTCCAGTTGGTAGAGGTGGGAGAATAACATTAATGATTTGGGGGATGTTGATTATACAATACATGATGAAAAGCATTAGCCCAGAATAGGGATGTATGTTTTTATGTCCGCACGGTCATGAAACAACGGGTTCGATACTGGCAGTGAGATAGTTTGAAATCTGATTTTTAAACTAGTACATACATTATCCACCTACGTGAGTTTTTTTTGTCATGGCTGCTTTATATTAGACGCTATAGATTGCACCAGCAATAGGAATCAATTATTAAAGTAACTTTTAATACACAAGTGATCTTCTTGGTGATATAATATTAAAATATATATGTAGTCAATATGCCCATTTCACCAATTAATGTTTTAAAATGGTCAACAAGTTTCTACAGCCAAGCTGTCAAGACCAGATCTTGAGAATGACAGCTTGGCTGTAGAAACTTGTTGACCATTTTAAAACATTAATTGGTGAAATGGGCATATTGACTACATATATATTTTAATTAAAGTAACTATTAAGCATGTTGTCTTATATATAAAAATGAATGTTTGTTTGTTTGTTCGTACTTTATGCGTGGCCACACTGTTGATCCGATTGTGATAGGGCATTTTGCAAAATGTTCAGGAGATTCCCGGGATAAACATAGGCTATAAGAGAGTTGTGATACTCAACTCCTACACCCTTTTAAATCGCCCTTTGTAGTGGAAAACGTGAAAGAAGTAGCTCTTTGGACGCTTAAATGGCTTACGCTGCCTAAACCATAACAAATACACAAAATTAATGTACACAGAATGGAATATCTAAAAAAGCTCTACAAAAAAAATCCGCGACATATGTTTATCTCGTACGGATAAGTTACAATAACCATTGTTGTTTTTCATTGATTCCAAGAAGATCAAGACGATGTACGTAGATTCCTGTGCAAACATAGCAGTACATGGCGGGTGTTCGTTTACGGATAACTCACAATAATGAATTGTGTCTTTTAGCTCATTCAAGCCAAGAAGATCGAAATAAGTAGATTTCCGGGAAACACCGCTTAATCAGCATGGGGAATCTTAAAATAATTACGATATACATTTATGATTATTTTTAATTTTACTAGATCACAAAAAAATGAAGACATCTTAGAAGAATTACACGTGGAACCCTTAGAAAACAAAATTTCTGATTACAAGTCAAGATGGATGCAACATGTTGATCGAATGGAATATCACAGGATACTCAAAGAAATGTTGACATATCAACCTGCAGGAAGAAGAAGACCAGGACGTCCATTCAAAAGATTTTTGGATGGTGTTTCTCTTGAGGTCAACAAATGGCCTACTATGTACTGATTCAACTAATCATAAGAAGTACATCAATTTTTGTTTAGCTCGTTTATTCCAAGAAGATCGGGATGAGTAGATGGCTGGGTAACGTCGGGTAAACTTACTTACTCACTGGCACTATCGAACCCGTAGGTTCATGGCCGCACGGACATAAGCTCTCCATACATCCCTATCCTGAGTCAATGCTTTCCAATCATTCCCTGTATAATCTACTTCCCTCAAATCATAGTTAATGTTATTCTACAATCTCATTCTTGGTCTACCAACTGGGCGTTTTCCCTCTGGCTTCCCTACAAGAAGCTTCCATGCAAGTCTTTCATTTCCCATACGTGCAACATGTCCTGCCCATCGCAGTCTACGAGACTTAACTGTTCTTATTATATCTGGCTTCCTATAAAGACCATATAGTTCATTGTTATGTAGTCTTCTCCACTTCTCCATTCACCTGTCTGTTCATCTCTCTTTGGTCCAAAAATTTTCCTAAGTACTTTATTCTTAAGTACTTGCAATCTCCTTTCCTCCCTTAAAGTAAGAGTCCATGTTTCGCACCCATATAATATAACTGGTAGAATAATAGTTTTATATATTTTCATTTTAACGTTTTTTGAAAGGAGTTGGGACGTCAAGAGTCTCTGCAATGCATAATAACATGCATTTCCAGAATTGAGCCTATGTTTAATTTCTTTGTGCATCTCATTCCTATTTCTGGTTATTGTTCCTAGGTATTTGAATTCAGCCACTTCCTCAAAATCTCCCTCATTTGGCATTAGCTGTCCATTTCCATTATATAATGAATTTCTACATGTGACCATATATTTAGCCGGGTAAACAACACGGTGTATGTAAAAATAATAACGATATTTTTTTTTATTTCCTTTTACTTATTCAACTAAACATAAAATCACATTAATGTGCATTTATTTAGGCGTAGCAGCGCACGCCGGGTATTAGCTAGCATTCTAATAAGCATTACTGTTGTCTTAGAGTTCAAGCTATCTTAACGGAACTTGAATGTATGCATTTCTAAGGTATGGTGGGCTAATCTAAACTTCTAATCTCAAAAATCGCCAAATGACGGGGTGCCGATGACTTGAAATGAGGAAGACAATCTATGGAAATAAGTAAAAGGCGATAAGTATGAGTGATTTTTTCTGAGAGCTGAAACTTATGCGCTCCTGTGGCCACCATTTTTGTTCTTTAACATCGAAACTCGCGCTGCCCACGCAGTGTCCACGCCAGTGACCGCAAGTCGAGTGAAACTCACTGTATATATGACATGAAAAGAAAAATAAATGCCTGAGTCGGGATTTGAACCCGAATCTCTAAACTCTGTGCGTTTAGCGCTCAAACTATCTGAGCCATTCAGGTATCCTAACAGAAACATTTATTATTCCTTATATATGTAATATTCCCAATTAACACGAGAGGTAGCGGGATGTAGTTCCAACTGTTATCTTGTAGCCACCATAACAGGTAAGCAAATTTTAAAGGGAATTTATACTTTATAGCAGTAACGCTTGTATATAACGTTCAGATGGTTAGAGCGCTACACGTATAGAGTTTAGAGACTCGGGTTCAAATCCAGACTCAGGCATTTTTCTTTTCATGTCATATTTGTCTTCATTGCCAAAGTCAAAAATATAGTTATAACATCTAAATATACAAGCGTTACAGCTATAAAGTAAATATTCTCTTTAAAATTTGTTTACTTGTTATGGTGGCCACAATATGGCAGTTGGAACGATATCCCGCTGCCTCTCGTGTAAATTGAGAATATTATATATATATATATATATATATATATATATATAAGGAAAAATAAGGCCGATATTCAGGAGCCAAGCTTTACACAAAGAGCGACTCTTTCCCGTTCTCTATGACGTAGAGAGTGTTCATAAAACCGGATTCATGAATACTCTCTACGCCATAGAGAGGAGGAAAGAATCGCTCTTTGCGCAAAGCTTGGTTCCTGAATACCGCCTAAATGTGTGTTAGGATACCTGAGTGGCTCAGATGGTTAGAGCGCTAAACGTAGAATGTTTAGAGTCTCGGGTTCAAATCCTGACTCAGTCTTTATTTTTCTTTTCGTGTCATATTTGCCTTCATTACCAAGTGTCAAAAATATAGTTATATATATATATATATATATATATATATATATAAAGAGAGAAAGAGAGACGCCAAGAGATCGGTAGAATAGTTTTTTATTTTTAAATATAACGTCCAAATTCTGCACGTGAAGACTTTAAATGCTTACTAATAAATATAGGGAAGTATAGCTTGCATTTCTGTCGATCATTATTTATATAACTTTGCATATAATTATGAGTAGTAAGCGGAAGTTGGCTGTTGAGCCAAGGCACTTAAAGGCCTATGGCGTCATAAAAAGTAGAGTGATCCCACAACAGACCCGGAGGCCCTTGGGGTAGTAGGAGGTTAGGGCTCCCACTTTTTCTAGACAATCGGCACTTTATATCAGCCGGGTTGTCAGCCCTGCGTGACGGCCGCCTTTACCCCCAGAACAATCGTCTGGTACTCATTTACGTTAGAGGCTGAGTCGACCCCAGGGCCATAGTGCCGCCAGAGGGTTTGGGTCAGTTTAAAAATCCTGACCCCAACGGGACTTGAACCCTCGACCCTCTGGCTTGTAGCTCAGTGCCTTAACCACTACGCTACGGCGTGCCCCCCCTATGGCGTCATGGACTGTAATATTCCTAATGATTTTAGGGTTTCGCTTCCATCCTATTGATTTGTCTCATATTTTGAAAGAAGCAAATATGTAACAAATAAGTAAATACAAATATGACACAAGAAATAAAAACATTGAAACACTCTACTAATTTAATTGATAATGGATGGTTAACTTGATCATAGGGACACATGTAAGTTGAAAATAGAAATTGCAGTAATCAATATTAAGCAAGAGGTTCCTATAACAGTCGCTAGATGTCGGAAGCCACAGTCAAACTATGCTGCCATCTGGAGAAATACGTTACAACTATAATGCAATAATAAAAAATATATAAAATACATTGTTTTAATGTGTAGAACCAATTAGAAGGGCAATATTGTATTTAATAATTCTGACATAAAAAAACTCCGTAACGCGACAAATCTACAGGTCCCTTAGCCTATCAGCAGACTTTTAGTCTGAAATCCAAATGTGTAATTAATAAAGGTGGACGATCGCTCAGCTAGTACAGGGGTGACAAATGTTCAGCATGTCGGGAGCCCCAGCCATTATATTCGTTTATCTCAAACTGGAGCCGCTGTTTATTGTAACGACCAAAATTTCTCACAACTTTGCGTGAGCATTGATCCCACAATGGTTGAAATTTAATAATACTATACCTTTACGTCATGGAAACTCGAATCACAAATAACTGACCTACTAATGCATTATCGGATCCGGAATTAAATTCTCCATACATCCCTATCCTGATTGACATTTTTTCAACTATAAGCTGTGTAAGTGACCTCCTCAAATCGTCGTCAATGTTATTCTAACATCATATTCTTGACCTACCTACTGGGTGCTTCTCCTGTGGATTCCCTACAAACAAAACATTCACATGACCCACCTTCATTCCACATTGTGCTACAAATCCTGCCTATCACATTATAATCACTTATTTATTTATTTAGCCTGACTATTTAACTCATGCCCCAAATGGGAGTCAATGACCAATCACGTTTCAATGATTTCTGTTTTACAACCAATCAGAATCGTGTTTCACCAAATATTTATCAGTGTTATGATTACCATATTAAAGAAAGCTCCTCCTTACAATATTGCGTTCCTTTGGCAATAAATAGTATGATCTGGTTGCAGTGATAAACAAATGAAGCAGTAGAAGCGTACCTATCGTTTCTCATTTGTTTTCAAACATCGCCGTTTACATTAAATATATAAATATTTTAAAATAACTATAGTTAAATAATGATTTGTGAGTAATCAGCTTAATTTTATTCGTAGTCCTAACAAATGCCACTCTTGATTTCCAAATTCTCTAGATAAATTCACTCCTCACTTCGTGAGTCGTGAATTTATCGATAATTTGGAAATCACTCGTGGCATTACTTATGATAAGAGTTCAGACCATGTAGCTTCCTCTCCCACTCACCAGGTCAAACATATCTTATATGCAAATACAGGAATCACAATAATATTAGATACCGGTACTAAACGATTATGTGACAAAATAGACAATAATAATACAATTCTTTACACCTGCTTTATCATATAGCTCACTATTATGCAATCTTCTCCATACACCTGACTGATCATCTCTCTTTGATCTATACATCTTCCTAAGTCAACATTAATAAAATTCATGATAAAGTTCCATTAGGTATTATTCAAAATTGAAATATAAAATAATGAAATATTTACCTAAAAGGTCCGTCTCCATAACATGAATGAATGAATGAATGTAGCCACTATATCCCATGAAGGGCTAGGGCCTCCTACAAGAGGGGGGCTGAATTTTAAAGTTTTAAGTGGTTCACGTGGTGAGCTAATTGACGTGAACATTATGTTTATAGAGTCTTTCACTTGTGCACTTCACCGTAGTTTATTAAGAATTTTAGTCCACTTTTAGATTGTTCGCTAGTTGTTTCCACTTGTTCCTGCTGCGGGCTGTGGTTGACCAATGTCCTCCCAACATCAGTTTGAGCGTGTCTGCCCATCTTCTTCTTGGCCGACCTCGTGTTCGTCTTCCAATGTTGGGGTCCCACATGGTGGTTTCCCGCGCCCATCTGCCTTGTTGTTGTCTTGTTACATGGCCACCCCATGTCCACTTTGTTTGGAGGGCTTTTTGAGTAATGTTCTTTGAAGTTGTAATTTTCTGTAGCGCCATGTTGGAAATCTTATCCCGGAGTGAGACACCCACTATCTTCCTCTCCATCTTCCTTTGGCAGATTTCAATGCTCCTCCTTTGCCTCTCTGTTAGGGCCCAGGTTTGGCAGCCATATGTTAAGACCGGGAATACGCATGAGTTGTGGGCTACTAATCTTATTCTGCGGTTTAGGGATTTGTCTGTTGGGGTCAGGATTTTTAAACTGACCCAAACCCTCTGGCGGCACTATGGCCCTGGGGTCGACTCAGCCTCTAACTGAAATGAGTACCAGACGCTTGTTCTGGGGTAAAGGCGGCCGTCACGCAGGGCTGACAACCCGGCTGACATAAAGTGCCGATTGTCTAGAAAAAGTGGGAGCCTTAACCTCCTACTACCCCAAGGGCCTCCTGAGGCCTGTTGTGGGATCACTTTACTTTTTTATGAAGTTCAGCGCCCAAAAGGCTTTCCAAGATTGTGTGATCCTCCTTTGTACTTCTTTCTCTGTTCCTTGGTGTAGTGAGACAGTCTGTCCAAGGTAAGTGTAGTCATCCACATATTCTATGTCTTTTGCATGTATCGAGATTGGCGTTGGCTTCCTGTTCGTCATTACTTTAGTTTTGTTAGTTTATTTCAAGCCCGACCTGGTTGCTCCGGTCGTTCAGTTCTGTTAGCATTTGTTGCAATTCGTTTGGAGACTGGCGAATAGTGCGACATAATCCGAAAATCGTAGGTTGGTTAGCCTTCTGCCATTTATTATGATGCCATATTTATTGTCCCATTTAAGCTTCTTGAATACTTCCTCTAGTACGCTTCTGAACAATTTTGGTGAAATTGGGTCGCCTTGTTTAACTCCTCTGCCTAGTCGGAAGATCTCTCCCTCTCGTTCAGTAACATAAATATTATTAATAATTAATAATCTTTAAGTTGAGGAGATGGACTTTTTAGGTAAATATTTAATAATTTTATATTTTAATTTTCCTAAGTACTTTATTTTAAAATACTCCTAATTTTTTCTCCTCCCTTAAAATAAGAGTCGAGATTTCACATCCATATAATGTAACTGGGAGAATAACCGTTTTATATATTTTCAGTTCATAGTTTATTGAGACAATTTGCGATGATAAGGGTCCCTGTGATGCATAATAGTGTGCATTTCCAGAATTGAACCTATGTTCAATTATCTTCTGTACCGCATTCCATATTGTTCATAGGTATTAGAATTCAGCCACTTCTTCAAAATTTCCCTAAAATGCCATTTACTGTCCATATCCACTAAATAATGTATTTCTACGTGTGGCCATATAATTAGTTTTATTGATATTTACTCTCAGACCTAGTGTCATTCTGGTATTTTATAGAATGTACGTATGGGCTTTTAGTAACTCCTAACTGACATAAGTGACGGATTGTCGGACAAACTGCAGCGTGTCCATAATATGTGTATCAGATTCATATTTAATATTCGAAAATACGATCACATTTCTCCATTATTCCACGAATTGTCATGTCTACATCTAAAAGAGAGAAGAATATCACACTGTCTAATTCTCCTATTTAAGATCCTACATACCTCGATTCCCAATTATTTATCATCCCGTTTCCAGTATCTATCCTCAAACCATAACTTAAACACAAGATCACAACATAGCCTCTTACTTAATATACCGCAACATAGGACATCACATCACTCCATGTCATATACCATCTCCACTTCTCGTAACTGGAATTCCCTACCACAAGAAATAAGGGGCTGCCGGACATTGGCATCTTTTAAAAGAAATCTAAATTTATATTTGCTCTAAACTCGACTTCATTATTATCCAGTGTAAGATATATATATTAATTGGTGTTTCCCGTATAATGTATCATATTTATATTATTATTATTATTATTATTATTATTATTATTATTATTATTATTATTATTATTATTACTATCGTATAATTATTGTTATTACCCTATAAAATGTTGTTTGTACATGACATTTACATTGCTACATTTATTGTATCTTTAACTGTTTATAATTAGTATAGTGTATATCTATATTTGTCGAATATTTATTTGTATTTGTGCTGGTTGAGTGGAAGAGAGGGCCTTATGGCCTTAACTCTGCCAGAATAAATAAAGTATTATTATTATTATTATATATATATATATTATTATTATTATTATTATTAACTCCTCGCTATCGCCTAATAATATTACATCATCAACATATTATACCGACAGCTTATTAAACAGAGTTGTAGGTCTTCATTATCCTGTATGGATTTGATTGCATGCTCTACTACAATTTTTAAATATCGTAGGAAGTAGTCCATATACTTTTTTTTGCGCGATAGTGCGTTTTGTCTTACTTACAGCAAAGGCGACCATGATTGAAAGTTCAACTTCCTACATTTCGGGATTGCCATCCTAAATAACTATACTGTGATAAAAAAAAACTATACTGTAATATTACATATTACAAACACGCGTGTGAGAAGTAAAACCACTGCCCTCTATGTATACTACATGCAATATGTATACAAAAAATATCCAAAAGGTAGTGTAAATATACATTATACGAAACCAATCACTCCATTTTTATATGAACTGAAGTTTATTTGAAACAATATAAAACAATAAATACGTACCTTGCGCAATTTGTGTGTGTGCGTGCGTGTGTGTGTGTGTTCGTTATTTCTTTGGAGGTCGCATGGAGCAAAAGGGCAAAAGCTGCCTTGATCCTGATGTTCAGTGCGCATAGGGACTACGGACGTATTAGCCATTCGACCCGCGAGACTCAGAAGATGTTATCGTCGCCTCGTTATCGTCGAATTTTTGTTTCAACGAAACCAAACTTGACATGCAGCAATTGATTATTCATTTAGAACAGTAATATCGAGTTCGTTAACCAGCAAAATCGGGACATTAGATGTAGGACTTCATCTGAAACATAAATTAAAAATCGCTCCAGCTGTCGCAATTTTCAATGTTTTATAACGAAACTAAATATATGTTATTAAAGTAAACCGACGAAGGTATTGTAAAAACAAACAAACAAACAAACTCTGCGAAATCAGACAATAGAAGTGGGGATATAACATTAATTCAAAATTAAAAATTTATTTTAGCAACTTCCATGTTTGGTTCGTCGTAATATATATCATACATACAAATTAACTCTTAAATTGGTAGTGCAACCTGTAAGATACTTTAATTTATTTAATATTTGTAATAGAGTAAATTAAACATAGGCTCAATTCTGGAAATGCGTGCTATCATGCATTACAGAGACTCTTGACGTCCCAACTCCTTTCAAATAACGTTAAACTGAAAATATAAAAAACTATTATTCCCCAATTATATGGATGCGAAACATGGACTCTTACTTTAAGGTAGGAAAGAAGATTACGAGTATTTAAGAATAAAACTCTTAGGAAAATGTTTGGGCCAAAAATATATAAACAGACAGGTGGTGGAGAAAACTACATAATAGTGAGCAACATGATATATATAGGAAGTCAATATAATAACAGTTAAGTCTCGTTGACTGCGAAAGACAGGACATGTGGAACGCATGGGGAATGAAAGACGTGCACGGAAGCTTCTTATAGGAAAACCAGAAGGGAAACGCCCAGTTGGTGACCGAGAATGAGGTGGTAGTATAACATTAACTATGATTTGGCGGAACTAGATTATACAGGGAATGATTGGAAAACATTAGATCTGGATGGGGATGTGTGGAAACCTTATGTCCGCGCGGGCATGAACCTACAGCTTCTATAGATACAGTGAGTTAGTTAGTTTTGTAATAGAGTAACAGAAAAATGAGTCAGATTAAATTGCTGTCATAGCATACAACAATATGAAAATAGGTATTACTTCTGGTTATGTATTATTTGTTTTCACTGCGGTATGACACTTTTAAAAAAGCTTACATTATAAATTGAGTTCGTACAATTTAACTAAATAATATTTATTCCTTAAACCTCAAAATGGGACCATAAATACGACTTGCTGAGGGATTCCCTTAGTTTACGCAGTTCCTGCGTGACTTTTATTATTATTATTATCATTATTATTGTTATTATTATTATTATTGGTAGTAGTAGTAGTAGTAGTAGTAGTAGTAGTAGTAGTAGATGTAGTATTATTATTATTATCAACTTGTTACTTGAGATCCCCAGAACATCCTAGAATTTGACCCAGGTTGAGGAACCTAATTATAACAGAACTTAAGTTGAGGAGACGGACCTACAAGGTAACTATATTATAGATTTTAACCGTACATTATATTACTGTGCTAATTATAACAGTTCGGACATGCTAAGCAAACGTCACCTCTATATTGGCTAGATCAGGGTCGCCAATTGGCGGACCGCGGTCTTGATCTGGACCCTGGGACTTTGGTTTCAGGACCGATTAAATATCGAATTAATACAAACTTTTAAAACCGTTTAAACATTTATTACAACCAGATATACCAAATTGCATGTCATGATAGTATTTTTTTGGCTCGGTTGGCAGTACTGCTAATGGTCGGAGATTTAACTGAAGATGAACGCAATTCCGTTTGAAACCTGGTATCGTGAAAAACACGAAATTTATGAAGAGAGATATTTAAATGTTACTCTGACCATATATCATAAATGTATTAATAATTATTATTAGAATTAACAACTGTGTACTACTGTGCTGTATTCTTTTAGTATTTACCACGTTTTTTGTTTAATTTGTAGAATTCATACCCATAACATAATTTAAATAATTTCTTTAAATTTTTAATTGTTTAATAAGAGCTTCGTATACCTATTCACTTGTGGTTCCGAACCTCGACTTTATTTACTACTTTGAAAATGGAACTCCATAAAATCTAATTGGTGACCCCTGGGCTAGATGATAATCTACATCTGTGATTAAAACCGCGTGTGGATGTGAGACCACCAGCCGCCCTTCTAGCCCTGTCGCTTCGCGGAGTTTGGAGACAGTAATACTGCGTATACAAAAGCTTGGTATATGTTATAGAATATATATATATATATATATATATATATAAAGGACTTTATTAGACAAAGAGTCAAATATTTACAATATTATTTACAAATATGGGTCGCACGGGCAGTAAGCCGTACGTGCTGTTGACAGTCCGTTACAATAAAGTAATAATTGGTAATAGTATCTTCTTCCTCCTTCCAAGTATTAGGCCAAGGCCTGTTACGATCCTATAGAAAATATTCCCTCCAGCGTTTCATAGGACGGCCCAGTGATCTTCGTCCTCTTGGTATATAATTATAAACAGCTTTGGGGATCCGATTTGAACTCATTCTTTCAAGATGGTGTTTCCAATTTAGTTGGTACTGTTTAATATATTCCAAAATTGGCGTAGTCTTCAATTCTTTTAAGATATCGGTGTTCCTTTTCCGATCCCATCTGGTGTAACCCGCTGTTCTGCGCATGAATCTCATTTCACAAGCCGTTATTCTGCTTTCATGTTGTTTTCTTAGTGTCCATGCTTCACTACCATAGGTCAACACTGGTCTAGCCAAAGTGTTATATAAACGTAATCTGGTGTTTTTTTGTACAAGGGATGGTTTCATAACTTGATTAATAATTCCTAAACTTTTATTATAACTAGTAACTTTTTCAGGGATATCCTTTTTATCCCAGATAGAGAGATAATATCCAAGATATTTAAATTGATTAGATCTCTCTAAAATTTTATTCTGGAGACAGATTTTACTTTGTATGGGGTCCTTCCCATGAAATGCCATAATTTTAGTTTTGTTAATTGATATTTCCATATTAAATTTGGCACCTATTTTTTGTAAATTATAAATTGATCATTGCAAATCATTTTTGGAAAGTGCCAGAAGAGCTAAATCGTCTGCAAAAAGAATAGCATCAAGTTTGAGGTTCCTATTGATGAGTATATATCCTCGTTGTGTTTTCCTCCATTCGTTTATTAATCTATTCATATATATATATAATGAAAAGCACTGATGAAAGGCCACATCCCTGTCTTACTCCAGTGTTGATCTTTTCCCAAGAAGATAATTTACTATCTTGTTTAACAGAGATTTCATTATCTTTATAGATGTTTGAAGATATTAGTAATATATTGTTGTGGAACGTTATCATCAGCTAAAATTTGTAGTAATATATTTCTGTCTACTTTGTCAAAAGCCTTTATGAAGTCAACAAAGGCAATATGAGTTTGTATATTGAATTCCTTGTGCTTTTCTAATAGTAGTTTTAGAGTGAAGAATCCATCTGTACAAGATCTACCCTTTCTGAATCCATTCTGCGCTTCTCCACTTATATTTTCATAATTTTTTTTTTCAATTTATTCTTAACTATATTAGCATATATTTTATATCCAGAGTTCAACAAGCTAATTCCTCCACGATAGTTATCTTTGATTTGGCGACTTCCTTTTTTGAAGATTGGTATTACAATGGATTTGTTCCAGCTTTGTGGTGGTTCTTATCCTTCCCATATCATATTAAGGAGAATAAGAAATCTGTCTAAAAAATGTTTAGTTGAAAATTTAAATAATTCTTGATTAATGTGGTCTTCTCCGGGAGCTTTGTTACTTTTTAATGATTTAACAACATCAGTTAATTCATCTATAGAAATTTGTTCCAAAGCAGTAAAAAAAATAACATTATAATTACATAAAGAAAACACAATAATATTACAATTACATAATAATACAATAGCATTATACATATGACTCACCTCATATATACATATATGTGTGTGTATGTGTGTGTGTGTGTGTGTGTGTGAATAAGAAAGGGAATATCTATGCCAAGAAACATTTTTCGATTTGTCTTTGGTGAATAAACGTAGCTGTATTTTTTTCCCTAACCTGTCAACAGAGTTCGCCGGGGCGTCAACGTATCCTTCCTTCCATAACAAAAGTGCAAGTTAAAGTCACAACTTTTGTCGTATCCGATTTCAGTACAGTTCACTTCACAGCTCCAGCAATTCTCTCTATCCTTTTTCTCAACTGTCTTTTTTAATATCTTCTCATACAAACAACTTCTCTAAAAATCTTCAAAATTATAAAATTTATGTCGACCACAGTGTTCTAACTTTTATGTTCCTTGCCTCAAGTCTGAGAGTCGAGGGTTCAAACCCGATCGCGGTCGATTAATTTTTTGGGATAGAAAAATCCATAGGTTAATCCCTCCGGGAAGGTCTTTAAGCCGTAGGTCTCGAGTCTGAAGCTTGTAAAAGAAATTGAAACCTGAATAAAAACGAATAACTAACTAACTAACTCACTGGCACTATGGAGCCCGAAGGTTCATGGCCGCGCAGACATAGGCTCTCCATATATCCCTATTCTGAGCCAATGTTTTCAAATCACCCCCTGTATAATCAACTTCCCTCAAATCATAGTTAATGTTATTCTCCCACCTCATACTTGGTCTACCAACTGGGCGTTTTCCCTCTGGTTTTCCTGCAAGGAGCTTCCATGCACGTCTTTATTCCCCATTCGTGCCACATGTCCTGTCCATCGTAGTCTACGAGACTTAACTGTTCTCATTATATCTGACTTCCTATAATTACCATGTGTTTCCCTGTTATTCAATCCTCTCCATTCACCTGTCTGTTCATCTCTCTTTGGTCCAACAATTTTCCTAAGAACTTTATTCTCAAATACTAGTAATGTCCTTTCCTCCCTTAAAGTAAGAGTCCACGTTTCGCGAATTCTGTGCAAAATTTAACCCACTTTTATTCACTCAAGTAATACCTTAGTTGCCTATTACGTGACCTATTGAGGCGATGTGATAAACACATGTCACTTGTTGGGACCTGTTGGTAAATAAGCGTAACTGGATTGTTTAAGAAACTCCGAAAAGCTTTCGTGTTCCCACGTTTGACGTATCGTGTGTATATATACATACCATTTAAAAAGGTACAATTAATGTGATCTCAATATAGGCCCTTAGGAGCTCTTGGAGCGGTAGAAGACAGCAGAAAAAATGTATCACTCACACATACTCTCTGGGCTTCTAAGGCTTCAAGTTCTTTTAGGAGCCCGAAAATCTTAAGACTGGGGAACCACGGCTTAAAGTCCCACATTAAGGACTTATTCCTAGTATTTTTTACTAAAAAACGTACCCGGCCGGGTTTAAACCCACGACTCTAGGGACAGAGATGAGGAACTTAACCCTTATACCATCGAGACCAGTATATACAAAACCACAACCCCCACACACACACATATATATATATATATATATATATATATATATATATATCAGGTTTCACAATGTTTCGCAAAATCTTTCTGTGCCCAAGTAATCTACTGTTATTCTCCTCCATATTTCTCTGTCATTGCAATCTCCATCGTTCAATTATATTCCTCTCATGCTGCTCAAAACACTATCAATTCGAGTTATTTTTGGCCGTCCTCTTTTTCTTCTACCAAGTGGCACGCATTATGGTATTATTCTTATAAATCTGTCTCCTATTTTGGATGATCACACAATCTTAATTGTTTTATTTTTTATTAAATCTACAACTGAAGTTTGAACATTCATATTTTGTTTCTTATTTTATCTCTTCTAGAAATGCCAGCTGAACGTCTGCAAAAATCCATTTCTGCAGAATTTAATTCACTTATTGTTCTAAATTTTAATTCTCATGTTGTGTACCATATGTCATTGTACTCTTTTCTGTATTAGTTTTTTAAAACTTATATTCTGACTCCATAAAACACTATTTAATTTTGATTTTGAGATTTTCCCTTGCAGCTGGTTCATCAAGGAAGAGAACCATGATTCAAAATCTACTGGTTCTCCAAGTTGGGGTTTACTCATCAGGCTACTCCCTGTTCGTCTGAAAATTTTACAATGCTAAAAATCTCATGATATTTTTCCCATGGCTCGACAGGCCTAGAAGGCCATTAGCCTACCAGTTGCCTCTCATTCACATGTGTTAATAACATGTGAATAATCATATAGCCAGGAAAGAGGTGACATGTGGTCAGCATGTAGTGTCCTTCGGCCGTTATAGCTAGTTTTCTCAGTCTAGAGCCGCTTAAATTCCTCATGATTCTGAGTGGGCACCGGTACCAAACTGCCCGAAATTCTATGAGAAAATGTCTTCCTCCATAGGGAACCGAACTTGCGCAAGTCCCATAGTTCTTTACCAAGGCATCATCTTTCAAACCAATACATACAAACACACACACACTCATACACACGCATATATATATATATATATATATATATATATATAATCACATATACCCTATATATAAGTGATAGCACTTAAGGATGTGAATATGCGAACTATATGGGTAGTTAACTAGAGGAAGAATTGTCAAGATGGGGTTTAGCAATTAATTATAATAAAACAGAATATATGAGCACAGATATTTCCGAGGAATTAGAAATAAATGAAACAAAGTTTAAAACAGCGGAATATTTTAAGTATTTGGGATCAATAATTCAAAAATATGGATTATCAGAATTATTCATCGAAAAAATAATAATAGAAACAAAGAAAGTTATAGGTATACTAAATTATATTTTATGGATTAGGAATATAATCAAGAAGACTAAATTATTAATATATAAAACAATTGTGAAGACTATTTTATTATATGGTGCGGAAACATGGACGTTGAAGCAAAAACACATAAATAAATATTAGTCACAGAAATGGACATTTTAAAAAGATCGGCAAAAATATCAAAATTAGACAAAATAAAAAAATAATACAACGAGAACAATTATGAATGTACAAAAGGATATTATACAAGAGATTGAAGAAATCCAACTAAGATGGTATGGGCATATAATGAGAAGAAGGGGCCCAAAATCAAACAAAGAAGTATTGAAATGGATACCTCCTGGAAAAGAGAACGTGGTAAACCAAAGCCAACGTAGATAAAGGGAATTCAAGATGACATGAAGAAGAGAAATATGACAGAAACAGACACGCAAGATCGGGAAGTGTGGAAGAAAAACAAATTGTATAACTTGCTTGAGGATACATGTGTATATAACAAAAACAATCTTGAAATAAATTTAAAAATTCAAAATATTTTTCAGGAGAACTACTTCGACATATTTATTCACTTAGAATTCACTAAAATACTAGCGGAGCTATACTTTTGCCTATTTGAAGAATAGATAAAACATTGTAGTTAATTCTGCTGCTTCCTTGTTTCAGGAACAAGTTTGTAGCTTCCTGAAAATCAGTCATTAAGTAAACTTACAACGTGTACTTAGATGAAACTTCTCTATACAAGCTACTAAAATGCTGCTAACATTTGTAGATTTAATCAAACTATCTTCCGAAGTTAATAAAACAGACTCTTCAAACAAGATGAAATCAATTCTGCTCGGTAACATACATCTTCTTGTCAAGAAATGGAGTATCAAATAGTGTTATGCTAAGCTGAACAACACGATATAGGGGTAATATTGTTGCACTTGACATTTGGGGTCGGGTGAGCGTGTGCAAACAGAAGTGCTATCATTTTCAAAACATAATATTTATGTTATTCAAACCAGTAAAAATAGAGGTAACAGCCAAAAATTAACTTTTGTGGATTTATCTATACGATCATGTAGCTCACTGTTCTGTAGTCTTCTCCATTCGACCGTCTGTTCATCTCTCGTTGGTTTAAAATTGTCCCAAAGAAATTTATTCTCAAATACTCGTAATATTTTCTCCTTTTTTAAAATACTTACTTAATACTTAATACAGGCTTCCCACTTTACTGCAGTTCGCCCTTAATGCCTGCTTTCCAGAGATTCATATTTTCCTGTTGTCCTTCTTCCATGCCCCTCTTCATCATGTCATGATATATTCCCTCATACCATGTTTTTTTCTATTTCTTCCCCTCTTCCTTCTGCTTGGTACCAATCAAACACTTGTTCAGGCCAATGTTCATCCGACACCCGTTGTACATGTCAATTACCACTGTAAAGCTCTCTTTGTTATCCTATCGATAACAGTTTCTTGTGCATCCATTTCTTGTCTAATATATGCATTTCTATTATGTTGTAGACTGGATATTCTCATACTTCTCCGTAAACCATCCATTTATGTCGCCAAGATTATTTTTGATCCATATGCAAGTAAACTTTCTATTATTGTCTGTATACCGAAAACTTCTTTTTGCTTCCTTCCTTAAAATAAGAGTCCATAAATCGCATCTATATAACTGGAAGAATAATAGTTTTGTATATTTTTTGAGAAACGTTGCGACCATGAGAGTCCCTGTGTAGCAGGAATTTCCTGAATTATGCTTATGTCTAATCTCTTTGTGCACCACATTCCTGTTTTCAATAATTGCTCATAGATATATGAAATCAGCAGCTTCATCAAAATTTCATTCGTCACTAACTCTTCATTTCCATCCTATAATATATGTATATGTGTGAACATGTATTTACTTTTTTGATGTGCACCGTTACCTAAACCCAAAACCACGCGATCTGCTACCAGAAATTGCAGCGTATTGGTGCTGGATCGTATCAACGTTGTTAATAAATACCTTGAGTTGAAAACATAGACTGCTCAAATTAACATATATTTGCCCGGGCCCATAAAATACAAAGACGATTTCAACTTTCCTTAATGAATTGTTAAACATCTTAACATGTTGTAAGCTACGCATACTATAATCGTGGAAGCTTTAAAGAAAGGGTAACTCACATAAGCTTGAGTAAGCTTTGGAACTTTTACCTACCTATCTGACATTGGCTAGCTACTAAATCAATAGGCAGAAGTATTTAAAATCAGATAACTAAAGTTTAAAGCGAGTCAAGAGACAGTCAGATACAACAATGAAATATATAAAAAATATTTGACATAGAAAATAAGTTAACAAAAGAAAATAATACTATCATCGATCATCTACACAAAAACAATATTAACAAACCATACGTACAATATTAAATCCACACTAGTCCAGCTAAGGTTTGGGGTACACGGTCCTTGTGGCCCCACCCTGGCCTAAGGGACTAATAAACCAAACAAGCTCCTGTGAGCTTTATCGACCTGACTCCTTCGGTAGATAAACAGATGATGAGCTGATGTTAGAAAGCACAGCTCTATATGAGAGTTCACTAGGAGAGGGGAGTATGCGCGTTAACACACGGCGCGTAATAGGAAATGAGGGGGTACGTAGGAGAGAATTTGGCACTAGTCACAAAGATCACAGAAGAAATGGAGACGCGATGACGTATTGGTTGCGCAGTGTGACGTAACCCATGTATGGAAAACTTGATTTCGGTACAGATGTTTACTTTCAGTCCAAATGTATTAGTCTTACTCAATCAAGTGTGCGTTGGCCTTTAGTATCTCCTCGCTATCGTCTAATAATACAACATCATCAGCATAAACTAACAGCTTATTAATACCACTGGGTTATAGGCCATCTTTATCCCCTGAAAATATGATGGCATGTTCTATTACTAAATTTAATAATAGACGACACATCAGCTTCTCTACAAAAAAGTCCGCCTCAGCATATGTTCATCTCTTACGGATAACTCACAATAACCACTTTCGTCTTTCATTGATGCCAAGCAGATTGGGATATGTAGATTCCTGGGCAAGCGTAGCAGCGAACGGCGGGTATTCTTTTACGGATAACTCACAATATCGATTATTTTCTCTCAGCTCATTTATGCCAAGAAGAACGGGATAAGTAGGTTTCCGGGCAACATCGGATAATCAGCAGGGGGTATCTAAAATAATTACGATATACATTTTTCTCATTACTAAAACAAAAAAAAACACGTTCATTTTCGTCTTTCAGCTCATAAAATCCAAGAAGATCGGAGTCTGTATGTTTCCCAGGCAACTGCGGTAATCAGTACGGGGTATATAAATAATTAGGATATTGATGTTTCCTTTTACTTACTCAACTACACATAAAAACACTTCACTTTTCGCCTTTCAACTCATTTATGCCAAGAAGATCGGGATGGGTAGATTTCCGGGCAACGCTGGGTATCTAAAAATAATTTGGATATAAATGTTTCCTATTATTTATTATACTTATTATACATTATACTAAACATAAACACATTACGTTTCGTCTTTCAGCTCATTTATGCCAAGAAGATTGGTATAAGTAGATTCTCGATAACACCGGGTAATCTGCTCAGAGTATACAAAAATAATTAACCTACGTTATACATTTTTCCTTTTACTTGTTCAACTAAACATAAAAACACATTAATTTTCGTCTTTTAGCTAATTTCTGCCAAGAAGATGGGGGTAAGTAGATACCCGGTAACACCGGGTAATTTGCTCGGGGTATCTAAAAATAATTACCTTATAAATTTTTCCATTTACTTATTCAACTAAACGTAAAAACACATTAATTTCCGTCTTTCACCTCATTTATGGCAAGAAGATAGGGATAAGTAGATTCCCGGGCATCGCCAGTTAATCAACACGGGGTATCTAACGATAATTACGACATCAATTTATAATTATTTTTCCTTTCACCTATTCAATTAAACATAAGAACACATTAATTTTATTTTTTTCGGTGCAACAGCACACGCCGGGTGTTAGCTAGTGTTTTATATAATCTGGGTTTTGTTTCGCGTGTCGGATATTTTGAATTTACATACATTATTTATTGAAAAATGACATTTCTTAGTATCTTGTATTCTTTCATTTATGTCTTCCTGGATATTATTATGTTTATATAGTCCATTTAAACAGGAGTCTATTATTTTTTCAGTTATTAAAATAATGTCAAGTTTACTATTTGAGACTTGCTGATAGTGTCAATTATAACAAAACCATTACAGTATTCAATTAACAAATTTGGAACCGTTCGACTTAATCAAACCTTAAATTGGCGAAACAATAATTCGTGCTGCCATGTATTTATATATTTCGAACCGCAAAGAAAACAAAATCATATAAAACTCTAAGTCTTATTGTACATTACTATGTAATTTTATGCAAACGTAAGTAATTTCTACTCATTTGTTTTTCTATTGTTTTATATCATTAATTATTAATGATTCTAACCGGTCATCCGATCTTCGTGAAAATGTGTATGTACAGGATGTCACATGCGGCAAGTGTTTAGCCGTTATCTATTAATTCTAAAATCATTAGGTATAGGAGTTCACCTGAAACTAAATTTTAAAAATCGCTCTAGCAATCGCAATTCTTGATGTTTCACAACACTCGGAATATTGTATTAAAGTAAAAACCGAGGTAAGTATTTTCCAAAAATCTGTGAAATTCAAACATTAGAAGTGGGGGATTACCTGAAATCTGAAATTAAAAAATTACTCTTGCAACCGCCATGTTTGGTTTGTATCAATGTATACCATATAATTAATTAACCCTCGATATTTAATTATTAAGGCGTAGCAGCACACGCCGGATATTAGTTAGTGTATATATACTGGATGGATTATATAATTAGAGGTATGAGGGAGATAGGCCTGGAAGAATAGGAATGGGAAGATAGAGAAGAACGGAGAGAGAAGATAAAATAAATTAAAAGCTTTGGCACAGGATGTTTCATTACATTGTAAGCTATCTTTCTTCGGGTTTATTTTACAGCTGCTGCCGTCTTCCCGGTGCCAAACCTCCAAAGCCTACGATCTTGGGCATCTTCAATGCTTAGTCCTCTTGCCCAAACATCCCCGAACATCATTAAGGGGCGGATTTCTATTACCTAATAAATGGAAAATATGCATGTATTTATGAACTACAAAAAGGTTTAAATAGACCTAAAAAGACAAAAATATGACCGTATAATTGAATGAATTTTTTAGCCATACTATATTAATTGTTCATTCATAGTACATTTTCAATTGTATCATAAGAAAAAGGAAATATTTTTCTATTGTCCAGTGCAAACGTTTGCTACCTGTTAACAGAAACCTTCGAAACAAGTGAACTGTGAAACTGACGATTTTTATACAGATACAATGTTGGTTATTTCCAATCGCCTCATGACTAGGCTATTAAAAAACAAAATATGACTAAAATATGACTTTATCATAAAAATAAGCAGACGTTTGACCAAAGATCTGAAAAAGTAAGAAATATTACTTCTAAGACCTAATAAATACCACCTAATCTTAATAATAAGGCATACTTACCTACTCACTGGCACTATCGAACCCGTAGGTTCATGGCAGCGCGGACATATGCTCTCCATACATCCCTATCCTGAGCTAATGCTTTCCAATCATTCCCTATATAATCTACTTCCCTCAAATCATAGTAATGCTATTCTCTCACCTCATTCTTGGTCTACCAACTGGGCGTTTTCCCTCTGGCTTTCCTACAAGAAGCTTCCATGCAAGTCTTTCATTCCCCATACGTGCAACATGTCCTGCCCATCGCAGTATACGAGACTTAACTGTTCTTATTATATCTGGCTTCCTATAAAGACCATGTAGTTCATTGTTATGAAGTCTTCTCCATTCGCCTGTCTGTTCATCTCTCTTGGGTCCAAAAATTTTTCCTAAGTACTTTATTCTCAAATAATTTTAATCTCCTTTCCTCCCTTTTGAAATAAGAGTCCATGTTTCGCACCCATATAATATAACTGGTAGAATAATAGTTTTATATATTTTGAGTTTTATGTTTTTTGAAAAGAGTTGGGACATCAAGAGTCTCTGCAATGTATAATAGCACGCATTTCCAGAATTGAGCCTATGTTTAATTTCTTTGTGCATCTCATTCCTATTTATGGTTATTGTTCCTAGGTATTTGCATTCAGCCACTTCCTCAAAACATATTCATATGTTTTGAACTTTGCTTCATCTATCATGGGCACGTGGACATTGCGGGATATCAGGAAATGAACGTGCGGATGTTTTAGTCAAGTCTGCAGCAGATTCTAATTCTCATTATGCATATGGTCCCTGCCATATTTCTTTCCTGAAGTCGCACGTTGTTCCATCTTTAAATTAAAATATGTAATTAGCTGCCCATTTTCATAATATAATGTATTTCTACGTGTGCCCATATAATTAGTTTTATTGATATTTACTTCCAGTCCCTAATTTCTTAGTGTTAACATGATAACTGTTCTTTCGGAGTTTTACGACTGAATAAAATGCAAACACGTTGTACCAAATGTTATCTTCTTGTATCTTGTAAGCCCATGTTTCCCTTAACAGAGATTTAAACGCTCTCCCACTATAAGGAAAAATTTGAACCATACTAATTTACAGTAGTTACACTTGTTTTCGTATAGATGTCATTTTTTAGTGGTCCGTGGTCAGCGTTCCGCCTCATACTGACATCTAGGAAACCAAGGTAGTACTAGAACGGGAATTCGGTAAATTTTGCTTAAAGGCCTTTTAATTCAGGCTTAAGGATTTTTTACGAGCCTGAAAATCTTCAGACTCGAGACCCACGGCTTAAAGTTCCTCCCGGAGGACTTGCTGCTTGGATTTTTCCGTCCTAAAAAATCTATCGACCCCGGCCGAATTTGAACCCGCGACCCTCGGGACCAGAGGCAAGGAGCATAACCACTAGTCCACCGTGGCCGACTACCAAATTTTATACTAACACAATTCCTCACTGAGGACGGTAAATTTGACCAATACCCTCAGAGATTCAACATCAGGGAAAACGCAAGTTGTAATTGTGGTATTGTAACCAAAGCGTTGAACATATTATCTTTGGTTGTTCTTTGTTCTGGAAGGAAAGATTCGAATTCTCATGTCTACTAAATAACACCGCCTGTTTAAGTGAACCACCCATTACATAAGTGCTTATGACAGAAAATAATTATATATATTTTAAATGCTTTTTTATAATTTTTAATTATGTTCCACAATACAGTGTTTCTCCTTGACCCAAAGTGATTTGTCGGCAGAGGTTCCTGTCTAAAGCATCTTCTTCCCTCAAATCTCAAGCTTCCATACTTCTCTTCACTCCATCCATCCATCGTTCTCTGGGCCTGCATCTTCCCCTTTTTCCATTAACTTTCCAATTAAGGATCTTCTTTGGTATTCTCACTTCTTTCATTCTTGAGGTGCCCATACAATTTCAAACGTTTTTTCTTCTATTTCCCTAATACTTCTTTAACTTGCATAATTTCCCTTATATGGTTTTATAAATGAAGTTCATAAAAAAAGATTAAAATTTTAATTTTAGATAAAATTATATAATAACTCACAATACTGTAACTAACTGTAACCCTAATGTACTTTAGGTAAAACAGGATTTAAAAATGTTCGGATATTAAATAATAATAATAATAATAATAATAATAATAATAATAATAATAATAATAATAATAATAATAATAAAAATAATAATAATAAACTGTGTTAATGAAATTGATGGAATTTTTTTTAAATAGGTAGGTAAATCACGTATCTTTATATAATTTAAGAATTCCACGAAGAAAGATGACAGTAAATATATTATATGTAGGAATCTGGTAACAATTTTGTTCTTTGAGATTCCAGGGTTTTTTTTTCTTGTTCTTGTTATTAGAAGTATTGGCAGAAGGTTTTCTAGAGCAGCTTCTGTCCTGCCATAGTGTAAATCTGCACCTCGTGATCCAAGTTATCTACTATTTTCACGTTCTCTCGCTCTTTCTTCTAGAAACTTCCTACAACTCCCGAGCTCTTCTCTCTTCCTTTGGAACTTGTAAAGTGATATTCAGCGAACTGTAACACCTATCATAGCACTCAAATAATATCCAATAACATGCAATTGTGATACTTCCTTTATACAGCTCTTCTCGTGAAACTAGATGAGAAAAATAAGGAACAAAAATGGTTAGTTTTATCTAACGTGGGAACTATCTATCATTGCATGCCCAAACCTACATGAATTTTCTCCGAGAGATGTACCAAGCGCGAGTCCAAAATATTATCTAACTTTTTCACTGTAAGATACATAAATCGAAGCCACAATCCAGCAAATACAACCCACTGTACAGATGAGATGAACTACCTGCTGTAGTGAGAGTGGGGTTTCCAGTCTAATTCGGGACTTGTATTAATCCTTCCACCATAACATACGATCGAGACAAAATTTAAATCTAGTTATTCCTTTACTTTGATCATCTCACTATTCCTCATCCTTCCTTGATTCAGCCACACGACTCTAGAATTCCCTCCCTTTGTATATAAAGGACTTCCCAACTCAAAAAACAATTTAAAAAGAAACTCACTTCATATTTCCTTAGACAATTTAATATATAACCGTGTTCCATGTATACTTTTATTATTCCTATATATTTTAAACTTACTTTACCAACCCATTTACTTAATCTAATTACGGGTTATTATTTTTGTTGTTATTATTATTATTATTTATTTTTCTTTCTTACCCTTGTCAACTTCATATTGTGTAGTGTGTATCTATTACTTACTTACTCACTGGCACTATCGAACCCGTAGGTTCATGGCCGCACGGACATAAGCTCTCCATACATCCCTATCCTGAGCTAATGCTTTCCAATCATTCCCTGTATAATCTACTTCCCTCAAATTATAGTTAATGTTGTTCTCCCACCTCATTCTTGGTCTACCAACTGGGCGTTTTCCTTCTGGCTTTCCTACAAGAAGTTTCCATGCACGTCTTTCATTCCCCATACGCGCAACATGTCCTGCCCATCGCAGTCTACGAGACTTAAGTGTGTATCTATTATGTATCAATAATAATTCTTATCGTGTATATAATTTATCCATGGCGAAGTGGAAGAAAATACTTTAAGGTCTTAACCCCATCAGGTAAATAAATAAATAAATAAATAAATAAATAAATAAATAAAAATAAATACTTCCCTACAGTTTAAATGAGAGATATAGCACTGAATTTTAGTGTCCTGCAATTAATATCGGCATATATTTTTTGATGGACTACTAATGACAGATAACGGAAGTTTTGTGGAGGTGGTTGAATTCAAATACCTGGGAACAATAATCACAAATAGAAATGAGATGCACAAAGAGATTAAATATACGGTCAATTTTCGAAATGCGTGCTATTATACATTACAAAGACTCTTGACATCCCAACTCCTTTTAAAAAAATCGTTAAAATGAAAATATATAAAACTATTGTTCTACCAGTTATATTATATGGACTCTTACTTATTGTTCTACCAGTTATATTATATGGACTCTTACTTATTGTTCTACCAGTTATATTATATGGACTCTTACTTATTGTTCTACCAGTTATATTATATGGACTCTTACTTATTGTTCTACCAGTTATATTATATGGACTCTTACTTATTGTTCTACCAGTTATATTATATGGACTCTTACTTATTGTTCTACCAGTTATATTATATGGACTCTTACTTATTGTTCTACCAGTTATATTATATGGACTCTTACTTATTGTTCTACCAGTTATATTATATGGACTCTTACTTATTGTTCTACCAGTTATATTATATGGACTCTAACTTATTGTTCTACCAGTTATATTATATGGACTCTTACTTATTGTTCTACCAGTTATATTATATGGACTCTTACTTTAAGGGAGGAAATAATATTACGAGTAATTGAGAAAAACGTTCTTAGGAAAATCTGTAGACCAAAGAGATGAACAGAGAGGTGAATGAAGAAGACTACTTAACAGTGAAAAGCGTGGTCTTTATGGGAAGCCAGATATATTGAGAACAGTTAAGTCTCTTAGACTGCGATGGCAGGACATGTGGCACGAATGGGGAATGAAAGACGTGCATGGAAAACGCCCAGTTGAGAGAGCAAGAATGAAATGGGAGAATAATATTAACTATGATTTGAAGGAAGTAGATCATACAGCGAATGATTGGAAAACATTAGCTCAGGATAGTGATGTATGGAGAGCTTATGTGCGCGCGGCCACGAACCTACCGGTTCGATAGTGCCAGTGAGTTACAGTTGGATATTTTTATATGACCTTAGTACATCTCAACGCTTGTCCGGAAGAAATTTCACTGTAGATTTCGGTATGTAATGGTAAACAGTTCCCTGGTAAGACAGAAATAATATATATTTGCATATCTAGTGGAGACAGCCAAGCGGTCTAAGGCATCATGACTGGGTGCAAAGTTACGGGACAGTAGTTGGTTCGAATCCACATGGGGAAAGAATTTTTTTCATCGGATTTCGGGTAAAGTGGAACCGGTGCTTAACAAGCATCAAGGGAAATTTGAGTAGCTAAATGGTATCTTTACCTTGTCGAGATGGAGTGGCTTTCATGCTTAATTAACGCCGAGCTTTGCCGGCGGAGCATTGCTCTTAAAAGAGTGCTTGACAGGACGAAGGCGATAAGCCAGACGAAAAATGTACCTTGTTCAAAAGAGTGACGATATTTCACCGTAAAATACAGATAACTGCACTACTCAACGAAATGCTAAAGCAGGCGATATTGGAAAAAAGAGCGGTCTGGATAATGCGTAAAATAACCGTAAATTATGGTCAAAACTTTTGTTTCGATAACGCAAAAACATCATTTACAATCCCCATCATCTTATAAGGTAATAGTGGAGTTTCTTAGTGGACACTATTGCTCCTAATCACAATCAGTCACAACTAGAAGAATGAATAGATGCTATTTTTTTAGAGTGAACCGTCCGACTCTTCTGGTCCCTGAACCCAGAAGAGTCTATTGCCATATTTGGACCTTTACTAGCGTAAAGAGAGAGAGAGAGAGAGAGGAGAGAGAGAGAGAGGAGAGAGAGAGAGAGGGGAGAGAGAGAGGAGAGAGGCAGGAGAGAGAGAGAGAGATGAGGAGAGAGGGGGACGGATCGAGAAGAGAGGAGGAGACGAGGAGAGAGGAGGAGAGAGAGGGAGGATGGAGGAGAGAGAGGAGAGAGAGGAGAGAGAGGAGAGAGAGAGGAGAGAGAGAGGAGAGAGGGGGATAGAGAGAGGATGATAGGGAGAGAGGGGGAGAGGGGAGAGGGGAGAGGGGAGAGTGGGGAGAGGGGAGAGAGGCGAGGGAGAGGGAGGAGAGGGGGAGAGGGGGAGAGAGGAGGGAGAGGGGAGGAGGGGAGAGGGAGGCGAGAGGGGAGGGAGAGGGGCGGGAGACGGGGGGGGCGGGGGGGGGGAGGGGGAGGGGAGAGGGAGAGGAGAGGGAGAGATAGAGGGAGGGAGAGAGAGACTACTAATATATTTAGCTATCCTAATTGTAGCGTCCAATTCATGAATAATATAAATATCTCTTTTCCTTTGCCCGGGCCCATCAGAGGCAAATATTGATTCATCTTTCCTGTGTAGATTTAATAACATGTATTAATTATTAACAAGATTTCTGTCCCGCGCCGTAGCCGAGCGGTTAAGGTAGGAAGCCTTGGCGCAGAGCTACGGGACTTGCGCTGGTTCGGGTCTCCATGGGGGAATAAATATTCTCATGGTATTTCGGCCAGTATGGGACCGGTGACCACCCAGAATCGTGAGGCAATTGGGTAGCTACAATAAGTAGCGGCTCCAGGTTGAGGAACCAGCTATAACGGCTGGGGGACTCGACATGCTAACCACATGTCACCCCTACACTGGCTGTTGATCATCTACCTCTATTATTGACACATGTGGATGTGAAGGGCCAGCAGCCGGCTGGTAAAAGGGCAACCGCTGAAAAGTGGAAAGACCCTCAATTGGAATCGGAACAAGAATTCTTAAACACACTGTAGTATAATATTTACAATCAGCTAGATGGAAGAGGGGAGCTAATATAACCTTGAGAAAGCTTGTATATAGGCAAAATGTAAGGCAGCAATATCATAGCTGACAAGCACAGTAATTAAACATTCTTTTTTACTAAAAAGTAGGATTTAATATTCCAATTATTTCTCTGGTGTTGAAATATAAAAATGTTTAAATAGAAATAATTCTTGACCATTACAAAACTTTTAAAGAAAACATGAATACATAAATAATATAAATAAAAAGCAATTAACCTGGTCATTACTTGAATCCAGTTTTATGGACAATACAGAAATAATAAGAAAAATTACAATTTTACTCACACAAGCACTCATGCATACCTTTTAGTCCAGCCGAGGGTTAGGGCCCATACCTCCGGATACCCTACCCTGGCTCACCGGACTAAAAACAAAACTACACAGCTCTCCTCGAGCTGACTGACGTCGACCAGACGATGACAAAATAACTGAATGAACAAATGAATGAAAATGAATGAACCTGTCTACAACATGCTTCACATATTTTAGTGTTCCGAGGAAGAGGGGAAGTTGCGCACTTACAGACAGCGCAGAAGGAAGGGGTAGGAAGGTGAGTGGGAGTAAGGACAAATAAGAAGGAAATTGGCACAGTTCATAACTCTCACTGAAGAGGGAGGATAACAGTATATAGATGTTACGTACTGAAATTGTACTTTCGGTACAAGAGTTTACTTTATTTTCAGGCTTAAGATTCTTTTATGAGAGTAAAAATATCCAGGATAAAATATCCATAGAATTCGCGGTTTAAAATGCCTCCCGCAGGATTTGTTCATTGGATTTTTCTATCCTAAATAAACCCATCTATCCTGATCAGATCGGGACTATAGAGCAAGGAACATAACAAATGGACCACTGCGACCGACGAGTTCGTTAGTTAATAATATAATATTAATGTTTTATTTATTTACTAGGTTAAACTATGTTTCACAGCATCTTTCTGCGCCCAATTAATAACTGTCATTCCCCTTCACATTTGTCTGTCATTTCAATCTCTATCGTCCAATCTTTTTTCCCCTCATGCTACTCAACAGGCCATCAATGCATGTTATTTTTGGATGTCCTCTTTTCTACTACCAAGTGACGCCTATTCTAGTATTCTTCTTAGGAATCTGTCTTCTTTCATGCTTTACATTTTAATTGTTTGTTTTTCTTTCATGAAATCCACAATTCAAGTTTGAACATTCATATTTTGTTTAATTACACTGTTTCTTATTGTATGACTTTTACATTAATAATTCATTTATTAAACATTAGGATATAAATTAATAAAAAATCTTACATTTAGAATTTTCACAAATGATTTTATGGGACGACAAGACCGTATAGAATTTAATAATTGTATTATTGTGTTATGTTAGGTAATTGATTTTAATTTTTAAGGGGGTAATGGGTGAAATTTTCGATATTTTTGGTCAAATTTAGCATTTTTTTGTTTTTTGTATAAAAAATACGACGTACCTTAAAGTATAAGCTGGCGAAGTTTCAGTGTCCTATGGAGCTTGCAAGTCTCTAATGACTGTAGGAGTGCATGTATGCTACATTCTAATTTACCTGCATGCAAACTGTAGCGTAGTGGTTAAGACACTGAGCTACAAGTCGGAGGGTCGAGGGTTCAAGTCCCGTTGGGGGTCAGGATTCTTAAACTGACCCAAACCCTCTGGCGGCACTATGGTCCTGGGGTCGACTCAGCCTCTAACGGAAATGAGTACCAGACGCTTGTTCTGGGGGTAAATGCGGCCGTCACGTAGGGCTGACAACCCGGCTGACATAAAGTGCCGATGTCTAGAAAAAGTGGGAGCCTTAACCTCCTACTACCCCAAGGGCCTCCGGGCCTGTTGTGGGATCACTTTTACTTTTTTACTGAAGATTAGTTTGCTAGCCGTCGAGAAGAGCGGACGTGTTTTTGTTAGAGTGATTGAAGTGTGCAGGGGACAAAGCATTATGGAAGAAGTTAGAAAGCTGATTGAAACATTGTCAACTGAAGTGAAAGAGGGGTTTGAAAAGAGCAACGTGGGTGAAAAAATTCGTGATATTGAGACGAACATGCATCGGATGGAGGACAGATAGAAATGGCTGGAATCTAAATTAGACTATCTCGAAAACCAGAGTCGCCGTAATAATATTGTGATATATGGTGTGCATGAAGAAGACAGGGAAAGCTGGGAGGAAACTGAACATATAGTTAAAAGAGTAGTGGCGCAAATCGGCATTGATTTGGTGGACAGTGATATTGAAAGAGCGCACAGAGTAGGTCGTGGGAATAGTGGAAAGAGACCGATTGTATGCAAATTATCACACTACAAAATAAAATGTTGGATCCTTAGAGACAGTAAATATCTTAAAGGGACCGGTATCAATATTGCCGAAGACTTTAGTGAGAAGGTGCGCCGCGAAAGAGACTTTCTTAAGCGACACATGCTCGAGGCGAGGAGGCAGGGCTGCCATGCAATCATACAATTTAATAAATTGATTATAAATGGACGAATCTGGAGCAGGGAAAAACTACAAAATATGGACAACTCTGAAAATGAATTTGAAGAGGTCATTGACAGCGAGTCCCCAAAACATACAGGGGACGCTTCAAACAGCAGGTGGTCTCCTTACAGCAGAGGAGGGAGAAAATTCTACACGAGAGAAAGAGAGAGGGAGCCACTACCTTAATAACTCCCAGAAATCCAATAAACATACAGCAAAAAACGGCCGAACGCAAACAGCATACCCCACCTCTAAGAGGTGAACGACCGGCGGACACAAGAACTCCAACAAGAAAATCACTAAGACTTCAGAATCTACCCGCAGAAAAGGAACTATTGAGAGGGGGAAGTTCGAAAAATACAGGTAAGACTAATGACAAGGGAACACAATAGGGTTTGTTGACAGTCGGTTCATGGAATATCGAAGGGTTAAAGCAAAAACTTTCAATGGACAGATGTGTAGAGTTTATTGAGACTTTTGATATATTAGCTCTAGGAGAAACATGGTTAAAAAGCTAATGAATGCGTAAATCTATGTAATATGAAAGGTTATTTTAAGGGTAATCAAAAGAGAGGAAAGAGAGGTAGATATCCAGGCGGTGTTGCCATTTTATATAAAGCTAACTTAGACCCATATATTAAAAAGGTAAATATTACTTTAAAAGAGGCAATTTGTATATATTACCATACAGAAAGAGCAGAAATGTGTCTGTTGTCTATTTATCGCCAACCACTAAATTCCAGGTATGCCAATCCAAATTTTTTCGTTGAATTGTCTGACTCGTTGGCAGAAATAAAAGATAGGTTTCCGGAAGCGGGAATAATAATTTTAGGGGACTTTAACTGTAGGATTGGGGAGGAAAATATCACTATAAAATCGGATGATAATGAAACACGAGGTGAGGGTAGGAGAAGCAAAGATAAGATTTTAAATTCAGAAGGAAACCAATTGTTAGCTTTTTGCGATGCATTTGAACTTGAAATTCTGAATGGGAAATATGGGGAAGATAAAAATGGAGAACTGACATTTATTAATAAAAATGGAAGTAGCGTAATCGATTATTCAATATGCACACAAGACATGATTCCAGTCCTAAGTAATTTCTGTATAGTTTCCAGAATCGAATCACACCACTTCCCAAACAAACTTATTTTAAATATGAAAGGTATTAGTGAGACAGTTAATGATGAGGTGGCAACAATATTGCGGCCAATTATCCGTTTCAGGTGGATCGAGGATCTGAGAGAAGAATTTAACAGGAGTTTGGAAACGCTAATACAGGATCTGCAATTAAATGATCTTAGCGGGGAGGAAATTATTAAAACTTTGACAGAATGTTTTCAAAAAGCAGGGGGAAAATTCAAGGTTAAATACGCAATGAACCAGAAGGACAAAGGGTGGTACAATAATGCATGTAGAAAGAAGAAGAAATTTGTCGAAAGTAGTCTTTTAAAGTTTAGAAAAGAAAGCACAGATGAAAGCAGAAAAAATTATGCGCAAGAGAGAAAGGAATATAAAGACTTATTGGCAGAAACAAAACTAGCATGGCAAAATAAGAAATCCGAAGAAATGAGAGTCGCGACTGAAAGTGGGAACATTGCGGACATATGGAAAGCGATAAGGGAACTCAAAGTAAAGTCCATAAATCGGACAAGAATAACGCCCGGGGAATGGAGAAGTTACTTTGATAGGGTGCTGGGAAATGAGAGGTTAAGATATAATCAAAGAAATATAGTTGATATCCCTGACCCAATTCATATTCAATTACTGGATCAGGATATTTCGAAAAATGAAGTGGTTTCTTCCATTAAATGTTTAAAGAATGGTAAAGCACCTGGAATTGATGGGATACCAGGGGAATTCTTGAAAAATATGATATCATCCAATAAATTATTAGACGTTTTGAAAACTGCGTTCAACAAACTTTTTAATGGAGGAGATTATCCGGAAGCCTGGGCGACAGGTGTCATCCAACCGCTATACAAAGGGAAAGGTGGGGCACAGATACCAGAAAGTTATAGGGGAATTTGTCTCTTGTCAGTGTTCGGAAAAATATATTGTAAAGTACTTTACGAACGAATCAGACAATGGGCTAAAGAGAACAATAGGCTCTCAAAATATCAGGCAGGTTTTAGAGAAGGGTACTCCACGGTGGACAACCTATTTGTTCTGAGAACATTAATTGATGACAATCTGAAAATGAAGGGGGGTAAATTATTTTGTGCATTCATTGATTTTAAGATGGCATTTGATACTGTGGACCGAAGCGCACTTTGGGAAAAATTAAATCGGAAAGGATTGTCTCGTAAAATGATACATGCTTTAATGTCAATTTATAAATATGTTAAATTTTGTATAAAAGTAGACCAAGGGCACATTACAGAGAGCAGTGAAGCCAATCGGGGAGTGAGACAAGGTTGCATTTTATCACCAACGCTATTTAATCTATTCGTTGATGATATTGTTGACGTAATGCTAGAAGGAGAAATTGAGGCTCCGGAGATAGGAAATGTTAGAATCCCAGTCCTGTTGTATGCAGATGATTTAATTATCTGTTCCAAGACAATCAAGGGATTGCAAAGAGGTCTTGACCTACTGGAAATATACTGTAGGAATTGGGGATTGACTGTAAATGCTAGTAAGACAAAAACAATGACATTTAAAAATGGGACGGTTTATGGTAGAACAGAGGAATGGAAATACAGAGATCAAGTTCTTCAAAACGTGAAACATTTCGAATATCTTGGTACGACGTTGAAAATGAACGGAAAGTGGAAAAAACACATTGATATAGCATTATTTAAAGGGAGGGGACAACTTAACAGTGTACTCGGTATTCTGGGTCGAGTGCCTGATATTCCAGTCAGCACATTAGAAAAAATGTATGGAGCTATGGTCAGGCCAGTCATGCACTATAGTAGTGAGATTTGGGGTTTCCAAAGAACGGAAATACTAAATAAGGTATATACGCATTTTCTAAAGTATATTACAGGACTTAGTAAGGCCGTTTCTAACTGTGGAATTTTATATGAATTCGGGTCATTCCAGGACGACATTAACTGTAAAATTCGTGTACTCAAATACTGGTTGCGAGTAATCCAAGGTGAACAAACAATGCTTAGAGCAATTTGCTACGACCACCAAATTAAAAACATAGATGCTAAATTTTGGGCAGACGAGGTTAGGAGAGAACTCCAAAAGATTGGGATGGGCTGGATATGGGAAAAAGGGACTGAAAATCGCAAGAACGTGTGGAGAAAAATAAGGAGGAGGTACTTAGATGTAAACCAACAAGATACCTTCGCCGAATGTACAGGAAAACGCTCACTGTGTTTACAAAGAGACCTAAAACACGTCTGGGGAAAAGAATCGTATATACTCAACCTAGGATTTAAGGAGAGATCAGGGCTTGCTTGGTTTAGGCTAGGGGCATGGAAATTTCTAAAAATTAGCGACGATCACGATATGCGAATATGTCCAATGTGCGGGAACTTTGAAGATGAGATACATATATTAGGAAAATGTAATGATTTAGAATATTGGAGACGTCAGTTATTACCGGAAAGATTTCTAAATTCAAATCGGGAAAGATTGGCATGCTACGAGTTATTGGTAAATCCAGAAAATTGGATAAACCTCGGTAAATTTCTGGACAAAACGCGAAAAATAAGGACAACACTCATTCATGAATAAATATATGTTATCAAAATGCAATACCATTAATTATTAACAATTATATATAAATTAATTAGTGTATAATGCTGTTGTGTTATTATTTAATTGTAATATTAATGTGTTTTCTTTATGTAATTGTAATGTTAATGTTTTTTTAGTGTATAATGCTATTGTGTTATTACTTAATTGTAATATTATTGTGTTTTCTTTATGTAATTGTAAGGTTAATGTTTTTAGTGTATAATGCTATTGTGTTATTATTTAATTGTAATATTATTATTGTGTTTTCTTTATGTAATTGTAATGTTATTGCTATTGTGTTATTACTTAATTGTAATATTATTGTGTTTTCTTTATGTAATTGTAATGTTATTGCTGTTTTTTGTTTATTTTTCTTTACACTAGTACCAATTATTACTTTATTGTAACGGACTGTCAACAGCACGTACGGCTTACTGCCCGTGCGACCCATATTTGTAAATAATATTGTAAATATCTTACTTTTTGTCTAATAAAGTCCTACTACTACTACTACTTTTTTACTTTTTTTTACAAACTTTCAAATGGGCTTTTCAACACTTTTAGTTTCATTGCATTTCAATACATTCAAATAAAAATAATATTGACACATTTAATGATAGAAGCCGAACATTTTAACTGCATGTCCCGCACACTACGAATAATAATTCTGTGCATGGATTTTGAAACAACGTTGATAGTTTTTTAAAGAAAAAATAAAATATATGTAGTAATTTTTTAAAAAATTCATATGCAGAGGATGTATATATATTTTTCTTCCTATGTTATAATGATATATAAACGTCAATGCAGAGTGTTGTCCTAAATAAATCAGTGGTCGTGTAGAAAAAAAATTAAAAAATGTTACTGAAAAATTACGGGACTTATTAAAATTTTTAATACGCAAATTTTTAAATGGATTTTCTTCAATAACTCAAAAACCTTTAAGCCTAGAAGGATGAGACTTTAATATAATATTACATATTATGGCATGGATGTGTGTACAAAACATCACGTGTGTAGCTTAAAAATTGTAGAAAATATAAATTTCACCCATCACCCCCCTTAAAATGATTTCGTTTAATAACTTAAGACAATATTATTTTCTCACATATTATTTATTTTAGTAAACAGAAGAGAATTAATAACGTTCGTTTTGTTATGATAAAATTGTTAGAACGTCTGTCTATTTGCTGTCATATTTCATTTTTTTAATTTTAATTTTTCCATGCTGTATTTCGATTGGAAAGTTTAATGCACTTTAATGTATTAACAATTCACTGCCAGCAGAATTAAATAAATCAACGCCAATTGTATAGTTGAATAAGTTCCCAAATGGCTTCAAAAGCATTATTTATATCTAATAGAATTGAACATTGATTTATTTTACAATAACTTTTTACATTATAGAGAACCTGAGTTTTTTGGGCTGTTACGGTTAAATAGCATTCACTGTTTATGTTGGCAATACTCACTTTGTTTAGTAATTTTCGGTTAAAATGATTGGTAGCGAACTGTATTTTATTAAAATCGGATACGGCGAACTAAGATTTTAATTCCTTGCCTGTAATCCCAGTCAAGGTGCTAAACCTCTCAGGTTCGAAGGACGTTTCAGAACAAAAAATCCAATAGCCAAGTCCGCTAAAATGGACTTAATTCGTGGGACCCAAATTTGTAAAATTACTTCAAGGATGATTTAGTCTATGAGAAAAAAAAATAGTCGGCCTTTCCCATAAAGTAATATATCAGCTGCCTACTAGGTTCCCATTCAAGACGTAGAGCTAACCATTTATCAATATATGGCATCTGTAGGGAAATAAGCATAAGTAAGTTAACTTGTTTATTAACTTCCGCAAGGGAGAATGCCTTTCCGACTTGGGTATGTACGGGAATTGACTGAGAGTACACTATTGTCTAACCATCGCATCTGTGCCCCCGTAAGAATGCGAAATGAACCCCAATTCCTTTTCTCCCTCGGTAAATAATTTCCTTCCCTGCATTCCTATCTCAGTATTTGAGAATAAAGTTCTTAGGAAAATTTTTGGACCAAAGAGAGATGAACAGACAGGTGAATGGAGAACACAACATAACAATGAACTACATGGTCTTTATAGGAAGCCAGATATAATAAGAACAGTTAAGTCTCGTAGACTGCGATGGGCAGGACATGTTGCGCGTATGGGGAATGAAAGACGTGCATGGAAACTTCTTGTAGGAAAGCCAGAAGGAAAACGCCCAGTTGGTAGACCAAGAATGAGGTGGGAGAACAACATTAACTATGATTTGAGGGAAGTAGATTATACAGGGAATGATTGGAAAGCATTAGCTCAGGATAGGGATGTATGGAGAGCTTATGTCCGCGCGGCCATGAACCTACGGGTTCGATAGTGCCAGTGAGTAAGTAAGTAAGCATTCCTATCTCTCTCTTTCTCCCCGTCCACTAATCACAATTTTGAACATTCTTGCGGGACTATTTGCACTTGCAATCCAGCGTTGTCAACTCAACATCAATACTATAGCATGGAGTGGTGAAACAAATATTAAGCAAGCAATAGAAGTCAATGAGCGTCATGATACCTTAAATATGAACGAATAACACGATTCAGTATTTAAGATCCATATCACTGTTTGCAGGAAGTTTGGCAACGTCCCTACTCGGTGAAGGTGCACAGGTCCGATGGTCCGACAATACATGCACCCGTGCAGAGTTGCTGGTCTTCCATTGCATGCCTTTCCAGGTACCTTGGAAATAAATACCCGAGATAGACCATACCAGCTACTGCTGCCATCCAGTATATGTAATTGGCTCTCCAAAGGCTAGGGGATGAAAACCTCGATAGCAAATTACCTGCCCTCCATGTTGGGAGGAGGGTCGTGAACGGGTTTTAAGGGTAAGCAAATGCCTATTTAAATGCAAGGAGTTTGAAATTACTGGTACGGGATGGCATATATACAGAATAGTCTTAATACTGTTTACATTAAAATGAATCACCATACAATACAGTTAAGTTTTATGATGGAGATAATTGCGTGTGGTGGACGGTTTGGGAACTGTAGCAATTAATTTCGCACGCTCATAGTAATAACGTAAAAAATATCAAATTGAAGATATATTAAATAAAATATGAGATGCACAAAGAAATTAAACATAGGCTCAATTCTGGAAATAAATGACATAATGTATTACAGCAGGGCTGTTAATTAATGCTCACAGGGTGTGAAAAGATGCACTCCCAATGAAACGACACAACTGAAATGTGAGTAGTCTGTCCGATGTGAGGCCTAGGAGCACTCATTACCAAGCCTGCATTACTGGAACTCTTGTGGTCCCAACTTCTCTAGAAATAACATTAAACTGAAAATATATAAAACTGTTATTCTCCCACTTATATTATATGGATGCGAAAACTGGACTCTTTCTTTAAGGAATGAGAAAAGATTACGCATATTTGAGAATAAATTTCTTACGAAATATTTTGGACCAAAGAGAGACGAACAGACAGGCGAATGGAGAAGATTGCATAACAGTAAGCTACATAATCTTAATAGGAAACCAGATATAGTAAGAAACTTAAGTCTCGTAGACTTGCGATGGGCAGGGCATGTGGCAAGAATGGGGAATGAAAGAGAGGCAGGAAAATTCTTCTAGGAAAAATCAGAAGGAAAACACCCAATTGGTATACCAAGAATGATGTGGGAGAATAAAATTAACTTTGACTTGTGAAAAGCAGATAATTCAGGGGTTAATTTAAACATATTAGCTCAGGGTAGGGATATGTGGAGAGCTTATATCTGAGTGGCCATAAACCTACGGGTTCGATAATGCCAGTGAGTTAGTTAATAAATAAAAATATTTAAAATCGTAAGTTACTTTTAGCTAATTCCGAAGAAACTAACTTATTAAAGGTTTTCCTCAGAAAAATATTTAACAAAATACAGACCTTCACTGATTCTATTTAGTAAAATTGAAAATTATAATGATATATATATATATATATATATATTAGTGTGTGCTTGTGTGTCCATTAACGCTCTAACGGCGATTTTTTAAATCGAAATCAAACTTGGCATATAGCAAGTAATTAATAAAAGATAAATTGAAGTTCGTTAACCAGCAAAATCGGTGTTAACATTTTTCAATACTGTTATTTTAACACAGTTCCAATAATGGATCATATTATAATGATATTGTGAAAAGAAAAATTAATGTCTGAACCAGGAATCGAAACGTGGACCTCTAGTTCTCCAGACTAGTGTGGAGCCCACTACACCATTCTAGACTTGGCACAAACATTAACAATTCTTTCCACATACAAATCTATAATTCTCGTTTCGTCCGGAAGTCGGCCGTTGGCGATGGTAGTGACACCTACCTGACAGCGGACTAAACGAGAATTATATATTTGTATATGAGGAAATAATTGTTAATATTTGTGCCAAGTCTAGAATGGTGTAGTGGGCTGCACACTTGTCTGGAGAACTAGAGGTATACGGTTTGATTCCTGGTTCAGACATTAATTTCTCTTTTCGCAATATCATTATAGCATTACGGCAAAATCGGATTATTATGCTTAGGAGTTCACATGCAAAGAAAATTTAAGAATTGCTCTAGCGGTTGAAATGTATTGATGTTTCAGAACGAAACTCTGTATATGCTATAAAAAAACTAGGAAAGTTATTCTCCATAATGGTGATGGTATTTATGCCCCACGTTGTGGTGATATTTTGATGGAGGATTTATGTTTGCCCAAGGATTTTTGGTTGTGTTTAGATTTATGTTTGATCGAGGATTTATTTAGGTAAATTCCAATAGAGCTGTGGATGCTCTTCTCAGGGGTCAGAGGATAGTATACAGGAGAAGCTTCATAAAAGAAATTGTTGCTTGTTGAAAATTATTCAAATTTATTTTAAATTTGAATATCCTAGAAGACTAAGTATTTTTCGGTGATAACCATATATGTAAATCAATTCTTCTTTTTAAATATCGTTGATTATTTTCGTATAAGTATAAGAAAATCACTTTTGTCAATCCTAGAATAGGATATATTGTTACATTTTACTCGAGGAGCTATTCTTTGCTTCCACTCTCAATAAAAGATGACGCCAGAATTAATAAATGTAACATGTTATAATATAAAGTTCATTATTATGTCACATGACATTATTCTAAATTATATATTAGTAAATAATTGTATATGATAAAACGTTAAATCCGATTTGTCATATAAAAAAGATAAATGATTTTAATTCCAATCAAAATTTAGTTTACATTTATTTATGACAGTACAAATTTATTCAGTTTTTTTTTTAATTTAATAAAAATGTTTAAAATTTGACAACAAGGAGTTAAGATAATTATAAAAGTATTATTAAGTACATCTTTATCTAGTAAAATATTTTTAATATCGTTAAGAGATTTTTTATTTGTTTTTATTTGACAATAACTAACAATGAAATATTTAATTTTCTCTTTAAAGTTACATTTTCTATAAAAAAATATTAAAATACAAAATTATTATTTAATAACTTGAATTTTATATTTTGGACAATATAAAACCCTGCTTTAAAAATCAGCGAAATCAGACCTCTAGAAGTAAGTATTTATATGATATGCGCAAATGTACATTTAGGGCCGCATGCAAATACATAAGTTTCTACTCAAATTACTTCCAATCACTGGTGAGCTGACTCACCGTGAGCAATTGCTGAGATCGAATTAACGGCCGATTTACCGGTCTTGCATGAAAGTTGACGTTTTCGTAATATTTGCAACGAATTACCCAGAATTCTCAGCGATGAAACCACTTCCGTTATTTTCGTTTGTTATAGAGGAACGCATTTACGCTTGCGTCCCGCAAATAATACCGTATACAACGACGTCTGCGTCGCGCAATATTACGCCGATTCTCCTGTTCTTCCAGTTGAATTCTTTGGTAGACTCTATCAAATTCCTCTTCTCCGCGTATACCGAAACATGATCGAAGTCTTCAAGGTCCGACATCTTGGATAAAGCTGCAAAGGTTTCAAACTACATCGGTTACCATCGGATCCCATCGGTTCCCTTCGGGATTTTCACGCTAAGTTTCTATCTTGAGCTATGATCTTAAGGTACCTCGTCAGGTAGCTTACAATTAAGATCGCATGAATAGATTTCTGAGTAAGCAAAATGTATTTGGATAAAACTTTCTCAGCAGAGAACGCCTTTTACTGTCTAATGCGTTCAAACATTCGACCCTTACTCTTGCAACCGCCATTTTTGGTTCGTCGCAATGTAAAAATGCAATTTTATTAATCCTTAAATAATAATGCATTCCAGAAGATAAGTTATTTTAATTTTTGAAATATTTTAATAGAATGTGTGGACCCAGTCCACGTCATATACAAAACTATCAGAATAACTGGAAATCCCATCTTCAACGAATGCCATCTCACATAATTCCAAAAGCTATGCACAATTATTATCCTCAAGGCAACAGTTCGGTAGGACGTCCAAAAGCGCTGAATGGAACATTCCTCTTTGAGACCGTAACGCGTTATATAAATTAATATTTGCATGGATGATTCTGATAATATTTGAATAAAATAATGGGGGAAAAAAATCTGGTGTCGAATTATATAATATACAAATAGGTAAATACTTACGTTTTTGCGCGATAGTGCGTTTTGTCGTACTTACAGCAATGGTCGCCATGACTGAAAGTTTAAATTCCTAGATTTCGGGGTTTCCAACCTATTAACTATACTGTAATATTACATATTACAAACTTCGTGCGAGGAATAAAATCACTGCCCTTTATGTATACTACGTACATTATATATGCAAAACATATATTCCAATGTTAGTGATAATATACATTATACGAGAAAAATCATTGCATTTAAAATGAACTGTACTTTATTAGAAACAATATAAAACAATAAATACGCACTTGTCGCCATTTTATGACTGATTGGTGTCACGACCAGCTGTAGTCTCAACTAAGAAACATTGCCCACACTGTTGACATTAGTCACTTGTTTATAATGAACGAAAATATTTCCAACAAAGATTTTATTATTTTACTATTATTTTGAAAACACCATTCGCGCAAAAAAAATGTACAAAGCACGGTTGTGAAGTGGTTTACCGGATTCTCGGAGGAAATTAATAAACTCGATGTCGCTCGGTTTTTAAACATTTTAGAGGTTCTGTAAAAACTACTTCCCAACCTCGAATCGTAATATATTATTATGCTTGATTTATTTTCCATGTAATCAAGCGCTTTTTAATAATCTGTAGTCAGATAATGAGTTTCACCATTTTAATGTAAAAATATATATATTCTCCAAATCAACGAAGTGGGACCATATATGTGACTTGTTGACAAATTCTCTTGGTTTACGCAGTGACGGATTTTATTATTTTTATATTTTTAATTTAATTACTACCATCTCAATATTGAGCACTTTCATAAATTTTTACATCAGCAGTGGCCTAGTAGAGTGATTTCAGAGAATCCCATCTTCCCAGTATTAGAGGAGCGAGAAAGAATCTGATAAAAATTCATTGTTGCCATTCGTTCTATAAAAAAGGTTACTATTTTCATTGCGAAAACTAATTTAAGTCTTCTAGAGAATGAAAAAAAGTAATTTAAATCCGCTAGAATAGAATTTTACACCTTTTTGATCACTAAAAGAATATATATTTTCACGTTTTACGCACTCCAAGAATTCTATTTGTAATTTGGATGGTCTCGTGCTGATAAATGTGGAAGTGTGCAAGGTAAACGATAAGGGATTTAAAATATATAGTCCTCTCTACCAGAAGTAAAATCCTATTGTTACAGCAGGCCTTGATTCTATTCGTTACGACCATTATGCAGTCGATATTCACTTGAACAAAAAAATCAAATCCTCGCAATTGTTCGTGAAAGTTCGGATCCACTGCCAGCTATGTGGCTTTTGTGTAGGGCTGCGTAATAAATGTTAGAAACTCATTACGAGGCATCTATAGCTAATCGTCGGCGTCGTTAAAACCAGACCTTACATGAAACTAGAATTAATAATAATAATAATAATAATAATAATAATAATAATAATAATAATAATAATAATAATCAGAATGGGTTGAAGCAAGGAGATGCACTATCTCCTCTACTATTTAATTTTGTACTAGAGCATGTCATTAAATCTTTAGAGAATGAGGAAGGCTTACAACTGAATGGTATTAATAAGCTGTTAGTTTATGCTGATGATGTAGTACTACTGGCCGATAGCGAGGAGATACTAAAGGCCAACACGCACACACTATTGAGTAACACTAAGCAATTAGGACTGGAAGTAAATATCAGTAAAACTAAATATATGGTCACACGTAGAAATACATTATATAATGGAAATGGACACCTAATGACAAATGAGGGAAATTTTGAGGAATTGGCTGAAATCAAATCCCTCGGAACAATAATCACAAATAGGAATGAGATGCACAAAGAAATTAAACATAGGTTCAATTCTGGAAATGCATGCTATTATGCTTTGCAGAGACTTTTGATGTCCCAACTCCTTTCAGAAAACGTTAAGCTGAAAATATATAAAACTATTATTCTACCAGTTATATTATATGGGTGCGAAACATGGACTCTTACTTTAAGGGAGGAAAGGAGATTACGAGTATTTGAGAATAAAGTTCTTAGGAAAATTTTTGGACCAAAGAGAGATGAACAGACAGGTGAATGGAGAAGACTACATAACAATGAACTACATGGTCTTTATAGGAAGCCAGATATAATAAGAACAGTTAAGTCCCGTAGACTGCGATGGGCAGGACATGTTGCGCGTATGGAGAATGAAAGACGTGCATGGAAACTTCTTGTAGGAAAGCCAGAAGGAAAACGCCCAGTTGGTAGACCAAGAATGAGGTGGGAGAACAACATTAACTATGATTTGAGGGAAGTAGATTATACAGGGAATGATTGGAAAGCATTAGCTCAGGATGGGGATGTATGGAGAGCTTATGTCCGTGCGGCCATGAACCTACGGGTTCGATAGTGCCAGTGAGTAAGAGTAAGTAAGTATAATGATAATAATAATAATAATAATAATAATAATAATAATAATAATAATGATAATAATAACAATAATGGTAATACATATATATATATTTATATTTCCGGTTTCAACAATATTGATACATTTTCCGGAACCAATGATTTGTCTTCAATTTCGCCGGCTATAAATCATTGGGTTTTTTAACTTTTTTTTTTCCAATGAACGGGAAGTTAGCCCGTCGCATCAACCTCCAACCTGGAGGACCTGGAAATTTTCTACTTTGGTTTTCTTGCCATAGCCTTTGAAGACCCCTCTTCGCCGCAAGGAGCGTTTCTCTATTTCCCTTAGATACAGGGTTGCCTCTTCCGCCAGATCCACCGTCTTGAAGGATTCCTTCTGAGCCGATTCTGCCGTTGAGGTCTTCACTCTAACCCTGGCTAGGGGCTCTTACAGGGTACTATCAGTCGGAGCCAACTAAACCCTGGGTTTTTAATGAGCTTATTATTCCTCCCCTTCCTCCTTTCTCACACAGGCTTGGACCGGCCATGGCGGAGTTATAATACTAATACTAATAATAATAATAATAATAATAATAATAATAATAATAATAATAATAGTGATTATTATTATTATTTTATTTATTTAAAATACTTCGCAATGTTTCACAACATTTTCCTGCGCCCCATAACCTAAACCCGACAAAAGCCTGTCCCAAGGCAGGTTAAAAAAGGATGAGGAGGAGGAGTAACAATCCCGTTAACCATTTAATTTACAAAACACTAATTTTTCGTGCCACTTATTTAAATGTGGCTGACCGCACTGAAAACAAAATCACGCATGACTGTTATTAATAGATTTATTGTATAATTTGACACACGTTCAGTTATTACTACTCGTTCGTTTATTTTCTTTCATTAATAATATTAATTAAATCGAACCAATTGATGTAACCTGTAGGATACATCGAGGCGTGCCGTAGCGTAGTGGTTAAGGCGAGGGTCTCAGTGGGGCCACGATTTTTAAACTGACCCAAACATTCTAGCGCACTGTGACCCTGGGGTCGACTCAGCTTCTAATAAGTACCAGACGCTTGTTCCGGAATAAGAGCGGACATCACGCAGGGCTGACAACCCACCTCACATCAAGTGCCGATTGTCCATAAAACGTTGGAGCCTCCTACTACCCCAAGGGCCTTCGAGGTCTGTAGTGGGATTGCTTTGCTTTATAGGATACATTGCCAGTTAAAAGGTTAAAAAACCATAATCAGTACGCCCGGTTGATAGTAGGATACTCACTGAGGGCCCGTGCCTATGGTTACAGTTAGGCTTCGGTTAAAGAAAGGGAACCTTGATTAAACATCTCCTAGTCCTCCGGGTTGAGAGCTGATGTATCAGACTATACTCCATGCTATAAAGCCCAATTACACTGGTCAACATGATTTTTTCTCATGAGAACCAATAGTTATACTTAATGCAGTTTCTTATCGTGTTTTCAAATATGTATTCGGAATTTCTCCATCACCCACAGTTTTGTTTTTATTTCAATTTCAATTAATAGATTTCGATAATTATTCTTTTAATAAACCTAGATTTCTTCCCGGAAAATATTGGCACAGTGAGCGATGAGCGCGGGGAACACTTTCATCAGGAGATTTCAGCTATGGAAAAGAGATATCAAGGCAAATGGAATCCTAATATGCTGGCCGATTATTGTTGGACCATCAAGAGGGATACTCCACAGGCGAAATATAGCAGAAAATCGTCATTTCTTACTTTCTAGGTGAGTTCGAATGTTCGAATATTGTGTAGTTACGAATGTAGAAAATATTAAAGTGTTTGAAATTATAAATTCCTGTCTCTCGGAAACCTTGCGTTATGGAGAAAAACCGATATCATATTTGAATTCAGAAGAAAAGATACTATCAGAATCACATATTTTTCTTTCTGAGACGAAAAAAAAGTTTATTTTTTGTTGCTCAGTGTAATAATAATAATAATAATAATAATAATAATAATAATAATAATAATAATAATAATAATAATAATAATAAATTTATTCTACACTGAAGAGTTAAAGCCTTAATACTTTGTCTACCTAATAACCAGGTTAGAAAGTATACATTAACAGTAAGTATTCTTATAAAGTGTAAATGTCAATAAACATAAATGATTACATATAATTATTACCTAAAATATATGTTGAATTATTCTAGATTAAACGAGTAAAATACAGAATATACAGATAGAATTAAATACTAGTCCTTGGTGCGACAGGCCTAGAAGTCCATTGGCCAACCAGGCGACTGCTAGCCACTCATTCACATGTGTCAATCACAGAGGTGGACGTTCATCCAGCAAAGTAGGGGTGACATGTGTCAATATGTCGGGTCCCTCAGCCGTTATGGCTGGTTTTATCAACCTGCAGCCGCTACTTACAAATTCCTCACTGTGCTGGGTGGGCACCGATCCCATACTTCTCGAAATTCTATGAAAACGTTTTTTCCCCAATAGAGACTCACACATGTTCCTTACTTGGACTCAAACATGGACTTAACTTGGTCTTACATCAGAGATGAAGTTCCTCAGATACATTGCAGGATACACTCTAAAAGACAACATTCCTAGTGAAACAATTAGGTAAGAACTCAACATTTTTAATATAAATGAAAAAATACAAAAATATAAACAATGATGGCATGAACATATTTTAAGAATGGACTTTTTTTAGACTAACAAAACAAGCATTGTTGTACCAATCTGAAGGCTATAGAGATGTGGAACGTCCTAGAAGACGATGGGAAGATGAATCCTGAGAGAGGAACAGGCCGACGGCCTATCATGAAGATGATGATGATGATGAACTTGGTCTTAAACATGGGCCTATAACTTGGACTTGCAAATATACCTAACCTTGACTTATACATGGGCCTAAGTTGGACTTAAACATGGCCATAACTTGGACTGAGATATGGACCTATATATGTGTATCCACATGGCCCATACTTGGACCTACCCATTTATTTTGTTTAGTTATTTCAGCTCTAATATCGAAACATTTTTACTATTTATATTTAGTTCATGCTCTGTGTTATCATGTTCAATAAAAGATAGTTGTAAAGTGGCGGGGCAAAATGATCTAAGTGCCAAAATAATTATTGTAGGAAAAAGTGAAAATCACATGCGAAATATGGTATAGGACATACAGCATGCACAATCTAGTGTAGTAGAAGTACATATTTGGGGTTAAATCAAATAGCAGTGCATTGACAATGGGACATAGATCAATTTAGATGAAAAAAAAGTTAATTTGGATAATTTTGGCACTTAGATCTCTTTGCCCCGCCACTCTACAGTTGTAAAAAAATATTAACAAGATATTCTGGCTTCGTAGGCTAAGCTTGTAACGAGATTAACCATTCAAGCTTAGTATGATGATGGCGCCTAACATTGTTGGGATGGCACATAACCATTATGAGAGCAGCCATACTATGTCCCCTGCACTATCAAGTGCAGATTTAGTGCCCGCTACTGCGTGCAAAGTCACTGTACATATATCTTATATTACTGGATACAGTCTGTTCGCGTGAACATTTGCACCTCCCACTGCGTAGTTCAAACTCCTGTTGTATTAGTGAATTCCAAATAAATTTAGTTATTGGATTATAAAATTACAATATTCATTTATTCATAGTGTTCTGCTCAAGAGCAGGTATTTCACTGCAAACTCAGCATTCTTCACTCTTCCCTTAACTCAGCTTTCCTTTTTGTATCTGCATTCAAACCAATTATTTTAATATTGTCTATCATCTGATGTCTTTTTCTGCCTCTAACGTTCTTTCCGTTGACCATTCCTTCTAGAGCATCCTTCAGCAGGCAGTTTCTTCTTAGCCAGTGGCCAATCCAATTTCTTTTCCTGTTTATGAGTTCCAGCATTCTTCTTCTTTCACCCACTCAGTCTAGCACATCTTTATTTCTTACTTTGTCTGTCCAATATGATGTTAAATTATTAGATTGTTCTTAATAAATAAGGTGAATCTGTTTTCATCTTATCTCATAGAAGCTAAATTTTTTAGGACTTGTTTCAAAACAAACTTCTGTTTCATCTTCAGCTTGTCCAGACTGTTGATTCTTACGTTGTCTACCCTGGATGTTACCCCTAGTCCTGTTGATTCTTACGTTGTCTACCCTGGATGTTACCCCTAGTCCTGTTGATTCTTACGTTGTCTACCCTGGATGTTACCCCTAGTCCTGTTGATTCTTACGTTGTCTACCCTGGATGTTACCCCTAGTCCTGTTGATTCTTACGTTGTCTACCCTGGATGTTACCCCTAGTCCTGTTGATTCTTACGTTGTCTACCCTGGATGTTACCCCTAGTCCTGTTGATTCTTAGTTGTCTACCCTGGATGTTACCCCTAGTCCTGTTGATTCTTACGTTGTCTACCCTGGATGTTACCCCTAGTCCTGTTGATTCTTACGTTGTCTACCCTGGATGTTACCCCTAGTCCTGTTGATTCTTACGTTGTCTACCCTGGATGTTACCCCTATCCTGTTGATTCTTACGTTGTCTACCCTGGATGTTACCCCTAGTCCATATTTGTCTGGTCCAAAGAACTTGCATATCTAATCTCTCCCACAGGGGAATCTAAAATTCATGATTTTGAACAGGGACAGAATGCATTTTGAAATTCCCGGGGAAAGAGTTTTGATATGCACGTTCTTTAGACCACTGAAAGGTGAAGTAGGATTCGACTTCCAGAGCCAACAACATAAAAATCGACAGTCTGGACAAGCTGAAGAAGAAAAGAGAAGCTTGTTTTTAAACGTGCCCTAAAATAACTCAACTTATACGAGGTAAGACGAAAACCTTATTCATTAGATACTCAAATTGATCTCATGAATTTGTTATTATTGAAAATATGACATTAAAATTCATATATCCTACTTACTACACATAAAAGCACATACACACACACATACATATATATAGTCCACCGCTGTGGTCTCGAGATAGCGTGCTGCCTTGTCACGCAGCGGGCCCGGGTTCGATTCCCGTCGGGGCAGGTTTTTCCTCACCTGTAAGACAAATGTCAGGAAAACTTTAATCATATGGCCATCATCATCCTCATCCTTATCATTATCAACGTCATCACCATCCTTCACCGGTGCGGAAAGCAACGGGAAACTACCACACGTACAATTCCCTAGTAAACCTGCAGGCATAGCATGAAAATGCTATGATCGTAGTGAAAGACCTGCCTTCGGACAGAATTACTATGGAAGGATGTATATATCACCTTGCGTATATTTGTGTTCGCAAAACTCGAAAACTAGTCGGTCAATTGATTTGATATTTTGACACAACGTTGCATTCGAATAAGCGCGTGTTCGAGTTCAAACGACTACAATTTCCAATACGCTTTGCGTTCGATACGGCTATCAATAAAGCGCAAGTGTGCAGTTTGAATTTAGAAAAAATGCTTCTCTTATGGGCAATTGTACGTCGCATGCTCCAGAGTGTGATCTTTATGTTTATGCAGAAAGCGGATAAACAAAAAATGTAGTCAATCTACTAGTTTTACAATAAGATATGTTCTTAGTTTTATTTCAATCCTCATAACCAGAGCAACGTAAGTTTGTGATTGAATTCATTGACGTGCTTTGTCGGCGATTCTATGTTCGTTAGAATATTTTTATTTACTTTCCCATTTATTGCACATCAGAATGAGCCACAACTTAGCGTGCATGAAAATGATACATCCACCACATTTTTGGAGACTGTACTGAACAAATGGCAAAACTATCCGGTAACAACTTATTCTAGGCTATAGGTAGGTTATAATATGTGCACAACAACATTATATAAACAAAGACACTTCCTTCTGTCTAGTACAATTGCCTCTTACATAATAACACAACCGTCAGTTCCATACAAATAAACACAAGACATGCTTCTCGTACTACCTGTTACTGCCGATGTTTACTGTAGAGGACGTGTAGGCCTATAAGTATTATTGTAAGCCCGTGTTTCCCTTACCAGAGATTTAGGCGCTCTCCCCCTACAGGGAAGAATTTGAATCATACTAATTTAGTTACACTTTTTCGTATAGATGTCATTTGAGTGGTCCGTGGTCAGCGTTCCGCCTCATACTGACATCTAGGAAACCAAGGTAGTACTAGGACGGGAAAATTCGGTAAATTTTGCTTAGAGGCCTTTAATTCAGGCTTAAGGATCTTTTACGAGCCTGAAAATCTTCAAACTCGGGACCCACGGCATAAAGTCCCTCCCGGAGGACATGCTCCTTGGATTTTTCCATCCTAAAAAATTCATCGACCTCGGCCGGATTTGAACACGCGACCCTCGGGACCAGAGGCAAGGAGCATATCCATTAGTCCACCGCGGCCGATGCCTATAAGTACGTACCAAAATAAAAACACTTGCATGCTGAACTTCTGTGAGTTGTCCGTAAACGAATACCCGCCGTTCGCTGCTCGCTTGTCCAGAAATCTACTTATCTCGATCTTCATGGCATCGGTGAAACACAAAAATGTTTATTGTGAGTTATTCGTTAAAGATAAGCATTAGCTGCCGGGGACTTTTTTAGAGTCTTTTGAGATATTCAATTCTGTGTACATTAATTATGTGCATTTGTTATGATTTAGGCATATAAGTCATTTAAGCGTCCTTTTAACGTTTTTCACTAAAGGGTGGTTTTTAAAAGTGACGAAGTTGAGAAATACAACTCTCGTATAGCCTATAACCTTCCGGGGAAATTCCGAACATTTTGCAGAAAGCACCATTAGAATCGGGTGAACCGTATGGCAGCGCATAAAATACGAACAAACAAACATTAATTGTTATACATTAGATAAACAAGTAAATTGGTACGGGCATGAACGACGGATGCAAGAAGAAAGATTACCCAGAATATCATTGGAATGGTGTCCATCTGGAAGAAGAAAGAAAGGAAGACCTCGAAACTCGTGATACAAGAAATAAGAACTGGAATGAGAAGAGGACTGGAGGACATGGAATGGATGAATAGGGAAAAGGAAAATACAACTTTAGGCACAAAAATATGTGTAAACATTGAAAATATAATATTGATTTTTAATAATAATTTATTTATTCTGGCAGAGTTAAGGCCATAAGGCCTTCTCTTCCACTCAACCAGCACAAATACAAATAAATATTTGACAAATATAGATATACACTATACTAATTATAAACAGTTAAAGATACATTAAATGTAGCAATGTAAATTTCATATACAAACAACATTTTATAGGATAATAACAATAATAATACTTACGATATATAATAATAATAATAATAATAATAATAATAATAATAATAATAATAATAATAGTAATAATAATAATAATATAAATATGATACATTATGCGGGAAACTCCAATTAATATATATATATACCTTAAACTGGGTAATAATGAAGTCGAGTTTAGAGCAAATATATATTTAGATTTCTTTTAAAAGATCCCTATGTCCGGCAGCCCCTTATTTCTTGTGGTAGGGAATTCCAGTTGCGAGAAGTGGAGATGGTATATGACATGGAGTGATGCGATGTCCTATGTTGCGGAATATTAAGTAAGAGACTATGTTGTGATCTTGCGTTTAAGTTATGGTTTGAGGATAGATACTGGAAACGGGATGATAAATAATTGGGAATCGAGGTATGTAGGATCTTAAATAGGAGAATTAGACAGTGCGATTTTCTTCTCTCTTTTAGATGTAGCCATGACAATTCGTGGAATAATGTAGAAATGTGATCGTATTTTCGAACATTAAATATGAATCTGATACACATATTATGGACACGCTGCAGTTTGTCCGACAATCCGTCACTTATGTCAGTTAGTAGAACGTCACAGTAGTCAAAATGCGGCATCACTAAAGTTTGGATTAAAATTCTTTTAAGAGTTGTAGGAAGAAAATGTTTAAGTCGCTTTAGGGAATGTATTATGGAGAAGATCCTTTTAGATGTTTGTTTTATTTGCACATGCCAATTTAAATTAGAATCTAAGTAAAATCCCAAGTTTTTAACGACGTCGGTATAAGGAATTTGTTCATTATCTAATATGACAGCCGGCATATTGCCATTGTTTATGAGGTGTAATAGCCTTAGATGTCCGATAATTATTGCTTGCGTTTTGTTTACATTTAGTTTCAGCCCATATTGTCTGGACCATAAAGATATATGCCTGAGGTCAGTGTTTACTTTGTCAATATATTCATTAATTTCGTCAGGCCTAAAGTGTGTGTAAATCTGTAGGTCGTCGGCGTAAAGATGATGCTTGCAGTTTTGTAGTTTCTTGGTCACGTCATTAATATAAATCGAGAAGAGAAGAGGAGCGAGGACACCGCCTTGAGGTACCCTTTTCCTCACCAAGCGCCAGAAAGAAATGCGATTATTAACAGAAACTGATTGCTGACGATTAGTGAGGTAAGATCTAAACCAATCAAGGCAGTTTTCCGACAGATGTAGTGTCTTTAGTCTCGCTAGCATTAAGTCTATATCTACTGTGTCAAAGGCTTTGCTGTAGTCGAGTAGGACTATTGCGGTGAGTTTGCTTTTGTCCATTGAGTCTCTTAAGTCCTCTACAATGTCAAGTAGTGTAGTACTTGTATGATGTCCTGTTCTAAAACCAGACTGATGTTCATCAAGTAAGTCGTGCGTGGTGAGGTAGTCTGTTAACTGTGAGTGTATTATGTGTTCCAGTGCTTTAGATAAACAGGGAAGAATACTGATTGGCCTATAATCATCGAGTGTTGTGGGAGTGTTTTATTTCGGCGTAGGATGAACTAGAGCCATTTTCCAGAGTCTGGGATAGGTCCCGATCATTATACAGGCATTAAAAATGTGGGTTATTGTTGGGAGAATAATGCCACTTATTTTTTGTAGGAGAGTTATTGTTATATTGTCTATTCCTTGTGCTTTTTAATACGTAATACTGCTCTTTTGGCGTCATCAGGTGAGATATAGGAAAAAAGAATTTGTCTCGTGTAGGTTGGGAATATGACACTAGTTCATGTATTGTCTGTTGTTTGTGTTGTGAGTTGTTGTCAGAAGAGGGGCGGGTAAAATGGTCATTCAACTCATCTAATGGTAGGTCAGCAGTTTCTACCTGTAGTTTATTTTGACAGAGGCCTATTGATTTTAAATTTTTGCACATGTCAGATGAGTTGGACATAGATTGTGTAATAATAGTATGGGCATATTTTAGTTTTGCATTCCTGACATTCTGGTTGACTTTATTCCTCAGATGTTTGTATGTCTGTAAGTCTGCCAGTTCTTTATTCCTCCTGTATTTCCTGTATGCTGCGTCTCTCTCAGTCATAAGTAAGCAGATATTATCAGACACCCAGGGTGCAGGAGGTCTGTTTGTACGTCTAGTCTTGATAGGTGCCTGTTTGTCGTACAATTGTAGAATCATGTCATTAAAATTTTCAACTTTCTCGTCTACAGTCCTAAGTGTCCATATGTTGTTCTAAGGTAATTTTGCAGCGTTAGCAATTAATTGAGCATTATTTATATGTTTCAAGTCTCTGTATGTTACAAGTCTAGGTCTACGTTTAGAGCAAAGGAGTGAATATCCAATGTATATTAAGTCATGTGCAGAGATGCCTGGAGCTTCTATCTGTCCACTACTTATAACTTTTTGAGGATATGTATAAATAAAATATTATTAATTATTATTAATGTTAAAGCTATTATTATTATTATTATTATTATTATTATTATTATTATTATTATTATTATTATTATTATTATTATTAATTGGAGGTGATGATTTACCTGAGAGCTATAATTTAAAATCACTCAAGCGGCCATCATGTACGTTTCCAAGCAAAGGATTTAGTTAAAATTGATTTAATTAACAAAAGAAAGATCTTTCACTACTTTTCAAGCTTCTGAATTCCTACATCCCTACTTACCTGGCGTCCAGACTTGAGAAGTTATCCTCTTACCACAATATTGACACTAGGTCACAAGATAGCAGTCTGCTAACAATTCCTCTTCATAGCACATCCTCCTATTCTACTTCCTTCATAGTAGCCTCTGCCCGCTCCTGGAATCTCCTTCCTCAAGATATCATGGGTTGCCGCACACTTGGTACCTTTAATTCACGCTTATACAGTTACCTGTTGTCTAATAATTAATTTTTCTCTATTTATTTAATTTTATACTATGTCATTAATCCTTTCCTCGTTTTTTATATATCTTGTACATATTATATATTTAATTCGTTAAATTTAGAGTAAATCAAATTACATTATAAATATTAATTGTATTTTATTCATAACTTGTAATCGTTTATATATATTTATTGTAATTTAGATTTAAGACTATATTTTTTTGTTTGTATTTTTTTAAACCTGGTTGAGTGGTAGACAAGGCCTTAATGCCTTAACTCTGCCAGGTAAAATAAAGCTATTATTATTATTATTATTATTATTATTATTATTATTATTATTATTATTATTATATTCCGAATACCAGAAAAATCGGAGCGTAAATTCAAATCCCAAAGGAATTCGCTTATTTTAGGCAGTTCCTAAAATCATAACTACTAAATAGGATATAATAAGAAATAAAAGTATTAATATTTAATACAGCAGTCTATCCCATACGTCCCCTGTGAGTATATGAATGATCTCTAGCAGGATTAGTTTAACTAGTAGTTATCAGTTAGTTGCATGTAGTCAGCATATCGCCTGAAAGAGATATCTACAGCAAGCAAAGTATTAATTGAATGGGAAAGGCTGATTAAATTTTGCTCAGAGGCACTAATTTAAGCTTGAGGTTCTTTTATGATCCCGAAAATCTACAGATTCGCGACCTACAGCTTAAAGTTCCTCCAGCAATAGACGTACGTTGAATTTTGTATTTTAAAAATCCATTATCCTCAGGATAGGGATGTATGGAAAGTTTATGTCTGCGCGGCCATGAACCTATGGGTTTGATAGTGCCAGTGAGTTAGTTACCTTTCTATTCAGGCATAAGGTTGTCCTACTAGGCTGAAAATCATCTGACTTGTGAACCATAAACTTGCCTTTGATTGTTTGCCCACTAATAATCAAACAACTCCGTCCGGGTTTGAACGAGCAACGATCAAGACTAGAGGCAAAAAACGTAACCACTAGACCAGCGCGAACAAAATGAAATGATTTAATGTGCATGTAACACATAAGGCAGTTAGCTAATGTGAACTGGAGATAAAAGTAGTGCTTGAAAACATATTTTAGTCACCAGCAAGCTTTTTTGAATGTTCAGAAGCAATGCTAAGTGTTACAGTCTAAGAGACAGCGTTTGTGGAAACGGCGCCATTTCTATTCACCGTCTACCGCGGACGAGATTCCCCCCAGCTCATTCTTCTTACAACCACTTTCCATTCCCCTTTATTCCAGAATATGAAGGGAAGAGAATATTCGCTATATGCCTCATATACTTTCCATTTTACTATATGTGGTAACTCCATCATAATTAACATCAACCGGAAAGTTAATATATGGAGAAGTTATATTTCATGCACTACAGGGAATTATGTCATCAACTTATCTAAAAGAATTATAAAATAGAAATATGTGTAAGTCCGTGACGCAGGAACTGGAAAAACTGAGAATTCGTCTGCAACACGAATTTACGGTCTGCTTTTATGCTTTGCAGAATATATACTTGTTTTGTTAATAATTAATTTGATGAAACTCTTATATATATGACATGATAAGAAAAATAAATGCCTGGACGTAATTCGAACCCAGAACTGTGGGTCGGTACCCCAGCGTGTTATCCATTACACCACCAGGCGAATCCAATTCAAACATTTATTTTTCTTATATATATATATATTATATATATATATATATATATATATATATATATATATATATATAATCTCCATTATTACTAGATGTCGCGAGAACTCGGTCTTCACTGCCACCTAGTAGCTGACTATAAGCTCAAGCACCTATACTTGTCTGACAGCGCTGTATCCTGGTTCGACTCATACCTGCACGGTCGTCAACAATACGTTTCATTAAACTCTAGGTCTTCGTCTTGGCGCAACGTGCCGGCTGGAGTCCCCCAGGGCAGTGTTCTCGGACCTCTTCTTTTCTCAATCTACATAAATGACTTGCCAACTGTACTAAAGCACTGCCGTTATCACCTCTACGCTGATGATCTCCAAATTTACCTACATTCACCTCCTCATTCCCTCTATAACAGCTTGACAAAAATGAATGACGATCTCAGATCCATCTTTAACTGGTCTTCAAGTATCGGTCTAAATCTAAATCCTAACAAGTCACAAGTAATTCTAATGGGACAACAAAGACTGCTTACAACCTTTGACATATCTACACTTCCAAACATTACTATAAATAATATAATTATCCCTTATTCTTCTTCAGTAATAGATCTTGGACTACATCTAGACGCAAATTTAACCTGGCAAACACAAGTGAAACACATATGTAAAAAGACTTTCTCCATCTTACATTATCTTAGACGTTTAAAGAATTTTCTCCCAGTTTCGTTAAAACAAATCCTTGTGCAGAATCTTGTGTTACTACGCTTCGATTATTGTGACATTATATATAATGATCTAAACTATGACTTGTCGCAGAGACTGCAGCGTGTTCATAATGCTTGCGTTCGATTCATTCTCAATATCCGCCGTTATGACCATATTTCCGAACACTTTAATAACCTCTCTTGGCTCCGTCTTACTGACAGACGTAAATTGCACTCTCTTTCACTACTTTTCAAGCTTCTGAATTCCTACATCCCTACTTACCTGGTGTCCAGATTTGAGAAGTTATCCTCTTACCACAATATTGACACTAGATCACAAGATAGCAGTCTGCTAACAATTCCTCTTCATAGCACTTCCTCCTATTCTACTTCCTTCACAGTAGCCTCTGCCCGCTCCTGGAATCTCCTTCCTCAAGATATCAGGGGTTGCCGCACACTTGGTACCTTTAAGTCACGCTTATACAGTTACCTGTTGTCTAATAATTAATTTTTCTCTATTTATTAATTTTATACTATGTCATTAATCTTTTCCTCGTTTTTTATATATATTGTACATATTATATATTTAATTCGTTAAATTTAGAGTAAATCAAAATACATTATAAATATTAATTGTATTGTATTCATAACTTGTAATCGTTTATATATATATATATATATATATATATATATATATATATATATTGTAATTTAGATTTAAGTCTATTTTTTGTTTGTATTTTTTTAAACCTGGTTGAGTGGTATACAAGGCCTTAAGGCCTTAACTCTGCCAGGTAAAATAAAGCTATTATTATTATTATTATTATTATTTATTATTATTATTATTATTATTATTATTATAACAAGTAAGCAAATTAAAGAGAATATTTTTACTTTATAGCAGTGACGCTTTATCGATGCTGTAATTAAATGTTTAACATTGAGCAATACAAGCTAAATATGACACATTAAGAAACTAGGCATTTTTTTATCATGTCATATTAAGCTGGCATTGCTCAATCTCAAAAATTTAATTACAACATTATATATATATATATATATATATATATATATATATATATATATATATATATTTGCATGATCGTGCGTTCTGTCGTACTTACGGTAGTGGCGACCATGATTCAAAGTTTAATTTCCTAAATTTCGGGGTTGCCAACCTGTAAATAACTAAATAACTTCTCCTTCTCCTCCTTCTTCTTCTTCCTTTCATATGATAGACCTATGGGTCTATCACGGCCTCAATCCAACATTTGAAGGGTCTGCCCAAAGAACTCTTGCACGGTGGCTGGTAATTTAAGATCTGACGTGGTATTCTTGTTCTGCTCATAACTAAATAACTACACTATACTATTACAAATTACCTACCTAGAACGGGAAGTAAAAACCACTGGCCTTTATGTATACTACGTACAATGTATATACAAATTATATCCAAAAGGTAGTGTTAATATGTATTGAATAAAACAAATCACTGCATTTTAAATGAACTGAACTTTATTTGAAACTATATAAAATAATAAATTCGTACTTACCGCCATTTTATATATGATAGGTGTCATGGCCTGCTGTAGTCTCAACTAAATTATTTTCGGTATTTACCGTATATACATTGGCCAGACATCTAACGTCAGTCAATTGTTTATAATGAACGCAAATATTTCCAACAAAGATGTTATTACTTTACTAAAAAATATTGTACAACACACGTTTTGTAAAGTCTTTTGCGGAATCTCGAAAATTAAAAATCTCGCTATCGCTCGGTTTTTAATAATTTCCTCGCTTCTGTAAAAACCAGTTCCCAACCTCGCATTGTAATATAGGCCTTCTATTATACCGTGTTACTTAATTGTGAATGGAAGTGAACATGAATAAAACTAAATATATGATCATACATAGAAATACACTACATAATGGAAATAGAGGGTTAATGATAATTTAGGGAGATTTTGAAGACGTGACTGAATTCAAATACCTAGAAACAATAATTAAAAAGAGGAATGATATCCACAAAGAAAATAAACATAGGCTCAATTCTGGAAATGCATGCTGTTAGGCATTAAAAGAACTCTTGTCGTCCCAGTTCCTCTCAAAATACATTATGTTATTCTCCCACTTACATTATATGAGAAACATTGACTCTAACTTGAAGGGAGGAGAAGAGAATAGCCTACAAGTATTTGAAAATAAAATTATTAAGACTATTTAACTCATGCCCCAAATGGGACTCAATGGCCAATCACGTTTCAATGATTTCTGTTTTACAACCAATCAGAGTCGTGTTTCACGAAATATTTATCAGTGTTATAATTACCATATTAAAGAAAGCTCCTCCTTTTTAATATTCTGAACAGGTATGACCATTATTTTGCAGTGACTGAGCCTCTGAGAAATACGGCTACCAGATTGTTTATATAGTGCATGAATGTCAACACATTCCGCATGCGGGAGTTAATATAAAAACATTTGTAGCAATTGATTATACCACCAAAAAAAGAAACCACTGTTTGCACTTTCTTAAATGTATTTTTCCCAGGTAACAATCCACAAAAATATAATTGTCATATTTACATCATACGACATCAGAAATGAATTAATATACAGTTTGATGTGTTTCATTTTTTCTCCACTAGACAGCATTCTTACAATATTGCGTTCCTTTGGCAATAAATAGTATGATCTGGTTGCAGAGATAAACAAAAGAAGCAGATGAAGCGTACCTATCGCTTCTCATTTGTTCTCAAACATCGCCGTTTACATTAAATATATAAATATTTTAAAATAAGAATAGTTAAATAATGATTTGTGAGTAAACAGCTTAATTTTATTCGTTAAATAGTCCTAACAAATACCTAGCATTACTTATGAAAATCTTTGAACCAAAGAGAGATGAATAGACAGATGAATGCAGAAGACTACATTGTAGTGAGCTACATGATCTTTACAGGAAACCTGATACAATAAGAACAGTTAAGTCTAGGGAATGAAAGATGGGCATGCAAGCGTCAAATAGGAAAACCAGAGGGAAAACGCCCAGTTGGTAGAACAAGAATGAGGTGGGAAAATAAGATTAACCATGATTTGAGGGAAATAAATTATACAGGGGTGATTGGAAAACATTATCTGAGGATAGGGATGTATGGATAGATAGTTTATATCCACGTGGTCATGAATTTACGGGTTCATTAGTGCTAGTGAGTTAGTCACTTATACCATGTTATTTAAATGACGCTCTACAATACACGCATAATCCTAATTTATGGGACTGAAAATCGCAAGAATGTGAGGAGAAAAATAGGAAGGAGGTACTTAGATATAAACCGACAAAATATTTTGGCCGAATGTGCGGGAAAACCATCATTGTTTTTACAAAGAGACCTAAACCAAGTATGGGGAAAATAATGTTATATACTCAATCTAGGATTTAAAGAGAGATCAGAGCTTGCTTGGTTCACGTTACGTGCATGGATATTTTTAAAAATTAGCGACGATCACGATATGCGAATATGTCCAATGTCCGGGAGCTTTGAAGACGAGATACATATATTAGAAAAATGTAAAGATTTAGAATATTGGAGACATCAGTTTTACCGGAAAGGTTTCTAAATTCAAATCGTGAAAGATTGGCATGCTACGAGTTACTGGTAAACCCGGAAAATTGGATAAACTTGGGTAGATTTCTGGACAAAACGCGGAAAATAAGAACAACACTTATTCAGGAATAAATAAATATGTTAACAAATTGCAATACCATTAATTCTTAATAATTCTACATAACTAAGTTTATGTATAATGTAATTGTATTGTTATCTAATTGTAATATTATTGTGTTTCCTTTTTATTTTTTGTTTTAAGTATATTATTACCAACATCAACTTATTGTAACGGACTGTCAGCAGCACGTACGGCTTACTGCCCGTGCGATCCACATTTGTAAATAACCTATTGCATGTTGTATAATTTTACACAAAATACTTTGAACTCGTCCATTTTCCCATTACTTTGTTAAAATATTAAATAAATTTTAAAAAATTGCTTATGTATGCATTGCACATTTAAGATTTAACTAAACTGCGTGATATACAGATATATTACGACAGAGGCAATATGGCGGCTATTAAAGCGATATTTTAATTTCGAGTTTCAGATAGACCAACCCTAACTTCTAGTAGTCATATTTCGCTGGTTTTTTGGAAAATACTACCGTAGTTTTATTTAAATAGCGTATAATGTGTCTTGTTGGGAAAATCGAAAATCGGGACATAGAGAGCGATTTTTAAACTATAGTTTCACGTGAACTCCTATTCTTAATACGGAAATCTGATTTAGCTGCTTAACGAGCTGGACCTTGCCTTTTTTTTAAATCGACTATTAGGCTATATGCCGAAAATGGTTCCGAAAAAAAAAAGAAAAAAATTGTGACCATGAGAACGCTAACTCACACACAGGGTAGAATTTTGAGTACATATTCTATTCCTTGGTTGGGAATTCAAAAAAAAAAGTATAAATACTTTTCTTAGAAACAATATTATTTCCTAAACTTTAAATGTCCCCTAACTCGATAAATATTTGGAGTATTGGCGAACACATACAATATTCACTTCGATAATGATTGGATCGCAGAGTTGAAAAGGGAAGAAACTCCACTACATTCGATGAGCGATGAAACACGCATGAAACACAGAAATTACAATTACTTACTATATTTTCCCCATAAGCAGAGGATCAGTATTGTAATTGATAAAAAATTATGAGAGCAAGCTGTAAGGAATTATGCAGCTTTTTAAAGGTTTTCTGAAAAATGGGGTACTGGGAGTTTTTTCTCTATTCAACTCAGACAGGCCTATTCAATTAAAGGTGAAGATCAGTAATGTTTTGTTACTTTGCAGTTTTAGAATCAAATTGATAATTTTCGTGCATATTAAGTGAACACTTCTGGCGTTTTGGAATAAAACACCAGATATATTGCAATGTCGCGAGCTATAGGTAAGAGGTGGTCTTGCGATTATTGATCCCAGAACAGCTGTTTATGTCTCGTCACAAGAATCATGTGAATCTTACATGCGCTGTTGCAATTTGCAGAAAGTATGTTGTTAATAATTTCATTAACCATGGTGTTAATCACAAAATGAAAGGCAGAAGATGTTTGTTGTGATTTAAAACCTTCTTGAATTAATTCACATAAATCACTTCCATCCTGTAAATAAAAACATACGTCGGTCGCGGTGGCCTAATGTTATGTTCTTTGCCTCTAGCCCGAGAAAAATAACACTTTTCAACGATAATAAAATGAATTGGAGCTCTAATAAATTTTATTATCTTATCTTATAGGAACATTTTAACATTCCCTTCCTCCCTCATTATGGTCATAACTCTGTCAGAAAAATATTATTACTATTATCATTACACTGGGTAACAATGAAAATGTTCCTCTGCATATTTTAAGTGTTTCTCAGTTTTGTTGCGCTGATTTCAAATATGTGATTATTTTTCTACAAATGCCGATGGTCCGATAGAAATCACGATTTTTGTTTTCGTTACTTTCTTAATTTCAAGCATATGATTGGTTAATATTATTTTTCTCAAAATGCTAACGGTTCAATCGCATCCATGTATCTATATTTCCTTTGTTTATGGAACAGGGAGCAAATGGCCAACACTACATCCAACAAGTGTAGCGTTCAAGAAACGAATTTATTACAGGAGAAAATAATGTTCTACATGAACCTCTTATTGACAGGAAGAAGATCTTACTATCACCTCTCCACACTAAATAGGGCCTAGCAAAACAGTATCTTAAAGCTTTGGTTATATCGTCAGATGCTTTGCAACATATTCGTTCCATGTTGCCACGTTTGTCTGATGCAAAAGTGTTTGCGGGAGTTTCTACAGGACCTCAAATAAGACTGATGCTGGAGTCCGGAGAATTAGAACAAAAGTTGACACCAGTTGAATAAAGTGCATGGCAAGCATTTCGTAATGTTGTGTATGGTTTCCTTGAAACCAAGAAGAGTCCCAATTACCGAGCGTTGATTGAGAACTTGCTGAGTAGATATCGTACATTAGGTTATAAAATGTCAACTAAATTACATTACCTGCACTCACATTTGGAATTCTTTAGACCAAATTTGGGCGATATGAGTGAAGAACGCGGAAAACGATTCCATCAGGATCTCAAAAACATGGAATCAAGATAACAGGACAGATGGGATATAAACATGATGGGGGGACTACGTTTGGACTTTGGTGAGGAACAGTCCACAGTAACACAAAAGAAAAGGACGGTTACAACTTCATTTTTAATAAATGTTATGGTCACGTCTGTGACGCTGAAACAAAATCCAGTTTCATATCATCAGTTACAATACCAAAATAAACTGATATTTATTCCATCTATAGTCTATTTGTGGACACATTTTTGTGTTAATTCCCACATTTACAAATATATTAATTTTCCATAGAACTATTGAAGCTATGTATGTGAAACTGACATTTTTGAACTCAGGGTGCCTGAATTATATAGAACCATGAAAAAACTGAGAAGAACAAAACGTTGCCCAAATGTTGTTACCCAGTGTTTTTATTATTATTATTATTATTATTATTATTATTATTATATTTTATTATTATTATTATATATAATCGCCTACCACACACACACCCAAAACATATTTATGCGCCATATTTTCACTGTATGAAAAGAGTGTGGGTTTGGATCTATATATTTCAAAGTAGAACAATATTGAGTTACATGGTTTGATATTTTGTGTGTTATATTATTCAGATCAACTGCATGGTTACAAAGCCTGACCACAGAAATGTTGCTATATTTTTATAAAAGAGATCAAGTCATGTAAACATTTACCCAACCAGAGATCTTCCCTCTCATATAGGATATCCTAATGAAAATTAACAAATTAAAAACTATGGCTGAGTCAGTATTCATGCATGACACTAATAGTATTAATTGGACAATTTAACAGATCCAGTGGCACTGCCGACCCTCAAGTTACATGATTATACATCCATAGACCGAACTAATATTTTTCCAATCATTCCTTAAATACTTCACATTCCTCAAATCATAATTAAAGCTACTCTCCTGATGACTGATTCTAGGTCTAACTATTCACGCTTTCCCTCCTGTTTTCCTAAAATGAATTTATGTGCCTCGTTTTCATTCTTCATTCGTGCCATACATCCAGCCCATTGTAGTTCACGACGCTTAACTGTTATTATTACATGTGGTTTCGTTTAAAGATTATGCTTGGTTAGTTAATTTTCCCTATTCACTTATGTGTTCAGAAATTTCCTAAGAACAATTTTCTCAAAAACTCATAATCCTTTCTCCTGCCTTAAAGTAAGAGTCCATGTTTCGCATTCACATAATATAACTAGGAAAATAAAACTTACATATATTTAGTTTAAATTTTTTAAAGAAATAAAGACGACAAAAGTCCCTCCAATTCATGATATCACACATTTCCAGAATTGAGCAATGTTTAATTTACTTGTGGACCTCATTCCTATTTGTAATTATTGTTCCTAGGTATTTGAATTTGATCCGAGCCTTGATCCTTGGGACTGCGAGCAATGTATAAGATACACCTTGAAGTGGGTTGCTAGCCCGTTTTCATGGCGGGCTTATTATTCAGGGTTTTTCCTCCCTAGGCCGATATCCTTCACCCAGCTCCAGAGCTCAGCCTGCCCCGTTTTATTTTGGAGTTGTTTCTTGTAGATGCGTTGTCTTGCAGGACTAACGAACCCCATCCGCCCGTTTGTCAATCTACAAGGCAGTAGATGTAGTGTCGCCTCTTCCGTCAGGTACACCGTACCGAAGGACTCCTTCTGCGCTGTATCTGCCGTTGAGATCTTCACCGTAACCCTGGCAAGGGGCCCTTACAAGGTACTATCAGCTGGGCAAGCTGAACTAAGGTTTTTTTACGAGGTGTTACTCCTCCCCCTCACCCTTTTTCAACCTGGCTTGGGACAGACTATGGCGCATATACAAAATGATAGTTCGACCAGTTGTCCTATATGGAGCAGAAACTAGGGCTGATACAACAAAAACTAAACAAATAATAAGCACATGCGAAATTAAAATCTTAAGAACTATTCAGGGGAAAACATTATTTGATAAAATACACAACACAGAAATTAGGGAGAAATGCCATATTCAAGACATAACCAAATTTACTACAGATAGACGAAAATATTGGAACGGTCATATAGAAAGAATGGAAGAATACCGGCTAGCAAAAGGAGCTAAAGAAGATAGACCAATGATGGGAGAAGAACAAGAGGAAGACCAGCCAAGAGATGGATAGACAGTGAATGCACATCCAATACGTCTTCCTCCGAGGAGTGATTTTGGAAATAAACAAATTAAGTTTAAGAAGAAGAAGAAGAAGAAGGTATTTGAATTCAGCTACTTTTTCAAAATTTCCATCATTTGTCATTAACTGTTCAATTCCATTATATGATATACTAGCAAATACCCGGCGTGCGCTGCTACGCCTAAATAAATGAAAACTAATTTAATTTTATGTTTAGTTGAATAAGTAAGAGCAAAATAATTGTAAATTTATATTTTTTAGATACCCCGTGGTGATTACCCAGCGTTGTCCGGGAATCTACTTATCCCGATCTTCTTGGCATAAATGAGCTGAAAGATGAAAATTAATGTACTTCTTATGATTAGTTGAATAAGTAAAGTGAAAAATAATTATAAATTTATACTGTAATTATTTTAAGATTCCCCGTACTGATTACCCGGTGTTGCCTGCGAATCTACTTATCTAGATCTTCTTGGCATAAATGAGCTAAAAGACAAAATTCGGTATTGTGAGTTATCCGTAAAAGAATAACCCGCCATGTGCTGCTATATGCTTGCACAGGAATCTACGTACTTGCCTCGATCTTCTTGGCATCAATAAAAGACAAAAATGGTTATTGTGAGTTATCCGTAAGAGATAAAAATTTGCTGTCGCGGACTTTTTTGTAGAGCTTTTTGAGATATTCAATTCTGCGTACATTAATTTCGTATATTTGTTATGGTTTAGGCAACGTAAGCCATTTAAGCGTCCAAAGAGCTATTTTTTCACGTTTTCCACTACAAAGGGCGATTTTTAAAGGCGTAGGAGTTGAATATCAGAACTCTCTTATAGCCTATGTTCATCCCGGGAATCACCTGAACATTTTGCAAAAAGCCGCATCACAATCGGATCAACGGTATGGCCGCGCATAAAGTACGAACAAACAAACAAACAAACATTCATTCTTATATATTAGATTTCTATGTGTGATAAAATATTTAGTTATATTGATGTTTCTTCCAGCGCAAATTTCTTAGTGTTACTCAATAAACTGGGCAGTTTGCCCCTTAGTATCCTCTCACTGGAACTCATAAAATCAGGAGGAGAAAAATTGATATACAAAATACGCTGGTTGCTTAGTATGATTTGGGAAAAAGAAGCTCTTCCAGATGAATGGAAGGAATCAATTATCGTACCAATTTATAAGAAAGGAGATAAAACTGATTGCAACAACTACAGGGGCATCTCATTACTTTCAACTTCATACAAAATTCTTACAAATATATTAGTAAGCAGACTTACTTCCTACATTGATGACATTCTAGGAGATCATCAATGTGCATTTAGAAGAAACAGGTCTACAACAGATCAGATTTTTAGTATTAGACAGATTTTAGAAAAGAAATGGGAATATAATGGCACTGTACATCAACTATATGTAGACTTCAAAAAAGCATATGATTCAATAAGAGGGAGAAGTTATATAGTATTCTGCTGGAGTTCGGAATTCCTAAAAAGTTAGTTAGACTTATACGAATGTGTCTACATGGCTCAAATAGTAGGGTGCGTGTAGGCAAACAGTTTTCAGACACTTTTGAAATCCAGAATGGGTTGAAGCAAGGAGATGCACTATCTCCTCTACTATTTAATTTTGTACTAGAGCATGCCATTAAATCTTTAGAGAATGAGGAAGGCTTACAACTGAATGGTATTAATAAGCTGTTAGTTTATGCTGATGATGTAGTACTATTGGCCGATAGCGAGGAGATATTAAAGGCCAACACGCACACACTATTGAGTAACACTAAGAAATTAGGACTGGAAGTAAATATCAGTAAAACTAAATATGTGGTCACAGGTAGAAATTCAGTATATAATGGAAATGGACAGCTAATGACAAATGAGGGAAATTTTGAGGAAGTGGCTGAATTCAAATACCTAGGAACAATAATCACAAATAGGAATGAGACGCACAAAGAAATTAAACATAGGCTCAATTCTGGAAATGCATGCTATTATGCATTGCAGAGACTTTTGATGTCCCAACTCCTTTCAAAAAACGTTAAGCTGAAACTATATAAAACTATTATTCTACCAGTTATATTATATGGGTGCGAAACATGGACTCTTACTTTAAGGGAGGAAAGGAGATTACGAGTATTTGAGAATAAAGTTCTTAGGAAAATTTTTGGACCAAAGAGAGATGAACAGACAGGTGAATGGAGAAGACTACATAACAATGAACTACATGGTCTTTTATAGGAAGCCAGATATAATAAGAACAGTTAAGTCTCGTAGACTGCGATGGGCAGGACATGTTGCACGTATGGGAAATGAAAGACGTGCATGGAAGCTTCTTGTAGGAAAGCCAGAGGGAAAACGCCCAGTTGGTAGACCAAGAATGAGGTGGGAGAACAACATTAACTATGATTTGAGGGAAGTAGATTATACAGGGAATGATTGGAAAGCATTAGCTCAGGATAGGGATGTATGGAGAGCTTATGTCCGCGCGGCCATGAACCTACGGGTTCGATAGTGCCAGTGAGTAAGTAAGTAAGTAAGTAAGTCGTCTAATAACACTATACCATCATTACATACCAATAGCTTATTAATACCAATCAGACTTCATGAATATAGTAACAACTAGTAATAGTTAGATTAGTCACCGTTGCGACATCATATAATATTATTGTTAAGAGCACAACGTTACAGCATAAAAAAGTAATTAATTTATTCCAGTTCACTTGTTGTACGAGGGCGGATCGGAACGTAACGCACAATAATTTTTTTCTGCCTTGGTATTGCAGCTAGAATGTTGAAATTTCACAGAGATATAGTTTGAAGGTTTCACTACAGATGGTATTTTTTTCTCAGGTGCACCTCTTGCGAGAGAAGCTTGAACTATGCAACAAAGATGGCGCGCATGCTACAGTTGTCCACCTGTGAGGGACGGATCGGATCGGAAAGTAACGCACAATACTTTTTTTTTAAAAGTTTAATAGTAAAAAAAAGGAAAAAAATTACAAATGAACTTACATCTTTTACCTACTTTTCGACATAGTCACCAACTTTCTCAACACATTTTTCCCATCGTGTTACCAGTTTTAATATGCCCTGTTCGTAGAAGTCCGTTTGGTTGGAGTGTAGCCATCTGCGCACTGCTCATGCCTGCTTTGTTTCGGGCGTGTAGTGGTACGCCCACGACTCATCACCTGTGACGATTCCTTCCAGAAAGTCATGTCCTTGTGCGGTGTACCGCGTTAAGTGGTCCAAGCTTGCCATCATTCGCTGGCCCTTGTGGTCGTCTGTCAGGTTCTTAGGCAGCCAGCGAGCACTAACTTTACGGAATTTCAAATTTTCATGAACAATATCGTACACCGCACCATAGGAAATGTTTGGCCCACAAAAATCGAACAACACTTCTCTGTTCCTCACAGGTGGACGACTGTAGCATGCGCGCCATCTTTGTTGCATAGTTCAAGCTTCTCTCGGAAGAGGTGCACCTGAGAAAAAATACAATCTGTAGTGAAAACTTCAAACTATATCTCTGTGAAATTCTAGCTGCAATACCAAGGCAGAAAAAAATTATTGTGCGTTACTTTCCGATCCGCCCTCGTATATATCTTTATCTGATTTATATTATATTGTGATGTAAAATAGTTGTTATGCGAATGAATACTGAATACTTTTGTATCTTTTTGAGTGCCAATAACTGAAATTCGATGTCAACAACGATATGTTTAAATACATATGATAGCTGCCAGTAGTTTACGATTTTTTAAACAGACCTTTGTTTATAATTCATGTAAATAAAATAACAGTGGCGTGCATTCAACACCAGCTACCACAGCACTGATGGGTAGTTAGCATATTCATAATTTTGGATTAAGACAAAATAATACAATTGCCAAATTCTATTCAAATCAATTACGCTTGAACATTACAATTCAAATTTCTCGCCACGTCGGAAGACATCTATCGCATTCTGCTTGAAGGAGCCTTCTGCATTCTCATTAGTCACATAGAAGCTTCCTTACAAACCCCATTTTAAGCATTTATTCTTTCTTTTGACTTCTTTTTTTCTTTTGAAATACATTAACCACATGTAATCATCAACATTATCGTCTTCTAAAAGAAGGTACAACTTTGTTAAGTTTGTCATGTAAAATGACAATAATCGATCAAATCAATCAGCTGATCGTGAAAAAAAAAATACGAACGAAGGAAGGATGATATTCGTTCCGTGCGAAACTGATATCAAATGAACAACGCTGAACGATTGTCATTGATGAAGTCCGATGATTTATCTTCTCTGTAGAATATGCCGCATTTCGATCATTTTGGCTTACTCTTAACCGACAAGTGCATTCGGACAAAGACTGCAACGAGTTTATAATGCCTGTGCACGTTATAATACGGAATTTCCGTATATCAGATCACATAGGTCAAGCATTTGAAATGTGTCTTGGTTTCGATTGGAAGAAAGGCTTAAGATACATTGCCTCTGTTTCTTATACAACACATGGTCATCCTCATCACCTCTTTATAGCCTATATCTACTCGGTTCCATTCACTATCTTACCACCATAATATAACAGTTTTATAAATTTTCATAAGTAATGCCACGAGTGATTTCCAAATTATCGATAAATTCACGACTCACGAAGTGAGGAGTGAATTTATCTAGAGAATTTGGAAATCAAGAGTGGCATTTGTTAGGACTATTTAACGAATAAAATAAAGCTGTTTACTCACAAATCATTATTTAACTACAGTTATTTAAAAATATTTTTATATTTAAAGTAAACGGTGATGTTTGAAAACTAATGAGAAACGATAGGTAGCCTACGCTTCTACTGCTTCTTTTGTTTATCACTGCAACCAGATCATACTATTTATTGCCAAAGGAACGCAATATTGTAAGAATGCTCTCTAGTGGAGAAAAAATGAAACACATCAATCTGTATATTAATTCATTTTTGATGTCGTATACATTTAAGAAAGTGCAAACAGTGGTTTCTTTTTTTGGTGGTATAATCAATTGCTACAAATGTTGACATGTAAGCACTATTATATACAATCTGGTAGCCGTATTTGTTATAGGCTCAGTCACTGCAAAATAACGGTCAGACCTGTTCAGAATATTAAAAAGGAGGAGCTTTGCTTAATATATGATAATCCTAACGTTGATAATTATTTCGTGAAACACGTCTCTGATTGGTTGTAATACAGAAATCATTGAAACGTGATTGGCCATTGACTCCCATTTGGGGCATGAGTTAAATAGTCAGGTTAATATTTTTAAGAGACGTTGGGACGACAAGAGTCCCTGCATTGCATAATAGCATGGATTTCTAGAATTGGAACAAATGTCTTTATGCATCTCATTCCTATTTGTAATTATTGTTCCTTATGTATTTGAATTCAGCCACATCTCAAATTTTCCCACAGTTGATATCTGTCCATTTCCTTCTTACAACGTGTGTTCATATGTTTAGTTTTACCGATGTTTACTTTCAGTCCCAATTTCTTGGTATTACACAATAGTGTGTGCGTGTTGGCCCTTAGTATCTCCTCGCTATCGCGTAATAGTACTACACCTTTAGCATAAACTAACAGTTTATTAATACCATAGAGTTCTAGGCACTCATTATTATTATTATTATTATTATTATTATTATTATTATTATTATTATTATTATTATTATTATTATTATTATAGATTACCAAAACATAATGGAATGGACACCATCAGAAACGAGAAGGAAAGGACGACCAAATCTCACATGGATCCAAGGGATTAGAGAAACTTTGAAATAGAGGAAAAAATATGTTATAATAGAGACGAATGGAGCTAATTATAAAGCGAAATTGAAGACAAATCAATGGTGCCGAAAAAATGTATCAACATTGTTAAAACCGGAAATATATAATATATATATATATATATATATATATATATATATGGGAAGGTGGCACATGTTGCAATAATAATAATAATAATAATAATTATCGCCCTCAGGGGTCCTCATCTAGGGGATATGTGGATGGCGACCACAAGGTGCCCAAGCTGTGCAAAACATTTCTTCCACTTACTTGTGTTTTGCACTCTTTTAACTTTACTATCTAACCTCTCTTGGTTAACTCTTGTTTTTTCGACCCCAATGCTATTAGGGCATCCGAGGGCGAGGGCTAGGGAGTCCTTCCTTTCTTCCATTTCTTCTTTTCTTCTCCAGAAAGCCTGACCAGAGGCTATAAGATGGTAGCCCCATCACTGGTCTTGCCTTCCTTTGGCCAGCAACCAATCGAAGGGACTATTATTATGCTTTCAAGTCATATATGAGAATTTCCCATAAGGGAAAATTTTCTATAGGATCGTAACAGGCCTTGGCCTAATACTTGAAAGGAAGAAGAAGAAGATAATAATAATAATAATAATAATAATTATTATTATTATTATTATTATCAATATTATTATTATTATCATTATTATTATTATTATTATTATTATCAATATTATTATTATTATCATTATTATTATTATGTCCACCGCTGTGGTCTCGAGGTAGCGTGCTGCCTTGTCACGCAGCGGGCCCGGGTTCGATCGCCGGTCGGGGCAGTTTTTCTGGGTGAGGTTTTTATCGGGGTTTTTCCTCACCTGTAAGACAAATGTCAGGAAAACTTTAAGGCCCAAACGGTTCCCGAAATCATATGGCCATTATTATCATCCTTCACCGGTGTGGAAAGCAACGGGAAGCTACCACATCTACAATTCCCTAGTAAAACTTCAAGCATGGCATGAAAATGCTATGATTGCAGTGAAGGATCTGCCTACGGGCAGAATTACTATGGATGGATTATTATTATTATCATTATTATTATTATTATTATTATTACTATTATTATTATTTTCACATTTTGTTATTGTTTCCTTGTCATCTGTACATTGTGTAGCCTGGCCTAGTATGATGTATTATTAATCATATTGTAGATAATTCATAATTGTTAATATCTGTATAATTTAACCCTGATGAAGTGGAACATAAGACCTTAAGGTCGTAACTCCATTAGGTAAAATATGGGATTATTAATTATTATTATTATTATTATTATTATTATTATTATTATTATTATTATTATTATTATTATTATTATTATTATAAAATAACATAATGATTTTTATATACTTTGATGTGATGTATTATGATTATGTTAAACTGTTTCATTAATGTAAGCAGCTTAAAGCCAGAAGATATTGAGAATTTTTATTTCCTATTTTCATTATGATGTTCCTCTCTGAAAACACGCTGGTCAATATTATAATGAATATTGATGGAAGGCATCTAACGGTGTCAACAACTGTGGAATTCACCCTAAAAACTTTCGCCAAATCTATGACTCACTTGTGAGATATAAGCGGAATCTTAACTTTATATTGGTATGGCAATAAAATTTGAGTAAATTATGTAGCTATTTAGAAGGGTTATTTATTGCATTATGTGAAATTATAAAAAGTTCAGAAGTTGTGTGTAGATCCTTACCTAGAAGTAAGTAATAAACCCGTAAGTCTCTTCTCCATTATTCTTTTGTAGGTAGGAGAACAGAGCGCAAGCCACCCACACCCCCTCACATATTATAACTCTATACAACCCGGCTCCGCTAATTCACCCTTCTACCTCCGCTTTTAGATACCAACACCCTAACGTTGTATCCATATTTCACCTGTATGAGAAATAATTTACAGTACTTCTCTTTGCGTCTTACTTTAAGGTTATTCAACTTTTGCTTAGGTGGACCATTTCCAAAAACCAAGAGATTTTCAACCCTTAATAACAATAATAATAATAATAATAATAATAATAATAATAATAATAATAATAATCGTTAAACTGTAAATATATAAAACTATTATTCTACCAGTTATAGTATATGGCTGCGAAACATGGACTCTTACTTTAAGGGAGGAAAGGAGATTACGAGTATTTGAGAATCAAGCACTTAGAAAAGAATTTGGACCAAAGAGATATGAACAGACAAGTGAATGGAGAAGACTACTTAACAATGAACTACATGGTCTTTATAGGAAGCCAGATATAATAAGAACAGTTAAGTCTCGTATACTGCGATGACAGGACATGTTGCGCGTGTGGGGAATGCAAGACGTGCATGGAAGCTTCTTGTAGGAAAACAAGAGGGAAAACGCCCAGTTGGTAGACTAAGAATGAGGTGGGAGAATAATATTAACTATGATTTGAGGGAAGTAGATTATAAGGGAATGATTTGAAAGCATTAGCTCAGGATAGGGGCGTATAGAGAGCTTATGCCAGCGCGGGCATGAACCTACGGGTTCGATAGTGCCAGTGAGTAAGTAAGTATCATCTTTTCTTCTTCTTCTTCTTTCTTTCTTTCTTTCTTTCCAGGATTAGGTCAGTGCGACCTGTTCCGGTCTCAAGTCCATCGTTTCCTTGGTCGTCCCGAAGATCTTTTTCCATGTGGTTTGTAGGCGTTGATCTTTTTGGGTAATATTTCTATTGTCCATTCTGTATAAATGTTCTTTCCATTGGTATTGTGCCCTTCTAGTTTATCGAGTATTGAAATTATCTCCAGTTAATTTATTATTGATTCATTGTGTAATCTATCCATGCGTGTACATCGTTTTACGGATCTTAAAAATTTCATTTCAGTGGCTTAGTAAGTATAATAATAACTAACAATAATAATAACAATAATAATAATAATAATAATAATAATAATAATAATAATAATAATAATAATAATAATAATAATAATAATAATAATGTCCACCGCTGTGATCTCGAGGTAGCGTGCTGCCTTGTCACGCAGGCTCCTGGGTGAGGTTTTTTCGGTGTTTGTCCTCACCTGTAAGACAAATGTCAGGAAGCTTTGGGCCCAACGGTTCCCGAAAATCATCCAGGCATTACCATTATCAACCTTATCATTATCATCATCCTTCACCGGTATGGAAGCAACGGGAAGCTACCACAGCTATAATTCCCAAGTAAAACTGCAAAGCATTGCATGAAAATGCTACGATTTGAAGCAAAAGACCTGCCCTCGGGCAGAATTACTATGGAATAATACAATTATAATAATAAAATAATACTTATTATTATTTATTTACATACATATTTTCAATATTTGCACATCTTTTCTGTGCCTAAAGTGTTATTTTCCTTCTCCACTCGACCCTATCCACCCACTCGATGTCTTCCAGTCCTCGTGTTATCATTACAATTCTTATTTCATGCACCCTTGAGTTTCGAGGTCTTCTTTTCAACAATTAAAATAACATATAATTTGATTAAGTGATTCGATTGGTAATGAAAGTGCAAACATAAATTAACAATAAAAATAAACCTAGTATATGGTTATATACCGCATATATTATTATTTATTAAATCTCAAAGACTTGGAACCCTATTTCACAAATGATGTTAGGGCTGTAGTTCTTCTTCTTCTTCCGAATGCAGTATTGGGTGATGATGCCCGTTCTGCGACTACAAAAACTGATCTTTCCATCGGTTGAAGGGTCTTCCGAGGTCTCTTTTGCCGTTAGGGTTGAGGTGGTAAATCATCTTTGGTAAACGGGAATTTGACATTCTCTGGACGTGTTGGAACCATTTAATCTGATAATTTTGTATATGTTCAACCATTTCCCTACTATTCCACTGCATCCTTATCTCAACACTTTTCATTCTATCCCTTAATGTTACTATAGTTAGTGATTGGAGGAATCTCATTTGTGAACTATTAATGCGGGATTTATCTTTTGCTCGAAGTATCCAGCATTCACTACCGTATAGTAGAGCAGGTTTGGCTATGGCATTATGAAATCTCAATTGGATTTCTTTCCTCATTTTGTTTTCCAAAATTTCTCCTAATTATACCATTTAATCTGATATATTTTTCTAAATTTGTTTCCACATCTTTTTGATTATGAAACTGTGATATATTATTACCTAAATAATTAAAGTGTGTTACTTGTTCTATTGGTTTATTATTTATTATTATTTTTACTCTCGAAAGTTCCTTTCCAGTGATTGCCATGGATTTGGTTTTATTTTCAGATATTGTCATGTTGTATTTTTCTAGGGTATTCTACAATTTAAACACTGATCTCTGCAAATCATCTTCATTCTCCGCTAGAAGTACTTGATCATCTGCCAAGATTATTGTTTGTATTTCATTTCCTCTACATATTTTTACTCCTGGGGGGGTTTAGTTTTTTCCACTCCTGGACAATTTTATTTAGATATAGAATAAACAGTAATGGAGATAGTCCAGGGCTGCAGTTAAATTATAAAATAAAATTGAAGATAAACATAGTTACAAAATTGAAATGAAACAAAAACTGCAAATGAATGAAACAATAACTAATACAATTAAAACTAAGATAGTATGTCATAATAAATTATACTACATTGTGTATGGAAATATTAGGTGAACTTTTTTTTAATTTTTATGAGTCGGGTAGTCCTTAATATAAGAGGGGTGAGAATTCCAGAGTCGGGTGGCTGAAACAAGGAAGGATGAGGCATAGTGGGATGTTCGATGTAGAGGTACAGCTAGAGTTAATTTTTACTACATCTTTTGTTGTAGTTATAGTAGCAAGATAGTGAATGGATGCGTTCATTTTATTTTGTTGTTCAACATATTAACTAACCCATTGGTATTATCAAACCCATAGGTTCCTGGCAGCCAAGACATTAGATCTCCATACATCCCAATCCTGAACTAAAGTTTTCCAATCATCCTCTATATAACCTACTTCCTTCAAATCATGGTTAATGTTATTCTCCCACTTCATTATTGGTCTACCAACTGGATCGTTTCCTTCTGGTTATCCTACATGAAGTTTCTACATCCCTCATTCATTCCTCATTAGTGCTGCCCATCGTAGTCTACGAGACATAACTGTTCGTATTATATCTGGTTTAATATAAATATCATGTATATCACTATTATGTAGTTTTCTCCATTCGCCCGTATGTTCATCTCTCTTTCGTCCAAAAATGTTCCTAAGAAATTAATTTTCAAATACTTCTAATACAGTAAAAAGTGGAATCGCATAGGACCTTTTTTTTCACATTAGACAGCATTCCGCTTTATAAAAACAAAACACAAAAATATAACCAATCTGAAACTATAGAGCACCGTATATGTATTTTTATGTATATTGCATTAAATCTAGTTTCGCTACCGTTGTAAAGAGAAGTATGGTACGTATGAAGCAACTTCGACGGTAACGCGCGAAAAAAAAACAGCCCCGTTGTGTCAGCGTTAAAAATGTCTTAGGCGCGTATCCTGAAATTAAAGTATGCAGTTTCCGTTTCCCCTCACTAATAATACTTTTGTCCACATCCTTTGATTCCCCGCAAATTTCATTCCACATTACATTGTGTCGTCTTTTAAAACTGTCCATAACCGACCTGAATATTCCTTGAAATCGTTATTCCCTAGGGATATAGCAACAGCTAGACCTTGACTTTGGAGCATCGGTCCGGAAATTAGGAGATTGTTTGATCGTGGACTTGTAAAACACACCTCGTTCACTTTTTTCTCTCCATTTGACCATTTTCTTGCATTCAATCATTCGTTATTTTTTCTTGGGTTTTAAAATCTCACAAACTTGGTTTTTTCCACAATTTAATTTGGTAATTATTTGGCGTACTGAGAGATTATTTTTCTTTATCTTCAATAACTAACTTTTTCGCTTAATGATAATCATACATTCGATTTAGCCATGTTTATTCCGTAAATTCAGAACTCTACCTGTGAAAGATACCTACACAATCGGTCTCAGATCTTAAACTAATTTTAGATTTTACAGTGAACTGATTATTTGTAAGAAGATGTCACACGCCAAATATGTATTTGTTAAGGTACGTACACATATGCGCGCAGCGAACACGAACGGCGCGCGCGCGGCGCGTGTTATGTTCGTCGAAGTGATTAATTTCAACGAACCTCCTGCGATCCATAGGAAACCCACAAACCTTCAGTAGACATTTTGCAGAGCAGGTGTAACCAACCATGTCTATTCCCTTTCCGTTCTCCCGCTTGTCCTGCATTCTTTCCCAAAAATAGGGACTTTTTTTTTAAATGCCGCGGGACGCGGGACAAATTGTTAAAAATCGGGACTGTCTCGCCAAAATCGGGACGTCTGGTCACACTTATTACTTATTACATCTTATAACTTTATTTATACTTTTTCAAATATTATAGCATTAAAGGAATTTAAAAAAAATATATGATTTATATATATATATATATATATGTGTTTAAAATTATTAAGAATCTATCTCACCATAACATGGCCTTAATTGTTAATAAAGATGTACATGATTATTACACTAGAGGTTGTACTTTATTGCACAAAGATACTAGTTTCTCAAAAGAAAAAAGGTATAAAGGGATTCGTTATGCATTAATCAACCATTACAATAACTTACCTATTGAATATCAACATTTCACGAATGTTAAACATTTTTCTAATTGTATTAAAACATATTTTTTCTCATTTCTTTCTTAGTTAATTTTGTTAATTTTATTATTATTAATATTATCCTGTTTAAATATTGTATTTATATGTGTAATATATATTGTGCATCTATAGTAGTTTGTAGGCTATTACTTAAACTTATGCCTGAATTTGTTTTCTTGTTTTTATTGTTAATTGTTTTATGGCCATTATTTTTTGTATATTGCCCCTTAACATGAGTAGTCTTGCTCTTTGGAGTCTTTGAAGAAATAAATAAATAATTAGTAATAAATGTGTTTATATATTGTATTGTTTTGTGATACTTCATATATAATATTATGAAATGAACGTCTTAAATAAATAATGTTTTCTAAATAATTCTAATTTATTCATACAATTACAGTACACACGAAAAAAAAAACATAACATTGGAAAAAAAACAGGCATCTCCTTTCAATGATTTTTTAAAATGATCCTTATGTTGAGGATGCCACAATAATTGCTTGCTTCTATAAATATCAATAAGTTTTAACATGTTTTCCTCTGACCACTCCATACTCAAATTATAGGTGCGCACCGAAAACAACGAACCTCTCAGGTACCCGTCCAAATCTAAACAGCGAACCATCAAAGTGTTCGTGGAAAAAACCGACAATGAGTGGATCGTGGTGCGAGACGCGCGCGCGGCGCGCGCACCTTAAAACCCCGTCCAAATGTGACGAACATGGTGCGCGCGTGCCGCGCGGCGCGCAAGTGTGTACGTACCTTTAAACGAAACTGCATTTCGCAAAACAGGTGTGCAATGAGGCCCAAAGAAAATTCCAGATACAGGTAGAAACTCTACTTCACCCGACGCGGGCGCCAGGAATCATCACTTATTGATAATTCGCCTAACAGGGATTCAATGGATTGGAAACTAATTTATTTCTCTCTTAGTCTTTCCGCCTTAAAACATTTTTTTCATGAATTGTGTAGAAATATTCTTCCGTTTCCGCATTGGAGAGATTCCTTTTTATACAAAATAAATACACGTAAAAATTACTATTTTTTACCGGGACCAATATGTTTGTTCACATTGGACAGTTTCCGCATATTCACGTTCCGGATTAAAGACGTTTTACTGTATTTTGCCCTCTCTTAAAATACAAGTACATTTTTCTCATACATATAATATAAGTGCGAGAACAACATTATTTATATTTTTTTTAGTGTTTATTATTTTTTCAGAGAAGTTGGGATGACAAGTAGGCCTATCCCTGTAATGCATAATAACATGCATTTCTAGAATATATTTATTCACCTCATTCCTGTTTATAATTATTGTTTATAGATATTTGAATTGACTCACTTTTTCAAAATTTCCCTTATTTGTCATTAACCATTATAATGTATAATGTATATCTATATATGCCCGTATATTTAATTTTATTGATGTTTACTTTCAATTTTACTGCTGTTTACTTTGTGTGGTTTTTATTATTTCCTAGCTATCGTCAAATAATACTTTATCATCAGCATAAATTAACAGCTTAATAATAATTAAGTTGCAGGCCTCATTCATCATTTAAAGTTTTAATGGCATGCTCTAATACAAAATTGAATATGAGAGGAGATAGTGCGTCCCCACGCTTTAATCCATTGCGAATTTTAAAAGTATCTGAAAAGTTTTTTTTTTTTTCCTACACGCCACCTAATCTTTCTGTCATTTAGACACATTCAAATAATTCTAACTTTTTAGGATTTGTGAATTCCAGCAGGATACTATGTGGGCTATCTTGTTGCCATGCATTTTGAAGTCTACGTGTAGTTGATACAAGGGCCATTATATCCACATACCTATGAATTTATTAAAAATTTTAAATTAATTAAATCAACGCATCTTATAGTAAGCCTGCTATTGAAATTCGCGGGTAGTGGCGGGATTCAAGTATATCCTTATATGGTAGAAGGGGTTAAGTGGGGTGGCGACTCATGAGTCGATGAGGCCACCTGGAAACTTCGATAGCGTTTCTGTTTCGCTTCCTAGAAGAATCAGATCTCGAGGTTTCCATTACAGAGAAGTAGTCTCTACTGTAGTTCAGATAGTTTGCCACTCGCATTTAAAATCAGTGCAACTGTCCTGACAATCAGTTGAATAGCGAGTGATTTTCAAAGTGATTCGTGTCCAAGTAGTGCACCAGTGAATATAACCTGAAGAGTGACGACAAGAAAACGTTGTAAATAAAGATGATATCAATTGTGAATAACTGCACTATAAAATAAACTGTATTGCAAGAGACTCTCACAACAGAACATTTTATGTCTTCATGCAATGACTTATTGTGAAATAAATAATGATGATTTGGAAATTCCGCGTAAAGTTTTGTAAAGTTACTGAAAATATAAAAAAAATTAATCATGATTAAATATGTAAAAATATGTAGTCACATATTTTCAAATATGATGAGAAAGTTTGTAAATCGTGGACAATTATAATTTTAGCTATGTATGCTGTTCTAATGGTTGTTCCTTGTCTCTAGTCCCAAGATTCGCGGGTTCAAACCCGCCCGAAGTCTATGGATTCTTTAGGATGGAAAAATCCAAAGAAAAAATCCTCTGGGAGGGATTTAAACCGTTGGTCTGAAACTTTCAGGTTCGCAAAAATAAACTTAAGCTTGAAAAAGAGGCATCTAAGTAACATTTACCGGCGTTCATCAACCAAGTACTATCTTAGTTGCCTTCTAGATTTGTCATGGAGTTGGTAAGCTGACCATGACATCTATAGGGAAATAAGTGTAACTAAATAATCTTTACCTACAAACTCCTAAGAAAGGAGAGTCTATGGTTAGACTCAAACGGCCGTAAAACCAATAAGTAAATAAATAACTAATAAAACTGTACGTAAATTATTATTATAAATTGAGATACTATCGAATTATAGTCGTGAAACAATTAAAATTATTAGAGTTACATAAACACAGAACGGAGTAACAATGAAGAAATTATATGTGAAATAAAAAAAAATCACACTCATATTGTTTCACCCATTACCCGGGAAGGGCAAACCTCCAAAAAAAAAAAATGCTGAAAAATATTAATTTAATGTTGACGCGGCAAATTGTATTAGTTTAGCTGAGTTCGTTAATTTTAGGTTATATTTAGGTGGGTTAGGTTAGGTTAGATTTAGGATGGGTTATGCTAGGTTCAGGTTGGATTAAGTTAGGTTTAGGCTAGATTAGATTAGTTTAAGGTCGGTTCCGTTAGGCGTAGTATGGGTTAGGTTAGATTTTGGCTCAGTTAGGGCAGGTTTAGGATGGTTATGTTAGGTACAGGCTGTGGTAGATTAGGTTTAGGCTGGGTTGGATTAGGTTTAGAATGGATTAGGTTAGTTTCAAGCTTCGTTAGGTTAGGTTTAGGCCGGGTTACGTTAAGTTATTCTTGCAAGAAAGGATACATTATTATTTTCCAATATCATGTTTATTTTTTTCCTGGAATTTTCGTTCGGGGGAAATAATTTCGGGGAAAAGAAATTCAAGAATATCTATTTTCCTATTTTGTATGAATGTTCATTAGGAGAAAAGAATTCGCGGTCTTATTTGGAAATTTTATTCACCTAAATATATTAATACTAATAAAATTCATATCTAATTCCGTTGACGTGAATAGTCATAAGACAAAAATTAAAATTAATATGTGCCTGTTGGCAGGTGCCGTCGTCCTCAACTTTGTTTAAAATGATGTATATAAAATATATTAACTGTAGGCCTTTCGGAAGTTAAATTCCATCATCAGCATGTCGAGTATGTGCTCTAGTAGTTAAGACGCTGTAGACGTTGCAAGTCCTGTTGCGTCTCCAGTAGGACCTGATTGGTTTTTAAGTATCTCATATGAGGGATTATATGTTTGGGGTGTGTTCTCATTCAAAAGCAAATTGTTGTCGACTTTTTTCAAGATTTCAAGCTCTTCCTAATTATATGCTTAAAAAGAGAGACACCTTTTTTAAATCTGTCCTTAATATCAGTTAACGTAGCGTAACTCTACGAAATAAGTGTTGCAGTTGAGGAGCCCATTGGTGTAGCAAGCAGCCAGGTCTCAGTATATCACATCATTTAGCACGAGTCCTTATTATATAATTATACCACTGTCTTGGGAAACAATATACACTTTCAAGTTAACAAAAGATTCACGCTTGATAGAATTCATTAACTTCCACTTACTCCGGGAGTGTGTGCTGCTTTCCTTATAATTACCTCAATATGGTTTTGTTCTACTCTCTGCCTTTTATATTTCAATTGTTACACTTTCCCAATTAACTCCTACATCACTGCCTTAATATAATGATGATAATCTTATTCTTATTCTTCTTCAATCAGAGATTAGGTTCTTACGCCTGTTCTGGCTTCACATATTCTCAAACTATCGATTTCGCAGTCTTTCCAAATTTTTCCTTCCTTCAGGTTTATACGAGTAATAAATAATTATCCTAGGAATAGGCTACGTACGATTATAGCACATACAATTCAAGGCGTTCAATTCACTGACCTCTCTAATAATGAATCCTTTCCTCTAATTATATTATATATTTAATTATATTCTTGTATCCTCATTTTTAAAATTATCTAATCTAGTATCACCCTTAACTGATTTAAAAAGACCTCTTATGTAGCTTGCGAATTGTTATGATCCAAGTTTCTGATCTATGTAGTAGAACTTTTAATAATAATAATAATAATAATAATAATAATAATAATAATAATAATAATAATAATAATCTTCTTCGGCTTTCCCCCACTTATAGGATTGCCGTCTTCAGTTTCCATTTATTTCTATCATTCCAATCTCCTTCTTCCAAATTCCTATCATCCATTATAGTTCTGACATAAGTTTTCCATTTCCATCCGGTCTGCCATGTTTATTTCTTCAAGGGTGTGACCATTGGTATATATTTGTTGGCCATCTTTCATCTTCCATTCTCTGTACATGCCCATATCATTTAAGAGTTTGATTTTCTACCCTCTTAACAACAGATGTGGTGATATGAATTTCTCTCCAAAGGAATTAATTTCTTATTTTATCCTGTCTTGTTTTTTGAAGGCTTGTTCTAAGATAATCAAATTCAACTGTTCTAATTTTATTCTTTTGTAATTCCGTCAAAGACCAAGTTTCACTTCCATATGACAAAATATTCTGTATTATGCTCTTATACATTTTCATTCTAGTTCCAAATTATTCCATGTAATGTCTTGGTTGCATTTTTTGCCATTGGAATTTTAGTTTGTACATCTCTTTCACATATACCTAAACATGTAATTGATGACCCAAGAGATATAAATTTTGTTTTGTTTTTCCAGTTTCGAGTATGAGGTCATCTACTTCCTTTCTCACACATATATTCTGTTTTCTGTAAATGTATATTCAGTCCCCATTTTGTATATCCTTCCATTATCTAGTATTATCTTGTATTTTTCCTCCTATAGGAATACCCATTTTAGAACATTTTTATACTATAGAATTAATATTAATCGTAATAATAATAACAATAATGGTAGTAATAATGATAATGGTAATAATAATAATAATAATAATAATAATAATAATAATAATAATAATAATAGGTAATAATAATAAAAGTAGCCCTCAGGGGTCCTCATCTAGGGGATATGTGGATGGCGACCACAAGGTGCCCAAGCTGTGCAAAACATTTCTTCCACTTACTTGTGTTTTGCACCTCTTTTAACTTTAATATTCTAACCTCTCTTGGTTAACTCTTGTTTTTTCGACCCCGACGCTATTAGGGCATCCGAGGGCTAGGGAGTCCTTCCTTTCTTCCATTTCTTCTTTCCTTTATTTTCTTTTCTTCTCCAGAAAGCCTGACCAGAGGCTATAAGATGGCAGCCCCATCACTGGTCTTGCCTTCCTTTGGCCAGCAACCAATCGAAGGGACTATTATTATGCTTTCAAGTCTTATATGAGAATTTCCCATAAGGGAAAATTTTCTATAGGATCGTAACAGGCCTTGGCCTAATACTTGAAAGGAAGAAGAAGAAGAAGAATAAAAGTAGGCCTACGTCACGCAGGAATGTGCAATCTTAGTGAATTCCTCAGCAGGTCAAATTTAAGCACACATTTTACTGGTTTACGGAATAAACAATTATTTTGTTAAATTGGAGAAACTGAATTTCTGTTGTCAGGTAATTTAAAAGCGTCACACTGCAGTGAAAACATATTCATGCTTAACCATAAGTTAATATATATTAGGGTATTTTGTATAAGTTTACACCAATTTAAATTACATATACAGAATTATTTTTCCGTTGCCTTGTTGGAGTATTAAATAAATTAAACTTATATATATATATATATATATATATTGTTAGGAGTTAATAGACTGGATCACCAAAGGAACACTACTATCAGAGGAAAACTTGGAGTAGCAAGTTTAAATGAAGATATCCAAAGATACCAACAAGAATGGAAAAATCATCTGAGAAGAATGGCAAGAAATAGACTTCAAAAATTGGCATTCCAATATACCCCAACTGGACATAGGGACCAAGGAAGACCAAAACATCGGTGGAAAGATCAAGACCATCTTCGCTAGGTTTACCGTACAGGCCACATGGCCTAAAACGAATTTGTTCATGATGATGATATATATATATATATATATTACAGGATAAATTACCAATTTAAGGATTAATTAAATTTGGATGAACTCCTACACCTAATCACCCGATTTTTACTTTTTAATTAATTGCTACATTCCAAGTTTGTTGTCGAATAAATAAAAATTGGTGCCGCTGGATCGTTAACGGCACACACACACACACAAACACACACACACATATATAAATATAGACAAATTTTAGTGATGATTATTTTCTTTGTCTACTAGAAAGAATCAGTGGAAATATGTAAAAAATATAAAATATATATTTTCATGAGAATATCTTCAAGAATAGCTTCATTCATTCGGAATAATAATCTCATGTAGTAGGTTTGGAACTCTACTCTTCTGAGGCCTTCTAATAGGTATCTTCCCCTGGGGTATATAGTGAAACATTTATCATATGTAATGCCACGAGTGAATTTATCTAGAGAATTTGGAAATCAAAGAGTGGAATTTGTTAGGACTATTTAACGAATAAAATTAAGCTGTTTACTCACAAATCATTATTTAATTATAGTTATTTTAAAATATTTAATGTAAAGTGGCGATGTTTGAAAACAAATGAGAAACGATAGGTACGCTTCATCTGCTTCTTTCGTTTATCACTGCAACCAGATCATACTATTTATTGCCAAAGGAACGCAATATTGTAAGAATGCTGTCTAGTGGAGAAAAAATGAAACACATCAAACTGTATATTAATTCATTTCTGATGTCGTATGATGTAAATATGACAATTATATTTTTCTGGATTGTTACCTGGGAAAAAATACATTTAAGAAAGTGCAAACAGTGGTTTCTTTTTTTGGTGGTATAATCAATTGCTACAAATGTTTTTGTATTAACTCCCGCATGCGGCATGTGTTGACATTCATGCACTATATATACAATCTGGTAGCCGTATTTCTTACAAAGTCGGTCACTGCAAAATAATGGTCAGACCTGTTCAGAATATTAAAAAGGAGGAGCTTTCTTTAATATGGTAATTATAACACTGATAAATATTTCGTGAAACACGACTCTGATTGGTTGTAAAACAGAAATCATTGAAACGTGATTGGTCATTGAGTCCCATTTGGAGCATGAGTTAAATAGTCAAAGTATTTTGGTACGTTCTCTTACTTTAATAACAATAATATATTATTACAGGCCTACTTATTGTTATTATTATTATTATTTTATGTAATATTACGTATTCGCTTTACTTAATATGAATGACTCAGTAAATGGTATGTTTTATCATAATTTTCGTGTTGTCTCGTAAATGACCTCAACCAAAGAGATCGTATATATTCCTGTGTGCTCAAAAGGGTGTGTGAGTTCCCGAGTTACAAATAATTTCCCAACAAGTGTATTGATGTACGGTCGGTGACAAGGAGCATGTAAAAAGTGCCTATAAAGGGAGAGGTTAAAATAAAATAAAGAGAGAACAATAATAATAATATTAATATTAATGCGGTGGACTAGTGGTTATGCTCCTTGCCTCTGGTCCCGAGGGTCACGGGTTCGAACCCGGCCGGGGTCGATGGATTTTTTTAGAATGGAAAAATCCAAGGAGCAAATCCTCCGGGAGGGATTTAAGCCGTGGTCCCAAGTCCGAGGTGCGATTGTTCATGCAACTTCAATTAATTGTCCTTCAAGAAGAAACCGATTATTAAAATTATTTATAATATTTTCTGGCTAGTAAAAGATCCTTAAGCCTGAATGAAAAGGCCTCTAAGCAAAATTTACCGAATATTCCCGTCCTAGTACTACCTTGGTTTCCTAGATGTCAGTATGAGGCGGAACGCTGACCACATACTACTCAAATGACATCTATACGAAAACAAGTGTAACAAAATAGTGAAGTGAAGTGATCCCACAACAGACCCGGAGGCCCTTGGGGTAGTAGGAGGTTAGGGCTCCCACTTTTTCTAGACAATCGGCACTTTATGTCAGCCGGGTAAATAGTATGGTTCTAATTCTTGCCTGTAGGGGTGAGCGCCTAAACCTTTGTTAAGTGAAACATGGGCTTACAAGAGGATACAAGAAGATTTAAACAAACCTTTGTAATTATTTTTAAATATTATTTAATTGAACTCCGCCATTATATGTAGGTTGCTTTTAAATGTGGTGGTCTTAAAGCTGCCAAATAAATTTATATTTGTTTGGCTCTACGACCCTTTGAGTTTATCCATTGTCTCTCCTTTGTTAGAAGTTTCTAGACAAGTTAATTTAGTTACGTTTATTTCTCTATCGATGTCATGAGAGGTATGTGGTCACCATTCATAACTAAAGAGAAATCTAGAAGACAACTAACGTTTTACTTGGATAATGAAGGTCGGTAAATTTTGTTAAAATGTCTTTTTTCCAGGCTTAAGGTTATTTTACGAGCCTGAAAGTCATAACTCTGCCAGAATAAATCTTCTTCTTCTTCTTTTACATCATGAAATTCGGTATTTTGACCTGTTTTCACATCAAGTGGGATTTAGTGAATCTTCCCATCTAGTAAATGGGCGTCCAATATGTCTAATGTCCTTTTGGTTTGTACTTTAGAAACAGCTGAGGAACTCTATATGTAGGCATTCTTTGAAGGTGCTCATACCAGTCGTTTCTCATATTGTCAATTCTATTTCTTTTATTATACATATTTAAGTATTTTCTAATATCTTAGTTTCTTTTTCTGTCCGAAATTGTCACACCTGCTACTGAACGCAAGAACTTCATTTTTGCAGTTTCTATTTTTCTTCCGTCAGAACGGTTAAGAGTCCAGTTCCCATTTGCGTAGGTTAAGATAGGAACTGCTACAATTTTATAAAATTTTAATTGTATACTCCTCACTGTTTAATTTTTCGGTGTTCATTTTAGAATGCCACACATTCTATAAAATTAATTTAATTTAATATTAATATGTTCCTTCTGGCAGTATCACACTTTACAGCCCAAAGAATTAAAATTGTGTACCTGTTGTATTATTTATTGTTATTAATGCTAATTTTACACCTCATATGGTCTTTCCCGTTGAATGCCAAAACTTTTGAATTACCTTCAGAGATTGTCATTTTAAATTTTTTGTTACTTAATTTAATTCATACGCTGCTAATTGTAGATTACTTTCTGAATGGCTAAAATTGTCTAATCGTCTGCAAACAGTATAGTATTTAGAATTGAAGTACCAACTTAAAATCTGTGGTTAAAATTGATTGCCATTTTACAATGACGTGGTCAATATATATACCAAAAATTGCAGAAGATAGCGGGCATCCTTTTCTGATCCTTTGATTAATTTCTAATGTATTAATTCACTCGTTATTCCTCCTTTGTCAATAATACCAGAATAAATAAAACATTACAATATTATTATTATTATTATTATTATTATTATTATTATTATCCGTGTGGAGTTGCTAGTCTCCCATCGGGCACCTCCCCAGGTGGCGGATAGGGGAACGCTCACCAGATATGGCGGGTACTGGGGAAATAAAATACCCATGGCGGACCAAAACTAGCGCTGCTGCCTTGCAGTAAGGTACTGGACTATCAAAGGCTAGAGGAAGAAAACCTTGAGCAAAAATTACCCGTCCCCAAGGTTGGGGGTTGATGCATCGGGCCAGCTCCTCGTTCACCATAAAAAAAAGTTAAAATACCAAACATCATGCCTCGGAAATAAGGGAAATTATGGGAGTACAAGAGGAGCCGGACATCATAGACATTATAGAAAAGAAACGATTACAGTGGTATGGCCATGTCAAAAGAATGCCAGAACAAAGATTGCCTAAAATTGTTATGGAATGGATCCCAATGAAAAGAAGGAAGAGAGGAAGACCGAAGAAAACTAGGATAGAAGGGGTACAAGCATTTATGAATATCAGAGGATTGGAGGAAGATCAATGGATGGACAGAGAGGAATGGAATATGGTTTCCCGAAGACGACGGCAGCTGCCATGATACCGGATTATTAGTATTATTATTATTATTATTGTTATTATTATTGTTATTATTATTATCATTATTATTACGGGACGTGCGCTGGTTCGAGTCTCCATGGGGAAGACATTTTCTCATAGTATTTCGGCCAGTATGGGACCGTTGCCCACCCAGCATCGTGATGCATTTGGGTAGCTACAATAAGTAACGGCTCCAGGTTGAGAAAACCAGCTATAACGGCTGGAGGACTCGACATGCTGACCACATGCCACCCCTACACTGCTGATTATCATATACCTCTGTGATTGACACATGTGGATGTGAGGCCAGCAGCCGGATGGTAGGCTAAGGGCCTTGTAGGCCTGTCGCGCCAGGAGTTTTATTATTATTATTATTATTATTATTATTATTATTATTATTATTATTATTATCTTCTTCTTCTTCTTCTACTTCATGAAATTACGCCTTTTGACCTGTTTTCACATCAAGTGGGATTTAATGAATAATAATAATAATAATATTATTATTATTATTATTATTATTATTATTATTATTATTATTATTATTATTATTATTATTATTATTATTATTATTATTATTATTATTATTATTATTATTATTGCTTGACATAAAAGGTTTATTATTTCCTCGACTGGTATAATTTTACGCGTGCACAATGGATATAAATTCGAATGTTTTTATTTCGCCTTGATGCTTCTTGATCTCATTTTCTTTATGAATTCTTTTTCTTGAATTTATTTACAGGTCTTGTGGCGAGATACAGCACAGCTATCAATTTAACAGCGTCAAAATTTGTTTAGTTTAATTTACCTAGCTTTTGTCTCCACGGCAACATTTTCTTTTGCATATTTTCCCAGAGAAGGATAAAAAAAAGTAGCAGAAAGGAAGGGGAGAAGCAGAAACGACAGTTAGAGGAAATTCATTACAAAACTGCGGGTAGGATTAGGAGATGGAGATGGAAGGGGCATCACAACAGTGCTTGTTCCGTGTACCCGGAAATTATGGCTGGAATTATTCAAGTGTGCACCAGGCTGTAAACAAGCTCCTTCCGCCATTTTACTTTTCCTTTTTTATTGAAAAATATAATAACGTGCAACAAGTTTTTTGTTTTGTTGCAAACTGTCTAATATGAAGCAACTGAGTCTGTTATCATAAGTAGGCCTAATTATTAAACTATGTTTCCTAATCTTTATCAATTCTACTTAGTAGATACCGAAAAGACCATGATTATATATCCATCCAACTCTGCCCGAGGGCAGGTCTTTCACTGCAATCACAGCATTTTAATGCTATGTTTGCAGCTTTACTAGGAAATTACAGGTGTAGTATCTTCCCGTTGCTCATCACGTGATTATATATATATATATATATATATATATATATATATATATATATAATATACATCAAAAGCTGCTCTAAAATACGGAAGTGAAATTTGGATTTTAAATAAAAGAAACTCTCATAAACTTAAAGTAAGCCAAATGCGCTTCTTACAATCATTGTTAGGAGTTAATAGACTGGATCACCAAAGGAACACTACTATCAGAGGAATACTTGGAGTAGCAAGTTTAAATGAAGATATCCAAAGATACCAACAAGAATGGAAAAATCATCTGAGAAGAATGGCAAGAAATAGACTTCCAAAATTGGCATTCCAATATACCCCAACTGGACATAGGGACCAAGGAAGACCAAAACATCGGTGGAAAGATCAAGACCATCTTCGCTAGGTTTACCGTACAGGCCACATGGCCTAAAACGAATTTGTTCATGATGATGATGATGATATATATACATATATATATATATATATATATGATATATATATGATATATATATATATATATATATATATATGATATGAAAAGAAAAAAGAATGCTTGAGTCGGGATTTGAACTCGAGTCTCTAAAGTCTGTACCTTTAGCGCTCTAACCAATCGAGCTACCCAAGAATTCCAATACAAGCATACAATTTTCTTATACATGTAGTATTCTCAATTCACACAAGAGGTAGCGGAAATTTATTCCAACTGCCATCTCGCGGCTAACATAACAGTTAAGCAAATTTTTAAAGAGAATATTTACTTTATAGCAGTAACGCTTTTGTATATAGATATTATAAATATATTTTTGACATTTGGCAATGAAGGCAAATATGATATGAAAAGAAAAAAGAATGCTTGAGTCGGGATTTGAACTCGAGTCTCTAAAGTCTGTACCTTTAGGTAAAGATTCGAGTTCAAATCCCGACTCAAGCATTCTTTTTTCTTTTCATATCATATTTGCCTTCATTGCCAAATGTCAAAAATATATTTATAATATCTATATATATATATATATATATATATATATACATATACATACAGTAAAATTTGTTTAATCCGGAACGTGATTAATACGGAAATCTATCCAATGTGAACAAATTTATTGGCACCGGCAAAATAGTAATGATTTTACGTGTATTTATTTTGTATAAAACGGAATCTGTTCAACGTGGAAACGGATGGATATTTCTACAAAATTCAAGAAAAAAATGTTTATAAGGCGGAAAGATAGAGAGGGAAATAAATTAGTTTCCACTTCATTGAATTCCCGTTAGGCGAATTAACAATAAGTGAAGATTCCTTCCGCCCGCGCCGGGTGAAGTACAGTTTCTATCTATATCTGGAATTTTGTTTCGGCTTCACTGCACACCCTTTTGCTAAATACAGGTTCGTTTAACAAATATTTGGCATGTGACATCTGTCTTACAAATAACCAGTGCACTGTAAAATCTTAAATTAGTTTAAGATCTGAGACCGACTGTATACGTATCTTTATCAGGCAGCGTTGTGAATTTACGGAATAAAGATGGCTAAATCGTATGTATCATTGTCATTAAACGAAAAAATAAAAGTGATTGAAGATAAAAAAACTCTCAGTACGCGAAATAATGACTAAATTTAGATGTGGACAAACCCAAGTTTCTGAGATTTTAAATCACAAGGAAAAATAACAAATGAATGGATGCAAGGAAATGGTCAAATGAAGAGCGAAAAAAGAAATAATGAAGAAATCGACGAGGTGTGATTTACAAGTCCACGATCAAAAGAATCTCCTAATTTCCGTACCGATGCTCCAAAGTCAAGCTCTAGCTGTTGCTATATCCCTAGGGAATAACGATTTCAATGTATCTTCAGGTTGGTTGTGGACAGTTTTAAACGACGACACAGTGTAGTATGGAATGAAATTTGCAGGTAACCAAAGAATGTGGATGAAAGTATAGTTAATGAGTTGAAACCGAAACTGCATACTTTAATTTCAGGATACGCGCCTAGGAGACGAAACACGACTGTTTTTTCGCGCGTTACCGTCGAAACTTAATTTTCCAACGCCAGTGGAACTATAATTAATACAAGGTACATAAAAATAGATATACGGTGCTCTATAGTCTAAGACTGGTTACTATTTTTTTTTGTTTTTTATAATGCGGAATGTTGTCTAATGCGCACAAAATAATTGGTCTCATGCAATTCCGCTTTCAACAAGTTTTACTGTATGTATACATATATATATATATATATATATATATATATATATGTGTGTGTGTGTGTGTGTGTGTGTGTGTGTAAATAAATAAATAAATATATATATATTTATATTTGATGTTATAATTAAATTTTAACATTTGGAAATGAAGGCCTAATATGACATGAAAAGAAAAATAAACGCCTGAACCGGTATTTGAACCCAGGACATCTAACTTGGTACGTCAGTGCGCTATGAGTTACGCTTTCAAAACATCGATTATTTTTCTTGTATATATATATATATGTCCACCGCTGTGGTCTCGAGGTAGCGTGCTGCCTTGTCACGCAGCGGGCCCGTGTTCGATCCCCGGTCGGGGCAGTTTTTCTGGGTGAGGTTTTTATCGGGGTTTTTCCTCATCTGTAAGACAAATGTCAGGAAAACTTTAAGGCCCAAACGGTCCCCGAAATCAGATGGTCATCATCCTTATCATTATCATCCTTATCATTATCATCCTTACCATTATCATTATCATCATCATCCTTCACCGGTGTGGAAAGCAACGGGAAGCTACCACACCTACACAATTCCCTAGTAAAGCTGCAAGCATAGCATGGAAATGCTATGATTGCAGTGAAGGAGCTGCCTTCGGGCAGAATTACTATAGACGGATATATATATATATATATATATATATATATATATATATATAGCATTTTCATGCTATGCTTTGCAGCTTTACTAGGGAATTGTAGGTGTGGTAGCTTCCGTTGCTTTCCACATCGGTGAAGGATAATGATGATGATGATGATGATGATGATAAGATGAATATGAATGATGATGATTGCGATGGCCATATGATTTCGGGGACCGTTTGGGCCTGAACGTTTTCCTGACATTTGTCTTACAGGTGAGGAAAAACCCCGATAAAAACCTCACCCAGAAAAACTCTCCCGAGCGGGGATCGAACCCGGGCCCGCTGCGTGACAAGGCAGCACGCTACCTCGAGACCACAGCGGTGGACATATATATATTTGGGGAGGTAAAGACATAGTTGTATTCAACAAGATCATCTTGAATAAACTATAGGTGACAGATCCTACTAAAATTTTCATGAAGATGACGTTATATATATTCTCCATCATGACAGGTAAAAAAATAAAGTAAAAATTCTCTTTAATTTACCTACTTGTAATAGTAGCCATGAAAGGGCAATGAGACCGAGTTCCCATTACCTAAAGAACTAAAAATATAACAGGATAATGTCTATTACAAGATTTACATAACTTCTTGTTTCTCTACTCAAAATATTTCGAGCTAAGAATGGAGTAACCAAATCTCGTTATTTTCGTTTCTCATGTGGGAAGTATGTTACATTATGTAGTACTGAACGAAGATGATAGAATAGGAGTACGTTTCACCTTGTTGCTATTCTCTTTGTAATGTGCGCTTTTCGTTTTCATATTTAAAATATTTATTGTTTAGCTTTCAAACAACATGTTTTTCTTTTGTATGGTCTTCCGCTTATTTTGTACTTTTTGTGGTTTAAATCTCGAAACAAAGATTATATTCTCTATCCTACAAAAACCCAATGCTTAACAAAACGCAGTAACTTCGGGCAAGATTTATATTTATATCTAGCTTCGTTATGAAAATTGAGTTGAATAATGAAACCGTTAAAAAGTTAAACTGAAAATAGGAAACAAAATACTGCCCTGCATTTGGCGAATAAAAAAATAAATTATTATTTGAATCCGAATATTTGTATACCTACTAAAATATTTAAAATTATTTTCTTAAATAACAACAATGGGGAAGAACTAAAACCTAGTACTGAATGCATTTATTTAGGGACAAAATTAGACCATTGAGGCGATAACACAGTGGAAATTAAAAATAGAGTCGCACAAACAAAATAGGCGATAAATGCTTTAAACTCTGTTTGGTGGAGCAAGAATATTACAGAAAATACAAAATTACAAATATATCAAACCATAATTCAGAGCATTTTAACATATGGTGCTGAAGTTTGGCAAATTCCTATCAGGGAAATGAAAATAATTTTAAGTACAAAAATGGATGTTTTAAGAAGATCAGTTGGAAAATCTAGATTGGATAGAATACGAAATAAAGAAATAACGGAAATTATGGGTGTACAAGAGGAGCCGGACATCATAGACATTATAGAAAAGAAACGATTACAGTGGTATGGCCATGTCAAAAGAATGCCAGAGCAAAGATTGCCTAAAATTGTTAAAGAATGAATCCCAATGGAAAGGAGGAAGAGAGGAAGACCGAAGAAAACTTCGATAGAAGGGGTACAAGCGGCTATAAATATCAGATGATTGGAGGAAGATCAATGGATGGAGAGAGAGGAATGGCGCTTGGTGTCCGGAAGATGGCGGCAGCTGCCATGATACCGAATGATGATGATGAAATAATTTAATAAGTTGTTAGTTGTAAGTCTCGAAGACTGTGACGGGCTGGACATGTCGCACGATTGTTGAATGAAAAAAAGAGACATAGAAACTCTCGCTGGAATGAGGTAAAAAGGTTATACAAGGGATGATTGGAAAATATAAGCTCAGTGTAGGGATGTATGGAGATGATACTTTCTGTGTTTTTAATACCATTTATTTCTTGTTGTAATTCATCAAGAAGTCTTTGTATAGTAATATCATCTTGTGATGTATTATAGTCATCTTGTTTTTCATTTAATTGAGGCACGGATATTGTTTCTGTAATATTAGGCATATTATTATAACTAACAGACTTACTTACAGTTCTGTTATTCCGTTCCTTAGGACCTTCATATGTTTCTAAATTGGCATTCTTCTTAAATGTAAGATTTATGCCACATAGGCCTATACCAATTTGCGGAAATTCACTTCTTATCATTAATGGTCTCTAGAACTGATTCGCCATGTTGTTGAATGTCCCTTCTCGGTCCAGTTAAATTTAAATTAAGTTGCTGTCTTTCAGCCAGATTACTTAAAACTAATACTTACACACGAAATTAATATTATTATTAATATATTGAAAATAAAATAAACACAAACACACTTAAATTATGAAATAATCAATATTTGTGATTCAATTGAAATTCGCGGTTGCAACAAAAAGCACAGCCACCTGGTTAAATAATAAACCAATTACCTTACTCCGTCATCTGTTAGAATCGTATGGAACTCACAGATAATTATAACTCTTTGTTAAATAATAAACAAATAATTTGCAATAAAAATAATGCGACTACAAATTTAGTTATAAACAACCGTATGTCTCAAGTTGGATCAAACAGCGCACAGTGTGCAAAATTTTATCAAAATCGGTTCAGTAGTTTAGGATTCCATCGCGGACAAACAACGTGACACGTAATTTTTATATATTAAGATAATAATATTCTGGAAAGCAGTTAGTTATTTTGAAATTTTAACAGAAAATTTAAATCATAGTTATTTATACTGATTGGTTTTTTACATTTTAAATAGTCCAATCGTATCTTTATATAATCTTTATATAATCATTGTGTACGTGTTTGTCAATATAGTCCTAAACTACTGGATCGATTTTGAAGACTTTTTTTGTGTGTGTCTGATTCGGTCCCTCGATGGTTTAAATTCACAAGTCAACCCTCTATAACCATTAGGTGTAGGAATTTACCTGAAGTGGAAATTTAAAAATCGCTCTAGCGGTCACATATTTTTTATGTTTCACAACGAAACTCAGTATATCATATTAAAATAAACCGAAGTAGGAATTATTCAAAACTGCCTAAACGACTGGACCGATTTTGATGAAATATTTTGTGTGTGTTTGAGTGAGTACCAAGATGTTTTAGATTCAAAACTGGTCTCGGTAGATGGCGCTGCGATCGGGTTATAGGATTTTTTTTAATATCAGAACTGTAGTCATCTGCATCATCAGCATATTCCGCGCGAAAACAATGTGACATCATCATGCACGCTTCTTGAGCCACAACAGATGGCAGTGAGGAGTTTGTTTTGCGAACTTATTTAATAATTTAAATTATAAAAAATGTTTACCTTATATAACACAGTCTTCCTCAACTATAATATTTTCTTTTATAATCTTCGTTATGTTATTAACATTCAAAGCTTTTTCAAAGACTTGCTTCATCTTCAGGAATTTTCTTGATATTGAAATTATGTATATATTTTATATAGGGCCTATGGATATTTATTATATAAATAATTTCAGTACATGAAAAGTCCAAAAGATGAAACATGTCTTTGAAAACTTTGAATGTTAATAACGAAGATAATAACAGAAAATGTTATAGTTGAGGAAGATTGTGTTATACAAGGTACAACATTTTTTATAATTGAAATAATTTTAAACTCAACAGTGTTCAAACATGAGTATTAGAATTATAGCTTATTTAATAATATATAATTAGGTCTTTATTAATTAATGTTATGGTAAAAAAGTAACATTTTTATCGTCCGGCCATGACACAAGAATTGAACGTACGGGCAGGACAACGTCAGCCGGGTCCACTAGTTTTATATAGTTTATATTTAATTTAGAGACCAATAAGAGTTGGTATATTAGTCATAAGACAATTTGGAAGAGGCATGGTCTTTCTGCAAGATGGAGGTCACTCTGTCACAGGACTTGATGGTGACAAGAAGTATTTCGTGGACGGTGTAAATACCGTTAATTTAGTTTAGGTTCCCTAACAAAGGTAGAAGCCATACAAGTTTAAAAGGATGGAACCTAGTAAGAGAGAGGTAATAAATAATCTAATGAAATATTTATCACACTTTTGTAACTAGGTGCGGGAAACTAATGAAGAAGAATACCGCTAATATACAACTTTCATTTATAAGTGAACAAAACAAATTCATGGACCAAATAAAAATAAGTGCTTCAAGTTGATTAACATTAAAAAGAAACTGTAATAGTTTCCGACGCAATCAACATTGGTTGTGTTCTTCTCTGAGAAAGAGTCATGTTCAACCTAGTCTCATCAACATCTCAACTATAGCTTCATCTTGTATACAACTCTAGAAGATCTGTTCTTACACAATTATGGTAGTGAGTGTTGGACGCTCTCGAAATATGATAAACAACTAACTTTTTTTTGGGAACAAATTCCTCAGGAGGATATTTGGACCTATGAATGAAAAGGGAAGGTGGCGAATAAGATATCATGAATTGCATTCCTTATTCACAGTCCCTGACATTGTTAAGTTTATAAAGATAGCTAGATTATGTTTGGTTGGCCATATCATGGAGGAAACGGTGTTCACTCCGGACCTGTATGCCGAACCAGATGAGAGGGACGCCGTCCTCAGGATCATCGAATCCCACCTGCTTGACAAGTGGCAGCTGAAATGGGAACAAGAGCCTCATGGATGACAGATATTCCACTTTTTCCCGAGAGTTTAGAGACGTATGCACACTCCGTGGATAACCCCGAGGCATCATACCACACAGGTGCTCACAGGCCATGGACTATTACGCTCTAAACTATTTGAAAGAGGACGTGCAGACTTACCTCTCTGCGACTGCTTTAACCCCGGAGAGGACGCTGTAGTCCACGTCCTCTATCACTGTACCAAGTACAATGTATTCAGGAGAGAGCTAGAAGAAGCAGCCATGATTGGGGAAATCAATGACCGCCCGCCCTCGACTTCTGGACCGGGAAGGAAGCCTTCCAGTCCCTCACAAAGTATACTGGAAGAGTTCTGGGACTGAAAAGCGACGAAGAACAACGAAGACAAGACAGGCAATAACAACGTCGCCAAAATCAACACACACTACACAAACAACACAATTACACACAAATTGTAACACAAACACTAAAACTCACATAAGCCGTAATGTACAAAAATTAAAGAAAAATAAATAAAGATAAGATGGTAGTTAGTAACAAAAAAACAGACCCGGGAGGTGTTGGTGGGACTCTTAAATAAAGAAAACAAATGAATAATGGTCATATCATCAGCATTACAGAGAGCATCTTTTAAAAAACTCACGCTACTAAAAACTGAAGGAAGTGGAAGAATAGGCAGACCGAAGTTGAGATGGTTAAATGGATTAAAACGTCTAAGAAACTTGATGTTAGAGAATGGAGAAGGAGGGCGCTGACAGGATGAATGGAGGAAGATCTTGTCAGCGTCCAGGGCGCAAAATAGGTTATAATGCCATCTATGATAACAGTGCTGTAGCACTCCCGTACTAAACCAAAAAAGACGTATCTCAAGATATTTAAACATTCCGTAAATGAGCAATTTGTTAAACAGCATTCCGCACCAATTTATTCATCATATTATTTTTATTGAAATACTATCGGAGGTAATGTGAGTTTATAACATTTTTTTTATTTAAAATGCCAAGGTAGAGACAATCAAATTCAATGTTATTCAGGCATCATTGAGCGAGGTTGATTATCCCGTAACGGTTCCAGTCTCTGATTTTGATACAAAGAATTCGTTGAGGTTAATTTTTTCAATGCTTTCCAAATTTCACCCATGAGATGAATCATGTATCGAAACAGATGGTCATCTGAAGGCGTAGGTTTAAGACTATTGGCTGAGTGTGGTAACAGTTGGATTCCTCCCAATTCCAAATATTTATCATGGTTGTTCATGGCTTAGGTTCAAAACTATGTGCTGAGTGTAGTAGCAGTTCTTTTACTCCCAATTCCTAAATATGTATCATGATTGATCGTGTAATAGATGGTCTTATCGTGTTTCAATCTGCGACACTAAAACTTCCACGACCTCGTTAAAGTTTTTAAGAATACGGACGGCACACATCGACAGCACATACATTTGAAACAAACTTCTTGCGAATCACATCTTCAAAATTACACCAGACACACATTGCTTTAAAAAACCAAATAACTTATTAGACAACCTAGTATACACATAATACCGTTTTAACAAATAGTAACCGTATGTATATAAGGATAAATTAGGATTGGAAGTAAATATTAATAAAACTAAATATATGGTCACACGTAGAAATTCATTATATAATGGAACTGGGCAGCTAATGACAAATGAGGGAAATTTTGAGGAAGTGGCTGAATCCAAATACCTAGGAACAATAATCACAAATAGGAATGAGATGCACAAAGAAATTAAACATAGGCTCAATTCTGGAAATGCGTGCTATTATGCATTGCAGAGACTCTTGATGTCCCAACTCCTTTCAAAAAAACGTTAAACTGAAAATATATAAAACTATTATTCTACCAATTATATTATATGGGTGCGAAACATGGACTCTTACTTTAAGGGAGGAAAGGAGATTGCAAGTATTTAAGAATAAAGTACTTAGGAAAATTTTTGGACCAAAGAGAATGGAGAAAACTTCATAACAATGAACTACAAGGTCTTTATAGGAAGCCAGATATAATAAGAACAGTTAAGTCTCGTAGACTGCGATGGGCAGGACATGTTGCACGTATGGGGAATGAAAGACGTGCATGGAAGCTTCTTGTAGGAAAGCCAGAGGGAAGACGCTCAGTTGGTAGACCAAGAATGAGGTGGGAAAATAACATTAACTATGATTTGAGGGAAGTAGATTATACAGGGAATGATTGGAAAGCATTAGCTCAGGATAGGGATGTATGGAGAGCGTATGTCCGTGCGGCCATGAACCTACGGGTTCGATAGTGCCAGTGAGTAAGTAAGTATGTATATAAGGATAGTAAACAGCTTAGAACACAGTCAAAAGCGGGCTCTAAGCTAATGTTTTTCAGTTTATTTCATTTAGACTATGACCACGTGTTGGAAGAAAAGGACCACCTCCATGTGCCCATACACGCCAAATGATCTTCGCCCGGCTAGCCAAGCGAACACTCGGTTCGACCCGTGCGCCCGCTCGGCAGCCGAGAGGAATTGACATGCAGGGTTATCCTGTGGCCTGTCCCTTCCGGCTTCTTTAGGGTCTTATATGCCCTCTTCAGCCCATTGATATAAATATGTCGACGATTGAGTGATAAGTTGCTACCTGTCGCAACTAGCCGCAGATTAGGAGGCAAAGGACCAGTGGTCGCTGTATTTAACCTCACTAAAATAATGGTTAATATTATTCTCCCGGGCGCTTTCCCTCTGGTTTTTCTACAATGGAGTTTACACGTCCCTCTTTGATTCACATTCGTGTCATGTGCCCTGCCCATTCCAGTCACAAGACTTAAATATTCTTATCGTAATTGGTTTCCTACAAAGATTATGTAGTTTATTGTTAAGTATTATTCCCCATTCGCATGTCTGTTCATCTCTGTTTACACTAAAATAATTTCTTCTTCTTCGGCTTCCCCCACTTATAGGTTTGCCGTCTTCAGTTTCCACTTTTCTCTATCATTCCAATCTCCCTCTTCCATTATGGTTCTGACGTAGGTTTCCCATTTCCATCTTGGTCTGCCACGTTATTTCTTCCAGGGGGTGACCATTGGTATATATTTTTTTGGCCATCTTTCATTTTCCATTCTCTTTACATGACCATACCATTTAAGCGTTTGATTTTCAATCCTCTTAACAACAGATGTGGTGACATTCATTTCTCTCCAAAGGAATTCATTCCTTATTTTATACTGTCTTGTTTTTTGGAGGCTTCTTCTAAAATAATCAAATTCAACTGTTCTAATTTTATTCTTTTGTGATTCCGTCGAAGACCAAGTTACACTTCCATATGACAAAATATTCTGTATTATGCTGTTATAAATTTTCTTTTCAGTTTCCTTTGTAATATTTTTGTTCCAAATTATTATATGTAATGTCTTAGTTGCATTTTTGCCATTGAAATTTTTGTCTGTACAGTATATCTCTCTCAAAGGTAGCTAAATTTGAAATTATTGACCCAAGATAAAATAATTCCTAAGAACTTTTATTTTTAGACCTATTATCTTTTCTTCTTCCTTAAAATAAGAGTCCATATTTCTCATCCATATAACTTGGGGATAACAGTTTCATATATTTTTCAGTTTAATGTTTTTAAGAGAAGATGGATCGACAAAAGTCTCTATAATGTATAATAACATTCATTTTCATAATTGAGCCTACGTTGAATTACTATATGCACCTCATCTGTCTTTGTAATTATTCTTTCTGGGTAAATGAATGCAGCCACATCTTCAAAAAATTTCCCTTATTTGTATTGACCGTTCATTTCTATCACTGAATTTCAACACGTGGCAGTTCGCTAAAATTAGTAATACTATATTATATAAGCATGCATAGTTTACAATTATATCGAGTTTTGTAAGATAAAATTTAAGTTATTATATTCCACTGATTTAAAATGAATGCCCAGTGTTACTCCTAACCTCAGATACTCTCTGAGATTATGTTCAGTTAGAGATGAAGGGAAAAATGAAAGTCTCTGATGTTATCGCTAGGTTTCTCTTGATTTCTTAAAAGGCAGAAGAAGGGAGGGGGCTTGGAAATGAAAATTGTATTAGCCAGACTATCAGCTAACGAATTTGGTGTAAGAGCAGTAGAGAAACAGAAAAGAACTGAGATTGTTAGAGAACTGATAAAAAAAAAAGGAAGCGGTTCGTGAAAAGAGGTAGTTTCAGTTGGTACGTCTGGTAACGAGATTTTCTTTCACTTCTTTACGATATCATCTGATGGTCTACCCACAGCTAACGCTCAGAAGAGGATTACGGAGTGAAGTCCCCCTACGCCTGTTTCAATTCACCCCTACTCTTTACTAGAGCACTTAGGAGGGTATAATACATACACACTGACAAACATTCTCAGAGAAACCTACTTTTTGTATATGGAATTGGTTAGGATTTGCTGTGTTTCTGCTAAATTCTAAATTATGGAAGTCTCTTTCAAACCAGTAATTATGTTAGCCTCACGGTCCAGTGATTCATTTGAAATATAATCACCCTCTCAGGCCTAAATTCAATTCAGAAAATGTTTCACAAGCCCCTCTGCAGTTCACATACGGATGAGTTTTAAATTTTACTTGATAAATGTATTAACATTTCTCATGGCCTTCCTGATAACAAATTTCGTCTGTTATATTCTAAGTAGTAGATATACAAATACGATTTCTCTTTGTGCAACATTAAGGTTTTATTTTAACTCACAAGAGGGTAATATCCGATTGAGGGGTGTTCAAAAGTTCCGATTACAAACTTAGAGGGGGTTGTGTATACCCTGTTCACTCTTAAAGTGATCCTCGTCAAAACAAAACCATGTGACCTGCTCGCTTTTTATTGGTTACGGACACCGACGTAATTTTTAGAATAAATAAGTACGCGAAAAAGTAGTTCTGTTCTACTTATTCTTCTTCTTCTTAATCATAATATGTGGGATTTTCATCCTGTTTGTTTCCAAAGTCACTCCTCGGAGGAAGACGTATTGGATGTGCATTCACTGTCTATCCATCTCTTGACTGGCCTTCCTCTTGTTCTTCTCCCTCCATTGGTCTATCTTCTTTAGCTCTTTTTGCAAGTCGGTTGTCTTCCATTCTTTCTATACCAAATCGTATTTTGTTTCCGTCTTTGATCCGAGGCTTGATCCTTGGGAATGCGAGCAATGTACAAGATACACCTTGAAGTGGGTTGCTAGCCCGTTTTCATGGCGGGTTTATTATTCGGGGTTTCCTCTCTAAGCCGATTACCTTCACCCAGCTCCAGAGTTCAGCCTGCCGTGTTTTATTTCGGAGTTGTCTCTCCTAGATGGGTTGTCTTGCAGGACTAATGAATCCCATTTGCCCGTTAAAGTTCCCTTCATTAAATTAAAAATATATCCTCTGAATATATTTGTTATTATTTGTGAATGAAAATAATAATATTCAGAACATACAAAATATTCTAAAATAATACCTAATCAAACATTACAACTTAAAATAGTTTATTACATATGGTGATGCACTTGAGTCATGCTTCAGTCGATTCTCATGAAACAAAATGGCTGAATGTGTCGAGTTTCTGTTGCTGTGTCGTCATCTCGCTGTCAAATGTGACAGTAATTGCGGCGCAAATGGGGGGAAGGATATTGCTTCTACAAAATACGTCGGTGTCCACAACCAATGAAAAGCGAGCAGGTCACGTGGCTTTATTTTTACGAGGATCACTTTAAGGGTGGACATGTTATTGATATGTTTTGATTAGAAACCTTTAACCGGAAACGTAATTTTCCGTGCTGCAGGTACAAGTTTACATAAAGTGTTTAAATCTCCCGCGTCTGCCGGGGATAAATCGATAGTAATTTAATAATTAATTACTCAATTAATTACATTATCATAACCCAACATTTACTGATTAGGGCTACGTGATATCGTACTATGTCAAGGGAAGGTAAGAAAAATTGATCACATTACTGGTCTTTAGAAGTCCTTTGGGGAACTTGGAGATTAAAGGTCCCATTTTTCTAGACAATAGGGACTTGACGTAACCGGGTTGTCAGCTCTGCGTGACTACCGCTTTTACCCCCAGAACAATCGTCTGGTACTCATTTCTATTACAGAAAGAGTCGACCCCAGTGCTATTGTGCTGAGCTCAGATTTGTGTTAGTTTAAAAATCATGACTCCACCGGGACTCGAATCTTCGACCTTCCAGCTTGTAGCATATAGCCTTAAACACTACGCTAAGGAGTGTCTCAATTTCAACGGGAAAATAAACGAACTTCACTTTGTCACCGTACGAATAATTGAATTGGTCATTGCTAAAAGGTCATTCCTCCATTAAGGTTAATTGACAAAGACAATAAGCCCTTTATCCTGGAGTAAGGGAAAGTTAGTTCGAAACTAAAAATGAATGGCTCAACCGTGGCTCTTTATGAACGTTGCAGGAAAGTCCTTTAAGCAAGAATGTGAATCTATATGTAAGGATGTAGAATCTACAGTCGACTAATTTTTTGCAGAAAATTACAGAAAGGGCATTTTGGCAACGACCAATTCAGTTGTATATAGCTATATGTAAACTAACCAAATTTCTTTACTTTGCTTAACATTGTAGTCAGTATTTATCCAGCGGTTCGATGTGGCGACCACCAAGCTCATTTCAAGAACTGCACCTGTTAATCTTGTTATGGTACACTCACTCTATATTAATATTACATTAACAAAGTGAATTAATGAGACTATCGCATATTGAATACTGCAACCGTTAGACTAGCGCCTGCTTTGCTGTTCTATTTATGTTTCATTTCTGTTCATTATGCCCCTACGAAAATACAACATTGCTGCACATTGTACTATACTACTCACAAAAATCGATGCAACTTCCACCAACACGAATAAACCAAATCATGGTAAAATTAGTGAATAATTTTACAACTAAACAAGCAAAAACAGCCAATAAAATTATATGGACAAATTAACAAGTTGGTACTATCAGCACTTGTCTAAGTCGTAGCCGATTGGTTTAAAGCATTGGGGTTTGGTGCTAAGCTGGTTCGATTTCTCATGAGAGAAGAAACTTTCTCATGGAATTCACTGCCCACTCACCATCGTGAGGAATTTGGGTTAGTACAATAAGTAGAGGTTCAAGATTGAGTTATTGGGACTAGGGGATTGGACATGCTGATCACACGCTACCCTCAATACTGGCTGCAAGATTTTCCACCTGCGATTAACACATGTGGAAGTGAAGCCAAGAGCCGAATGGAAGGCCAAGAGCTTTTTAGGGCGGTAGGGTCATATGATTTTTAATCAGCACTTATATCTTACTGTTATTGTTGAATATAACCTTTTTTCATGTATATTTTTATTATTACTTGACAGTTTCTTTACTAAGCCATTTGTTTAATCAAATTATTGGCTTTATTACGAGTATTACTATTATTATTATTATTATTATTATTATTATTATTATTATTATTATTATTATTATTATTATTATGTATTTCTTGTCAACTCTATATTGTGTAGCCTATGTCTATTATGTAAAGTTAATCAACATGTAAATAAGTCACAATTGTTATTATATTACATATAATTTAACCCTGGTGAAGTGGAAGAGAAGACCTTATGGTCTTTATTCCATCAGATACAATACATAATCCATCCATCCATAGTAATTCTGCCCGAAGGCAGGTCTTTCACTGGAATCATAGCATTGCCATGCTTTACTAGGGAATTATAGGTGTGGTAGCTTCCCCTTGCTTTCCACACCTGTGAAGGATGATGATGATAAGGATGAAGATAATGATAAGGATGATGATGATGACCGGATGATTTTCTGGGACCGTTGGGCCCTAAGCTTCCTGACATTTGTCTTACAGGTGAGGAAAAACACCGAAAATATCTCACCCAGGAGCCTGTCTCGACCGGAAATCGAACCCGGGCCCACTGTGTGAGAATGCAGCACGCTACCTCGAGACCACAGCAGTGGACTAAAATAAATATTAAATAAATAAATAATTTAGACTTCAGTTTCTTTAAGAGCCAGAAAATCTTAATAATCGGGACCTACGGCTTTAAAGTCCATCCCGGAGGACTTTCCCTTGTATAATATATATAATAACTGATAGATAATATATATTTATAAAATATTCATGATAAATGAGGTTTGAGAAATCTTTACTTGAATGTGTTAAAAATTTTAACATCATTTGTTAATAATGGTAAACCAAGTTGGAATATTTGCAGTTCACTCAGAATTGCTTATTTCCCAAGATGCCAGTAGCAGCATTCTCCATTCCGGTATCCCCTATCTCATCTCCTACATCCATCCATTTGTGGTAAAAAATTAAACTTGAGTGCTGCCTTCAGTCGAATTCATGTAAAATTCCCTTCTTCCTCTACAAGCTTCTCCAAAATACTTACTCAGTGTATATTGCTAAAGACCCCACAAGAAAACTACTCAATATTTCCTTAATGGAAAGCTACAATTAAGATTAATGGTCAACGGAAATGTTAGAGGGTTGTTTAGGTAGTCCTTGAAATATTTATCGCTGATCTCCTTAAATGTGATTAAATAGCCTAAGTTTAACACTTTACTTTCCACTTTATAATATCTTTTTATTAAACAGATTTTACAATGTTTCACAACATCGTCCTGCGCCCAATTAATCAACTGTCATTTTCCTCTACATTTCTCTGTCATTCTAATCTCCATCGTCCAATTTCTTCTCCCTCTTACTGCTCAAAACATCAACAATTCAGATTAATTTTCGCCGTCCTTTTCTGCTTCTAGCAAGTGGCACCCATTCTAGAATTCTCCTTGGGAATCTGTCTTCTGTCATTCTTTTTACGTAACCATACCATTTAAATTGTTTTTTTTATGAAATTCACAATTGAAGTTTGAACAATCATTTTTGTTTAATTACACTGTTTTTTTACTTTATCTCATCTAGTAATTGGAGCTCAACGCCCCCAAAAATCCATTTCTGCAGAATTTACTTTACTTATCTTTATAATATATATATATATAGTCCACCGCTGTGGTCTCGAGGTAGCGTGCTGCCTTGTCACCCAGCGGGCCCGGGTTCAATCCCCGGTCGGTACTGGGTGCCGGGTGAGGTTTTGTTCGAGGCTTTTACTCACCTGTAAGACAAATATCAGGATGCTTAGGGCCCAACGGTCCCCGAAAATCATCCGGCCATCATCATCATCATTAGAGCGAGGATTTTTTTTAATGAAATTTCATGTTTTAAACTATTAGTCAGAGAGCGCTGAGACGAAGTATCTTTACATTTTATGATGTTTAGAATCAAATAAGACCTACATATTTTTTTTCATATTTCATAATATTTTGGCAAAATGTTCATATTTAAGTAAAAAGTTAATATTCCTTCATATTTTTCAACTTTCAATTTTTAAAAATAAAATTTCTACTAATTGGTTAAAAACATTTTTAAAGTGACTGTATTTTTGAAATTTCTTGACAATGTAACATGGTAGACAGCCGAAAGTTCCTCAGTATCCCATCTGGAACAAGATAAATAGATTTTATAAAAGAAAATATAATTGAAAAAAGGAGACCTGGAATGACCAAGTGGAGGTTTTTGTCCGAATCTACAGAACAAGAACAGGGATTTCCTAATATGTGACAAGAACATGAACAAGTAGAACAACAATGTTAGAATAATAACCACCTTAGACGTTTAAAGAATTTTCTCCCAGTTTCGTTAAAACAAATCCTTGTGCAGAATCTTGTGTTACCACACTTCGATTATTGTGACATTATATATAATGATCTAAACTATGACTTGTCGCAGAGACTGCAGCGTGTTCATAATGCTTGCGTTCGATTCATTTTCAATATCCGCCGTTATGACTATATTTCCGAACACTTTAATAACCTCTCTTCGCACCGTCTTACTGACAGACGTAAACTGCTCTCTTTCACTACTTTTCAAGCTTCTGAATTCCTACATCCCTACTTACCTGGCGTCCAGATTTGAGAAGTTATCCTCTTACCACAATATTGACACTAGGTCACAAGATAGCAGTCTGCTAACAATTCCTCTTCATAGCACTTCCTCCTATTCTACTTCCTTCACAGTAGCCTCTGCCTGCTCCTGGAATCTCCTTCCTCAAGATATCAGGGGTTGCCTCACACTTGGCACCTTTAAGTCACGCTTATACAGTTACCTGTTGTCTAATAATTACTTTTTCTCTATTTATTTAATTTTATACTATGCCATTAATCTTTTCCTCTTTTTTATATATATCTTGTACATATTATATATTTAATTCGTTAAATTTAGAGTTAATCAAAATACATTATAGATATTAATTGTATTGTATTCATAATTTGTATTCGTTTATATATATATATATATATATATATTGTAATTTAGATGTAAGACTATTTTTTGTTTGTATTTTTTTAAACCTGGTTGAGTAGTAGACAAGGCCTTAAGGCCTTAACTCTGCCATTATTATTATTATTATTATTATTATTATTATTATTATTATTATTATTATTATTATTATTACTCTTTATATCAGCTAGTAACCTGTTCCTTTTTGCTACCTAAGGAAATTTCTTATTTTGTGAATGGATTACAGTATTTAAATGTAGGACATATGAACTGCTTGCTACACGTGAAGGGGCGGTACATGGAAATAAGGGGTTACTCGACCGCTTTATGACATTAGTAACGGTTCTTGTAGGTAAGGCCAATATTACTTCCTGCCGTAACATCAACACTATACAGATATAGCGCGGGTACAATGGTGTTCCCAATAACGTGTCGCGGATGGTGTGGAGCATAACTTTTTGATCGTACAAAATAATTCGGACAGACAGGCATTAAAAAACATAGTAAAAGCTCCGAACTGTGTATTACGAAACGGAATAGATAATTGGTTTATGTACACACAGCACAAGTATACCATACTGTGCTCAGGGCGAAATTTCATGGAACAACTAATATTAAAATAGTTCTAACTAAATTTCATCATGTTCGTAGTGTAATTTATAGGATTAAAAATAATTGTAATTGCAAAGAGAGTTTTGAAATAATTCATTTTAACATATTGTTTCTTCAAATATGACATACAGTTCTTGGTCTACTGCGATGGACAGGACATGTGGGCACGAAGTGGGGGAAACTGAACGACGGGCATTGGCAGCTTCTTGTAGGACAACAAAAGGGAAACGTTGGTAGACCAAGAATTAAAGGTGGGAGAATAACATTAACCATGAGTTTGAGGATGTGTTAGATTATAGAGGGGAGGATTGGAAAAACATCTATCTCCTGATCTGGATGGACTGGACAGCTTTATGTCCGTGCGGCCATGAACCTACGGGTTCTATCGCGCCAGGTAGTTGAAATTAGTTACTGTGCGTTAGTTAGGACTTGGTCTACGTTTTTTGTTATGGTTCTGATTCCTCCACTTTAATGTTCTTGTGAACATGTTGCATATACTGGAATTAAGTTATCTTTAATGCAATGTAAACAGAAGTCATCCAAACTGTACCTACTCTAAATTTGTAATAATACACTGCTCAAAAAAATTAGGGGATATTGTAGAATAACCTATTAAGACTATGTTTTTAGGAACAGTATTAGATGCAATCACTTTCTATTACTCCAAAAGAATGTAAACAAGAGTTTGAAGTCATTACGTAACCTCTGTACCACACCAGATGTCAAAGAGATCCTGATTAGGAATATGGCAAACAAACAAAGCAACATTAACATGGGTGAAAATGTTTCTTTAGTATGGCGTATGGTCTCCTCGAACGGCCAGCACTGCCTCACACCTGTGTGGCATTGATGAAATGAGGTTAGCAATGAGTTCTTGGGGGATACGTGGCCACTCTTCCATAAGAGCAATGTGCAGCTCTGGAACAGTTGTGGGAGGTGCTGGTCTGCCTGCAATGCGCCTGCCTAATGCATCCCACACATGCTCAATCGGATTTAAGTCCGGGGAGGAAACTGGCCATTGCATACGCTCGATATCCTCCACTTCCAGCATGTCGTCCACAAAGCCAGCTCTGTGGCGTCGTGCATTATCGTCCATAAAAAGAAAAGAATCACCTGTGGCACCAGCATAAGGCACGACAAAAGGTCGGAGAATCTCATCTCTATACCTTACCGCAGTCAAAGTACCACCTAAGATGACGTAAAAGGGGCGTACGTCCACCACTACTGACTCCTGTCCACACCATCAATCCACCGCCACCATATGGGGATCTTTCACGTGCAAAAGCTGGATTGTTTGGTGTCCCTTTTTCTCTCCAGATGAATACACGCCGACTATCACATTCCACGTTGAATCGCGACTCATCAGAAAAGAGAACTGATCTCCATTCAGCATGCCTCCACCCACGATGTTCCTCTGCCCAGTTTCTGCGATCTCTACGGTGTTGTGGAGTTAACCTGGTACACACGATGGGCCTACGGGCATAGAGACCACTTCCATGCAGTCGGTTAGGGACAGTTTGAGTTGACACCCTGCGTCCTGTTGCTGTTTGAAGTGTATTTCGCAGTTGAGTTGCATTCTGCTGTCTATTCCGACGGGCTGTTAACAAGAGGTAACGGTCATCCCTTGGTGTTGTTGCCCTTGGTCGACCTTGTCCGGCTCTTCTGTGAACAGTATGTTCTTTGAAAATGATTCCAAAGTCTGGAAATCTCGCTTTGAGACACCCCAATGGCTTGTGCCACCTCTTGTTGTGTCTGTCCAGCTTCCAATCCTTCCTATGGCCCTCCAAGCCATTGGTTCAGGTAAAGCACGTTGTCGAGGCATCACTGTCCCTAAGGCAAGTCATTCACTAACTGAAAACTGGACTGGATTTAAAAACAGCAACAAAACATTCACCACCACACCGCCCTTTCACATCGACAGTACAGACACTGCCTTCTGGTGTGGTACCGAGGTTACGTAACAACTTCAAACTCTTATTTACATTATCTTGGAGTAATAGAAAGTGATTGCATCTAATACTATTCCAAAAAACATAGTCTTAATAGGTTATTCTACAATATCCCCTAATTTTTTGAGCAGTGTATATTGAGATAGTCAAACTACAGGTTTGGCAGTCCCTTGGGGTAGATGGATGTTGAGACTTCCACATTTCTAGACAATTGCCAAGGGATGTCCACTAGGTTCTCAGTACTGCGTGACGGCCGCCTATGCCCCAGGACATGCGTCTGGTACTCATTTAAATTAAGAGCTGAGTAAACCCTAGGGATATGATGCCGCCAAAAAGTTTGGTCCAGCTAAAAACCTAACCCTATTGAGGCTCAAACTCACGACATTCCGGCTTGTTGGCGTGATTTCTCAAACACCTACACTTCAACGTGAGCCATTAGAATTCCTTCAAATCATGAACATGATATTTTTATAATGAGTCAGAATCAATGAAAAATTAATTAAAACGGAAATACAGTGATACTCGTGATTTCTTGAGCTACAAAAAGGCATTTTTGTCTCATATGTGTGCTGGTATGATACCCATAAATTATACAGGGCTGGTGTATTAAAATATAAGTAAAAATTAAAAAAAAAATAGTAGCTTCATAATATTTTTGTGTCCTAATTTTCATATTTTTCATGTTATATTATTATGATTTCATATTTTAGTATAAATTTCTTCATATAATTCCTCGCTCTAATCATCATCATTATCATAATCATCCTTCACCGGTGTGGAAATCAACGGGAAGCTACCACACCTATAATTCCCTAGTAAAGCTGCAAAGCATAGTATGAAAATGCTATTATTGCAGTGAAAGACCTGTTCGGACAGAATTACTATGGATATATATATATATATAGCCTATATATATATATATATATATATATATATATATATATATATATATATAAGACTTATAAGTTGTGACAGGGTAAGTGTATCCCAATTTCGGTATATCAACTTTAAGTCACATTATCTTGAATAAAATTAAAGATACCACAATAAAATTTCAGTTGAAATTTGCTGGAGGTATTATAAATTAAATGTATAACTTATATTGATATATAATACTTGATAAGAATACAACTATACAACTTTTTTCTCATAATTGAATAGTGTGCCTTTTTGAAGTCTACATACAATAGTTGATGCACAGTGCCATTATATTCTCATTTACTTCTAAAATATGTCTTATATTAAAAATCTGATCTGTTGTAGACCTGTTTCTTCTAAATTCACATTGATGATGTCCTAGAATGCCATCAAAATACAGAGTGTCTGCTTACTAATATATTTGTTAGAATTTCGTACGAAGTTGATAGTAATGAAATGCCCATGTAGTTGTTGCAATCAGTTTTATTTCCTTTCTTATAGATTGGTACGATATTTGGTTCTTTCCACAGAACTACTTACACAATTCTGATTTTAAAATTTCATCACAATCTCTTCAATCACAATCAGCAGACATTTTCTCATAAATTGTACATAATCTCCCAAAGATCGTAATTAACCAGTCATATCTTGTGTGCAAATATCTAACCCTGTAATGAGGTAGTTTTAACAACAGATGTCAGTACTTAGTAGTATAAAAATATGTATATACCCCACACGTCTTGCGTGGAGACACAAGTACTTCCTTGCAGGAGTTTCTTAACAAGGCTAAGTTAGTTATGATTATTTATCTACAGATGCCAAAAAATGGCATGTGGTTAGGACATCACCTCAATGAGACATCTAGTCGGATACTAAGGTATTACTTGGATACATGAAATTCATTAAATTTTGCACAGATACCTTTTTATTCAGGCTTGTGGTTTTTTATTAACGTCGGTATCTTTACATTCCAGACACTCTGATTAAAGTCACTCCCGGAGGACTTGACACTTGGATTTTTCCATCCTAAAAATACATTGACCCTGCCCGGGTACTTGGTGGTATAACAACATGAAAATACTTCCCAGATTTATACTTACCCCACCTGACACCTTATATATATTAATATATATATATATATATATATATATATATATATATATATATATATAGTTTTTTTAATGTTTACACATCTTTCTGTGCCTAAAGTTTTATTTTCCTTCTCCAATCGTCTCTATCCATCCACTCCATGTCCTCCATCCAGTCCTCTTGTTCTCATTCCATTTCTTATTTGTTACATCCACGAGTTTCGAAGTCTTCCTTTCCTTTTTCCAAGTGGACACCATTCCAATGTTTTTCTGGGTTACAAAAGGGTGAGGGGGAGGAGTAACAACCTCGTTAAAAACCAGGGTTCAGTACGCCTGCGAGGGCCCCTTATCCAGGGTACAGATACTGCTACCTTGCAGTTCGTCATTGGTTTGATAAAGGCTAGAGAAAAAAACTTTGACCAAAAATCACCTGGTCCTCCAGGTTGGGGGTTGATGCATCAGGCCAGCTCCCTATTCATATATAATCTTTACGCTTTTTACCACTGTTATTTTTTGTGACGAATATATATATAAGTACATTACAAATGTCAACTAATTGTAATTAACTTTACACCCATTGGAATGGGGGTTTACTCATCACTAGTCGTATTATTGAAGGTCCAAGTATTAAACATTTTTTATTATTTAAAACATAACTTAAAAATGTATTTGTAAAACATTTTCAATCTTTACAACGTACATATGTTTATTTTGTATTATGTGGAATTTAATCCACCATTCCTATGCCCTGGCCTCCCCTTTCAAGATACATTACCAATATGATTATTTTACCCTTAATTCTCTACAGTTGTCGTAACATAGGTCAGAATGTCGCCTGAAGAAACATCTTGTAGGCAACTAAGGTATTAATTGGTTGGTACTAAGTCGATTTTGCTAAGCGGTCCATTTCTTAATCTTGAGGATATTTTACGAGCCTCTGAACCTACGGCATAAAGTCCCTCCCTGAGGACTTGTTCTTTATATTTCCTATCCTAAAACTCCATAGACTCCGGACGGATTTGAATCCGCGACCCAATAGACTAGACACAATTGACAACCGCGGATCTGTAATAAATATATAATCCACCTGTAATATGTCTAACTTGAATTAAAAAAATTAAGGACAACATTACATCAGGAATTGGCTCTGTTTTTAAAACGATGTTATTAACTATTATAATAACTACCGTTATCCAAACTTTCTTAAAAAACATTGAAAATATATATATATATATAATTGTGCTACTTAGGCAATCCAAGAACAGACACAACCGACACAATTATTTCTCAATTTGAAATTTCCGTGAACCCCTATTAGCGAACTTGCATTCATATAAAACAAGGCGGTTTCTACTAACTAAAGAACCGTTAACCAATGCATGCCAAAACCAACCTTGAAATCTCTACCAGAGAAAAGTTGTGATGTACAAAGTCCGATGTCAAAAAATTATCTGCCTTTTTAACTGCAAGGCATTATACTATAAACCCAAATATTTCATATAAACTATAGGGGAGTAATACAACACCTGTATTAGTACATTAGATAACCCTCTCTACCTGCCTTCCGCACCGAGATCCGCCTCACTTCACACCGCTCGTAGTCTATCCACGCAAGAAGTAATTTGTCCGATATAGTGGATTGACATTGCTGGATTCTGGATTCGATTTCTGTGCTTTGAAGTTAAAACCGGCAGATAATTTTTGGACACGGTCGTGATACATCACAACGCTTCTCTGCGAGAAAAAATCAAGATAGGTTTCAGCAAGAAATAGTTGACAGTTCTCTTGTAAGAAGACATTCTAAAGGGAATTGTTTCAGTGTCATATATAGATGATCTTTATATGAAATCAGATATTATAATAAGAACAGTAAAGTCTTGTAGACTGTGATGGGCAGGATATTTGGCACGAATTGGGAACTAAAAGGGGGGGGCATAGACATTTCTTATAGGAAAACTAGAGGGAAAAACCCCAGTTTGTAGACCGTGATTTGCCGGATGTTGATTATAGAGGATATAGACTGACTAGACCAGTGGTGACCTATGGTAGTGAAGCATGAACACTAAAAATACAACATTAAAGCAGAATAACGGCTTGAGAAATGAGATTCATGCGCAGAAAAGCGGGTTACACCAGATGGGATCGGAAAAGGAACACCGATATCTTGAAAGAATTGAAGACTACGCCAATTTTGGAATATATTAAACAGTACCAACTAAATTGGAAACACCATCTTGAAAGAATTAGTTCAAATCGGATCCTCAAAGCTGTTTATTATTATATACCAAGAGGACGAAGATCTCTGGGCCGTCCTATGAAACGCTGGAGGGAACATTTTTTATAGGATCGTAACAGGCCTTGGCCTAATACTTGGAAGGAAGAAGAAGAAGAAACAGATTATAGAGCATAATTTAAAAAAATAGCTCAGAATAAAGATGTACAAAGAGATTTTATCCGTGCGGTCACGAACCTTTGGGTTTGATAGTGCCAGTGAGTGAGTTAGCTACATTCATTTCGAATTCACTAACATAAGTGTTGTAGGAAATAAAACAGGATTTATAAAATATTTCAGTTCTCTTACTATGTGCGTAAGCGTAGTGAATTTACAATATTTTGAATGGATGCTAAGAGCTCATTCCTTGCAAAACTTCTCTCTTCATTCTAGTCTTTATCACGTCGACAAAAGAAGAAAAAGCTCAAGGAATTGGCTTAACTTAAAGATCTGTATCATCAAGAGTTATAAAAGCAGGTAGAAAGAAACAGTATGGATCAAGAGGAACTCGCCAAGTTTCATCTCTTGGTTTACTCTGTGGAAACAGACTAGAAATGTCCAAATGAGATTGCCGTATGGGTAAAAAAAATTGAAGGGTGGGAAAGAGAACCGTAATCCCATTAAGAAACGCAGAAGAGACTGTAGAAGTTTCAAGTGGTAATAAGATGAACGTTGTAAATGAAAACTTGGTGTATAAACTTTTCTACACAGACAAATGTAATTGTGGAGAAGATTTTTTCGTCTTTATATTGATCCCAAGTTCGTTCACTTCTTCTATATATGACTATATATTTTTTTCATTCCACTATAGGACTCAGGAGGCCCTTGGGGTAGTAGGAGGTTAGGGCACCCACTTTTTCTGGACAATCGGCACTTGATGTCAGCCGGGTTGTCAGCCCTGCGTGACGGCCGCCTTTACCCCAGAACAAGCGTCTGGTACTCATTTACGTTAGAGGCTGAGTCGACCCGAGGACCATAGTGCCGCCAGAAGGTTTGGGTCAGTTTAAAAATCCTGACCCCACCGGGGCTCGAAACCTCGACCTTCCGGCTTGTAGCACAGTGCCTAAACCACTATACTAGCGTGCCCCTGGCTACATTTAAAAAAACAATATTATTTTTGCTTTCTTTTAACTTTTCATCCCGATAGTATTAATTCAGTTGAGTAGAAAGTTTTATGGATGTTTTCTGTATAATGAAACTAGAGTGGTTTCATATTGAGCTCTCAAGGACACATAAGTAATCCGATATTCTCCGCTGGCAATCTCCCACTCCTTATAACATAACTCCTTACGTGACAGTCATATGATAAGCCGGACCCCTTGCACAGTTGCTTTGATATCATAAAATATACGATTGCGCAGCTCCTAGGAGTTCAAGGCGGGACACCAATGTGTGTAGTGGGAGATACAGTGACTTGACCTTGAAACCTTTGATGAATATGAAACACTGTAACTGAGGGTATCATAAAGGTGGCAAATGTCATATGACTAAATATAAATAATGATAACACTAAACACATGTGAAATAGAAATATTAGAGCTGCTGCAGTATATGAATTAGAATTGTGTGGGATGTAATATTGAGATGTAGAGAATTTTAAACATCTGGGAACATTAATTACTCGTTACAATAATATTGTATCAGAAATTAAAGCAAGATGACAGCAGAAAATAAATGTCAATATATCAGTCAAACACATATTGAATAATATATCACTACCAGCCAAAGTACGTCTGTATAAAACAATGTAATGTATTTTTACAATCTTGACTGTTAATCAGGCAAATAGTTTTGTATGGATATGAATCTTGGACCCTGATAGCTGAAATGGAAAATTTGTTAAGGACGTGAAAAAAATAAAGTTATTACGTAAAATTTATGTAGCCGTAACCATAATTGAAAATAAATAATTAGAATATGTGAGTTAAAATTGATATAATTTTCTATTCCAGCAGATTAGGGCATGGTATTTATCACAGTTATTGTCAGCCAGAACACACATACTTCTATCGTCTGTCTCGTGGAATGATTTATTTACACATATTTTGTGGTGGTATCCTAGAACTGCTAGGAATGTCACGAAGTGGCGAAGATATCGTTATCTTTTCACATCTCTTAACGCAAGCTAACAAATGTCGCATCCATGTAAAGGAAGAATCGTCATTTTACGAAAGCCTATTTTTGAGAGAATATGGGATGACAAATGTGTATATAATCCATAATAACATGCGTTTCTAGAGTTAATATTTAATTTCTTTCTATATTACATACTAGTTTGAAACTATTATTTCAAACAATTTAAATAAGAGATTTAGGTGATTGAAAGTTTATGATATTTTATTTTCCTAAATAAGTTACTAATCATTTTGAAATATTACTTCATTAGCGTTTTCACCTAATTTCGTTATCGTTTTAAAGGTTTTTTAAAACTATTTTAAAGACAGTTACTGAACTTATGCGTTTCACCAAGTTTTGTTACACGAAAATGGGAAATTTATAGAGGCGTTATATTAACTCTTGCAATACCAACCTATATTTCAGAATGTATACTTCCAATGGGGGGGTACACTTAAAACAATATATATGAGTAATTTTTGAACACATTTTAACATGTTTGTTTTAAAATTAAATGCTATACAATATCATGCTAATTTATGTAATATTTACTTCGTTTTACGTTTTGATTTAATTGATCACATTACATGTTTAGGCTGATATAGTATCCGTGTCTTAATGCTGGTAGAACATTTGTGCAAATTAATTATTGATATATGTAGAAACAATACATTCAGGCCAATACCCAAAACTAATCATTAATGGTATTATCTGTAATCCCTGAATATGCGTCATTCATCACTGTTCTCAGAACTCTGTTCACATTTTGAACAAATCACTGTTTTCTTGCTACGCCTCCCACAAGTATACCTGTGACACAAATTATTGTTGCTTTATTAATTTTGTTGTATTTTTCTTTCTTACACCTACATTTTGAATGGACACCTTCCACGGAGTGATGATAGCATTTCAATAACTACTGTATGAATCCCAGCAGAAAAACATGTAGGCAAAGCTTGGTTCATTTTTTCAAACGACCTGTGTTATTGCTGCACACTTATCTTGTTTCCTGCGTCCATATCGGTTTTTTCTATCATCAAATCTAATCATTTTAGTTATTTACAGAAACTTGGTCTTACTCATAGGAATCTGCCCGAAATATTAGACCAGATATCTGAAATACAGGTGCGACTGTCACCTTCTAGTCCCATACAGATAAGAAGCCCTATATAAGATATAAACTCACATTATATTTGTTGCTGGTATATTTATTCTTGCTGATTCATCATTGGTGTATTTTATGATGATGTTTATAACTTCCGATGTAAAGCATTTTTCAATTATTCTAAAATGGTTTTCACTTTACCTTCATTTCTTAGTCCTCCCCGTTGTTTTACAACATTTTGTGCTACACGTCTTGTAGGCCGAGGAGGCTTTGATGTGAATATTTTTCCACTAGCTGTGAGATACCTGGCACCGACGTCATCTTCAATTACACTATTATTATGATTGTGAGGAGTGAATTTATCTAGAGAATTTGGAAATCACTCGTGGCATTTGTTAGGACTATTTAACGAATAAAATTAAGCTGTTTACTCACAAATCATTATTTAACTATAGCTATTTTAAACTATTTATATATTTAATGTAAACGGCGATGTTTGAAAACAAATGAGAAGCGATAGGTACGCTTCATCTGCTTCTTTTGTTTATCACTGCAACCAGATCATACTATTTATTGCCAAAGGAATGCAATATTATAAGAATGCTCTCTAGTGGAGAAAAATTGAAACACATCAAACTGTATATTAGTTAATTTCCGATGTCGTAGGATGTAAATATGACAATTATATTTTTCTAGATTGTTACCTGGGAAAAAATGCATTTAAGAAAGTGCAAACAGTGGTTTATTTTTTTGGTGGTATAATCAATTGCTACAAATGTTTTTATATTAATTCCCACATGTGGTATGTATTGACATTCATGCACTATATATACAATCTGGTAGCCGTATTTCTCGTGGGCCCAGTCACTCCAAAATAATGGTCAGACCTGTTCAGAATATGAAAAAGGAGGAGACTTGCTTAATATGGTAATTATAACACTGATAAATATTTCGTGAAACACGACTCTGATTGGTTGTAAAACAGAAATCATTGAAACGTGATTGGTCATTGCCTCCCATTTGGGGCATGAGTTAAATAGTCATCGTAATTGTCAGAAGTCAACTTGCTCAGGCACAATATTTTCATCTTCTGTTTCACTCACTTCCTCATTACTATCATCAAATTCAAAATCTGAAACTATTTCATTATCAAAAATATCCAAAATTTCTTTGTCAGGCAAAGGACGTCGAGGCATTTTGAACTAATTTTGTTACTCACATATATGAATTACTATAACATCACAAAAGACAGACTGAATACTCAATAAGTAAAAACAAAAAAAAACAACAAAGAAGTGTTGCACGATAACAAACTGCCAGTCCAATCAATAATAAGGTATAAATTATATAAATCAACTCCATTGTTGGTAAAAACATAATTAGATACCTATATAAAAGGAGACGAGAAAATAAATTCAAGGCATGTAATGCATAACGAGAACTACCAATGGAACCACAATAACATCATTCTTTCATAAAATGACCAACAATGAAAACTTACCAACAATTACTCATTTCAATATTAGAGACAATGATTGACAATAAATATTATCTTCATGCTTTTAGTGGAATAATTAAAAGACATAATTAAAATTAGAGAAGGTGGGCATAAAGTATCCCCCCGTTGGTATTGCTAGGGTTAATGTAACAGTTTTGTTTAACTAAAAGTTTAAAGGATTCGTTTACCTGATTAAACAAATGACGGAAATGGGATCACAATTTCGACTTGCTGAGGAAGTTGCTAAGTTCACACTATTCCTGTGTGACGGACTCCTATTGATATTTACTATTAATATTATTATTATTATTATTATTATAGGGTAACAGAGTGGAACCCTTGATAGAGGTCCACTCCAGGGAGTAGGCGCCCCTGCCCTTTTTTGAGCTCCAGGTCCCACTCGCCCAGTGGGTAGTACCTGGGTAGAGCCCCGTCCACAGGGTTACGTGGGGAGAAGAGAAGTCCCCAAAGCCGTAGTGAAGGCAACTTCTCTAGGAGACGAACACTCCGAATATGGAATATGTGGTACGATAAAACGAACACTAAATAACAAAACAACAAGAGAGACCCAACTGAAATTTTATAAAATGTTGGCAGTACCGGTACTGCTCTATGGTTCAGAAGCCTGGATACATAAAAAACAAGACCTAAGTAGGATAACGGCGGCAGAAATGAAATTTTTGAGATCTGTTAAAGGGTGCACTAAGGAAGACAGAATCAAGAACACAGAAATAAGACAGGAACTTGAAATATTTGCAATAACTGATAAAATGGATACATACAGACAAAAATGGAAGCAACACATAGACAGAATGAATGAAGATAGATATCCAAAACAAATAACAAAATACAAACCTAAAGGCACCCGAGATGTGGGCAGACCTAGAAAGAGATGGGCTGAAGTCGGAACGGGTCAACAGACCTAATCCATGAATGAAGATGATGATGATGATGATGATGATGATTATTATTATTATTATTATTATTATTATTATTATTATTATTATTATTATTATTATTATTATTATTATATAAAAGAAACTAAAGAGCATTAGGCAAGAAATATGAACAGAATAAATAAAGGTAGAGCGATGACAGCAATAATAAATGGTGTCCTATGGAAGAAACATACAGACCCTAACAAGAAAAACTACGTTACAAACATATAATTTAATAGTGAGTAGTACTGTCACATATGGAGCGGAAGTATGAAAATTCAATACAAACTTAGAACAAAAACGTATGTCGATGGAAATTAATTTCTTGAGGAGAGCAGCAAAATGTTAAAAATTTGAAGAAATAAAGCCATACGAGAAACAGTGAATATAAAATTTTCAATCGTAGGCTATGTACGATGTAAGCAATTAAATTCGTATGGGTATGCTCGGCGAATTCAAGAAGAAATGTTACCGAGAAAAAGATTGGAATGGTTTCCAACTAGATGAAGAAAGAAAGAAATACCTCGAAACTTGTGGACGCATGAACTAAGAACTGGAACGAGAATAAGAGAAATGGAGAACATGGAATGAATGAATAGAGATGAATGGAGAAGGAAAATTAAACTTTAGGCAGAAAGATGTGCTAAAATTGAAAATCTATTTATCATCATCATCATAGTACATTCACGAATTTAGGCCATTTGTTGACCTGTTTCGGCCTCAAGAGAAACACCATCCAGACGTCTTTGGAGTGGACGTCCTGGTCGTCTTCTTCCTGCAGGTTGATATCTTAACATTTGTTTGGGTATCCTGTGATCTTTCATTCGATGAACAAAATGCATCTGTCTTGACTTATAATCAGAAATTTTGTTTTCTAAAGGTTCCATGTGTAATTCTTCTAAGATGTTTTCTTTTCTTTTTTTGTGATCTAGTAGTGTGTATCCTGCAGTCCTCCGAAGGTATTTCATTTCAGCAGATCTAAGTCTCTGATATCCTTCTGTTTCAACGTGCATACTTCGCTACTATACAAAAGAGTTGGAAGAGACATCCTCATCTTCTCGTGGTACAACCCGTTTTCACAAACGAGGCTCCGTGGACCGAGTCACGGCGGTATTACCGTTCCATAGGGTATTGAGTAAATGCGGTACCCTAATGTCTGTCCAGAGACTAAAAGGTAGCAGCCCTACCACTGGACTACTTAGCGTCGGGCCAGTAACCCGTCCTAAGGAACTTCCAACACTACTTTCAAGTCTTAACATGAAAAAATCCAGAAGGAATTGAAAAAACATATATATATATATATATATATATGAATACATAAATAACTAAATGAATAATAATAATAATAATCATCATCATCCGGTATCATGGCAGCTGCCGCCGTCTTCCGGAAACCAAACGTCATTCCTCTCTATCTATCCAATGATCTTCCTCCATTCCTCTGATATTCATAGCTGCTTATACCCCTTCTATCCAAGTTTTCTTCGGTCTTCCTCTCTTCCTCCTTTCCATTGGGATCCATTCCATTATTATTATTATTATTATCATTATTATTATTATTATCATTATTATTATTATTATCATTATTATTATTATTAATATTATTATACTGGAGACGTGTTGCAAGAATATCCAGGAAGGATAAAATCAGAAATTCATATATAAAAGAAAAAATGCAGGTACAATATTCAATATTAGGTTTTATAAAGAAGAAGCAATTAAATTGGTACGGACACATTAGAAGGATGGAAGAAGGAAGACTACCTAAGATAATCATGGATTGGGAACCACAGGGAAGGAAAAAGAAGGGTAGACCAAATATTACGTGGATTCAGGGAATCAATGAAACTAAGAGGGAATGGGAAATAGAAGAAGATATATGGATGAACAGACAAGAATGGAAAAATATGTTGAAACAAATGTGTAGTTAACTGTGAACACGGGTACCGGAAAAATGTATATTCATTGTAAAAGCCGGAATAATAAAAAAATAGTATTATTATTATTATTATTATTATTATTATTATTACTATCATTGATATTACTATGAAATGAAATGCTGTTTTGATACGATACAAATACTTAAAAGTTTATGACGAAAGAAGTAAGAGTTAAAAATTATTTCCATTGTTTTAATAAACTCTGCATTTGTGAAGAGGAATGTGGAGCATTTTTCGCAGTTGAGGAACCATGTTTTGGTATAAATTGGTAGCGCAGTTAAGCGAGCGAATCAAGAATTTTGCCGGTGTGCGAGTGTGGAGCAGAAGTTAGTATTTTCCGCTTGGAAAAGCTCGGAAGTGACCAGCGGTAATAAAGGCAGGATTTTGGGAAATTCCGTCAGTCAGCCGCTGCAGCGAACATGTCACTCCGGCTGGAAACTGACGACAACTCCACACATTTTCCGGCTCATTAATTTTCTATGCTCTCCTTCCTCTTCTCAGTGGCGTTTCTTCCTTTCACATTACACTACGAAATAATGTTATTGATATTTATGTTACAAGGATTAAAAGTGAGGCTATAAGTGAAATATTATCAATCCTTCCAATATAACTATACACAACAACAGTGTAATAGTATTTGAAGGCTATAAGGTCGTGATCCATAACGGATGTTTCTCTTTGACGTATCTCCTTCGGCTACGAAGGTCATTATCAGTGGCGAGATCTTCTAGGTGGACGAGCTTCCGACCAGTGAACATCACTTAGAAGAACTCGCCAATGAAGATGCCCTCCGTAGCCGTAGGAGAAACGTCTGAAAAAATACCAGTTATGGACCATGTACTTGTAGCCTGAAATCTTCAAATACAATGACTACCGGCCGTGAAAGCCTGCATTCCACATTAATAATAATAATAATAATAATAATAACAATAATAATAATAATACGCCCAGTTGGTAGACCAAGAATGAGGTGGGAGAATAACATTAACAATGATTTGAGGGAAGTAGATTATACAGGGAATGATTGGAAAACATTAGTTCAGGATAGGGATATAAGGAGAGCTTATGTCTGCGCGGCCATGAACCTACGGGTTTGATAGTACCAGTGAGTTAGTTAGTTAATATTTTTTTTATTAGGAATATTCCACAATACAGTGTTTCTCCTTCAACCCAAAGTGATTTGCCGCCAAAAGTTCCTGTCTTGAGCATCTTCTTCCCTCAAATCTCTAGTTTCCATACTTCTCTTCACTCCGTCCATCCAACGTTCTCTAGGTCTGCCTCTTCCACTTATTCCACTAGCTTTCCAATTAAGGATCTTCTTCAGTATTCTCTCTTCTTCCAATCTTATGATGTATCCATACGATTTCAAACCTTTTTTTTACATATTTTTTTTCAATTTGCATAATTTCCGTTATTGTGTTGTTTCTGAACTTATCCCTTCTTGAAAATGTAGTCGATCGCCTCCAAAAATCCATTCATACTGCTGAAAAACTGGTTGGCTTGTTTTCTACTTACTGCCCATGTTTCAGACCCACGTAATAAAATGCTTTGTAACAGAACTAAGTTCTGTTAGTTAATAGTAATAGTAATAGTAATAATAATAATAATAATAATATTTATAACTCACTGGCACCATCGAAACCGGTGCTTCATGCCTGTGCGGACAAATGATCTCCGTACATCCCTGACCAGAGCTAATGTTTTCCAAACTTTCCGAGTGTGAATTACCTCTTTCAAAACACGGTTATGTTACATATCCACCTAATTTTTGGTCGACCTACTAGGCGCTTTCCTTCTGGTTGTAGCGACTTGGTTTTACCAACCAAGTGCTGCTTAATCATTTAGAGAGAGAGAGAGAGTACGAATACGAATACGTTACCTTCCTTCCGGGATCGCTGGGTTATGATACTGCTGTACTTAGTAAAGGGTTCCAAACATTCAACGAAGTTATTTACAACAAAACAGCCTGCCTCGGGCCCATAGAAGGCGGCTAACCATTCATCTTTCTTTTTCCACTTGAACATGCATATGAATATAACACTGATTATAATTTGCATGGACTGAACTAATTTCGTTATGGGATAGAGAACAATGGCTATTCTTTAAATAAGAACAAGGGGCGTAACATAAAATATTGGTTTTTAATACAAAATAAGTGTGGATTATTATAAAAAAATAAAGTAATATAAATAACAGAACTATATCTTGGAACAATCAATCAAACCCCAATGGTAAACAAAACATAATAAGATAACGACATACCATTCTAACAATCACACTCATACGTCTCTAAGCAGAATCGGAAATCCTTCTTCCATGCTGACTTAGATTAAATTAAATCCAACCATTCTTCGGTTTACAATCCACATGCTTATCTTCTGCATTACCATGCTAACTTCGCCTTTTGCATGGTACACCAGAGTAGGATTCCAACACTGAATCCACTCGTAAAGAACCCAAACGCCACTTGTTAGGCCGATCGACTGACTGTTCAAGTCCACTGAGATTGCCGAGCATATATCAGGTTCGCCAGGAGAAGGGATGTGCGCTACCAAGATGCGCAATGGAAAGGGTAAAGAAGGAAGGGGTAACCACACGGAACACAGGAAACATTGGCAGGCTTCACAAATGTTCGTAAGCGGGAAGGAGCACGAAGATGATAACTGAACCGCAAAAGGCACTTTCGGTTCAATAGCTCCCGCTACACCCTCCGGGTAAAAGAAAAAGTCCATAGACTTCAAATAAAGTCCAGAGAAGCAATCCCACGTTGGGAGGGGAACATAAGCACTATTGGATTCCAGCGGTAACTTCAAAGCAAATTTTCCATCGTCCCCAATATCACGATCACCACACCTGCTTTTATGTAGACTATTCTAGCGCTGAAAAATAGACTCCAATTTGATTCAGCCGCCATAGCACAACATTGCGGCGTTCCAGGGAAGATAGACTCGGGTGACGATAATCCTCGGATTGCCGGATCGCAATCCCGTTCCACCGCTTTCCAGGAATCCATAGTTCCAAAGCCACTATGTCGGTCAGCTGGGCACTCGGGGTCGGCCGGATCCTCCAAGCGCTCGACTGCCGAACACTCCAGGCATATAGACTGTAGAACTGCCAATGTTTAAGGAAAGGTAACTGAAACAAAGAACAGGCGCAAACAGGAAAGCAGAACCATAGATATGCTAATTTAACATGTGTCATAATACATAGTAATTTAGCTTTAACATTCAGCTCTTTTTCATTTATAACAAACATGCTTGAATTTACTGGATATCACTACATATTTTTAGATGGCTCACATGTTGTTTCATAACATGGCCATTGACGCTTTCCAATTCCAGAGTAACTGGTGTTAGAAAACGTTTTACAACATACGGTTCAGACCATTTGAACATAAGTTTTCCCATACGTTGCTCCCCACGATTACTGAGTGGGTAAAGGCGGTAACGTACTCGATCGCCAACTTTATAAGAGACATCCTTCCTATCCTTATTATATCTATTAGCTACGTTCTCTTTAGCGAGCTTAAGGTTCTTGAATGCTTCCTCCCATTTCTGAACTTTATCGGCTTTGTTTCAAATCACTTAAATCGGCTTCCGTGATGTGCCAATTTAACTCTAAGGGATGCATAATACGTCTACCCAAAAACAATTCGGCAGGGGTAGTTTTTGTCGACTCATGGACCGCATCATTACAACCCAAAGCAAACAACGGCAAATGTTGATCCCAAACATTTTGCTTGACATTATGAAAAATGGTAAGCCCTGCTTTCAACGAGCGGAAAAACCTCTCACAAAGGTTAGGTTTTGGATAATGGGGAGAAGTAGTAATGCGACGAACACCCCAATCGAAACACATATTCTTAAACATACGAGAAGTAAAGGCCTTAGCATTATCCGAAACAATGGATTCAGGCACACCAAAGCTCGGAAAAAAGTTTCTAGTGAAGAATTCTACAACCTGCATTAGATTTCAAGGATCTCACAGGATGAAGCACCACGTATTTAGAGAACCCGTCGACAACTGCTAGAACCCCAACATTACCTCGCTTAGAGGAACTAAGAGACCAAAGAAATCAATAAAGAGTCTTTGCATGGGAGCTGTGGAGGGCTCCGCCGAATGAAGACCAACTTTAGTATTAGGGGCAGGCTTAGCTCGCTGACAATCAACGCAATTCAAAATGTATTTACGCACATCCTCACCCATATGAGGCCAATAATATTGTCTATTGAGCTTTTCCATAGTCTTGGCAATGCCCAAATGCATGCCCAAAGGAGAATCGTGATAATACTTGAGCAAAACAGGCCGCAGTACTACGGGAACCAACACACGATTCTTCGGACCTTTTCGAGGATTGTACACTAATAGACCTCTATGTAAAGAGAAATCTGGACTATTAGTGCCAGCTCTAACTTGAGCATACAATCTCTTACAATCATCATCTTCTTGTTGATGCAATTTAAGATCTTTAAATGATGCAGGAAAGTTCGATAGAAGATTGACTTGAGGGTGCTCCGGAACTTCATCTTCATGGAACAGTCGCGATAAACCATCAGCTACCGCATTATCAGATCCTCTAACATGAACTACTTCAAAATTGAAAGCAGAAAGACGCACAACCCACCTACCGATTCTACCCAGGGTACCACTGTCTTACATAACCAAGAAACTGCTTGATTATCTGAGTGAACCACAAAACGGTTATGTTCCAAAAAGGTACGGAACTTCTCACAACCGAAAACAATAGCTAAAATCTCTCTTTCGTAAATGCTGTATTTATTTCGGCTTCATTTAAAGTGCGACTAGCATATCCCACAGGCGCTAAATTGCCTTCAATTTCCTGATTAAGAAACCGCACCTAACGCTCTATCACTGGCGTCACACTGAAGAATAAACTTCTTATTGAAATCGGGAACCTGTAAAGTGGGAGCCTCGCAAAGAGCTAATTTAAGACTTTGAAAAGAAGCTTCGCATTCTTGACTCCATAAGAATTTAGTTTTCTTTTTCTTCAAGTTATTCAAAGGAAGGGCAACCTGAGAGAAGTTAGGAATAAATCTGGCATAAAAGCCCACCATTCCCATGAAACTTCTAACGCCTTTCAAATTCTTAGGTGTAGGAAGATTTTTGATGACTTCAACTCTCTCCGGGTTCACCTGGATACCTTCGGCTGACAGCAAATGGCCCAAAAATTTTATCTTAGAACATCCCAAAGTGATCTTTTCAGGATTAACAGTAAATCCTTTATTGTTTAACCTTTCAAAGACTTCTCTCAAATGAGCAAGATGTTGCTGCATATCAGAAGAATACACAATGAGATCATCACAGTATTGAAAAACATACTTGTATTTCAAATCTCCAAACAATTTGTCCAATTCACGACTCAATACTTGACTACCCACACTCAAACCCATAGGCAACATATTAAACTCGTAAAGACCATTTGGGAGTGACAAAAGCCGTGTACTTTCTACTGGATGGAGTTAATGGTATTTGGAAAAAGGCAGAATGCAAATCAATTACGGAGAACACTTTGGCTCCATGAAATATTTGGAAAGCTGCTTCCAAAGTGGGCAATGGGAAGCAATCAAACACCACTTTATTATTAAGCTTCCTATAATCGATAACCAACCTATGGCCTCCACTAGGTTTTGGAACAAGAAAAGCTGGGCTCGCATAACTAGAACGACTTGGCCTAATAACACCTTGTTGCATAAGCTTATGAATTTCGCTTTGTAATAACTGCAACTTAGGTGGAGAAAATTGAAAGGGTGGAGACCGCACAGGAACATTATCCAACAATTCCAGTTCACAAAAACTGTTTTTTGCTCTCCCTAATCGATCACTAAATAATCCAGGGAATTCTTTCACCAATTTAGATAATTCCTCATCCTCCTCAAGATTATTGAGAGACATAACACAACATTGTTCCGAAGGATTCTTACCATATGTATGCCCATACATACAAGGATGTACGTTAAACGGCAGCGAAACGTCTCGAGCAAATCTGAAATTACAGACTCCATTCTGAAAATCGATTTTCATGCCGGATTTCGACATAAAGTCGTAACCTAGAATAATGGGAACAGGCAACTCTGGGGCCACATAAAACAACTGGTCCCATGAAAACTTATTTATCTTTAAGTGCAAACGAACCATTTTATCTACAGAGAAACTTGATTGTTGACTGATTTACACTTCAAAGAAGTCTTCTTCAAAAATTTCTTAGGCAAAGCAGAGATAAAGTCTTCTCGCACAAGAGAATAGAAGCACCACTATCCAACAAACCGTCTATTTTCTGGTGGAAAACTTCCAGTGGTAAATGAGGCAAATTTGCCACAAAAGATGACGGTCTATTATTCCCTGAAGGAAATATTCTCTTAGAAGTTTGAATTCTTTTCTTATACCTTCTCGAGGATAAAGTCATAACATTAACCTGAGGAATGGTTTTATCTTTGGACCGACATTCTCTAGACAGATGCCCATACCGCTGACATTCCAACATTGAAGATTCTTTTTCGACTGCCAAGAAGGACGATTCGTCGAAGTATTAGATTTACTTAAATTGTCGGTTTTACTTCTTTCACTAAAGTCCCTCTGTCTTTCAGCAATTTCAAAATCCGCCACTTTCCTGGCTAAGAGACACATTTCGGCTACATTCTGAGGTCTTGTAGCAAAAATCAAATGCTGTCTAGTAGCCGGGGACATATTTTGCAGAATGAGATCAATTAACTTTTCTTCAGAAAATGAAGGATTCAACACAAGTGAAGCTCCTTGCACATTGGAGATAAACTCCAACAAAGATTCCTTAGGCAGTTGGAATCGACGTGACACAAATTTAATCCAAAAGTCTTCCAACAATCTAGGAGGCAACAACGAACACTTCACATGTTCTAAACTTTCCATCCAAGAGAATCTCAACTTAATAATTTCACTCCAGATTTTCAATAAGATTCCTCCGATGCAACTCAAAATTGAGTTCACAAAATACTCATCGGGAACCAATTTCAATTCGAAAATCGAGTTAATTTTGATGAGGAAGACCACTAGCGATTCCTTATCTTCACCATCACAGGGATCTACCTTTCCAATCAACTCTCGGAAAATCCGCTGATTATTCTGCTCCATAAAAGAAGAAAGGTTGGAGACAGTTCCACTAGATAAATCTTTGATAGAGCTAAGTCTACGATCACTCAAATCCTCTTGAGTTGCGTTATCGACAATGAACTTACGCTTTATTAATATTTGTTCAGGCTGGGAGAGAGAATTCATATGATCTTTAAGCCGCTGACGTAATATGTTTACGTCACCTTCAACTTCTATACCTAGCAGGCCTAATTCACAAACGAGCTTATCTCTGGATATTACATCCACCCAGCTAGGCATGTTTATAAAGTATGATAGACACAAGATGTAAACAACAATAAGCGAACGTAGTATTACTTGCATAAATCAGTCTCTGTTTTGGAACGAAGAAAGATGAATCAATGTTTACGTAATGTACAACAAACATGTAAACCAATACTTAATAACTTCAACATAAGTACAGCATATCTTTCAATATGAAAAATACAAAGTAAACACTTTGTTACCATTTGGGCGCAATTAAACCCAAAAAAACCCTTAACCCGTAACCACGCTCTGAGAAACCATTTTGTAGCGACTTGGTTTTACCAACCAAGTGCTGCTTAATCATTTAGAGAGAGAGAGAGAGAGAGAGAGAGTACGAATACGAATACGTTACCTTCCTTCCGGGATCGCTGGGTTATGATACTGCTGTACTTAGTAAAGGGTTCCAAACATTCAACGAAGTTATTTACAACAAAACAGCCTGCCTCGGGCCCATAGAAGGCCGCTAACCATTCATCTTTCTTTTTCCACTTGAACATGCATATGAATATAACACTGATTATAATTTGCATGGACTGAACTAATTTCGTTATGGGATAGAGAACAATGGCTATTCTTTAAATAAGAACAAGGGGCGTAACATAAAATATTGGTTTTTAATACAAAATAAGTGTGGATTATTATAAAAAATAAAGTAATATAAATAACAGAACTATATCTTGGAACAATCAATCAAACCCCAATGGTAAACAAAACATAATAAGATAACGACATACCATTCTAACAATCACACTCATACGTCTCTAAGCAGAATCGGAAATCCTTCTTCCATGCTGACTTAGATTAAATTAAATCCAACCATTCTTCGGTTTACAATCCACATGCTTATCTTCTGCATTACCATGCTAACTTCGCCTTTTGCATGGTACACCAGAGTAGGATTCCAACACTGAATCCACTCGTAAAGAACCCAAACGCCACTTGTTAGGCCGATCGACTGACTGTTCAAGTCCACTGAGATTGCCGAGCATATATCAGGTTCGCCAGGAGAAGGGATGTGCGCTACCAAGATGCGCAATGGAAAGGGTAAAGAAGGAAGGGGTAACCACACGGAACACAGGAAACATTGGCAGGCTTCACAAATGTTCGTAAGCGGGAAGGAGCACGAAGATGATAACTGAACCGCAAAAGGCACTTTCGGTTCATGGTTTTTCTATTAGTAGTCTCCATTCGTCTCACATGTCCTGTCCAACGCAATTTACGAGACTTACCGCTGTTCTTATTACATACAAACTGGTTTCACATAACGATCAATTAACTCATTGTTATGTAAGTCTTCTCCATTCGCCTATCTGTTCATCGCATTTTCAACCAAACATTTTTCTAAGAACTTTATTCTCAAATACTCCTACTTTTTTTTCTCCTTCCTTATACTAAGAGTCCAAGTTTCGCAACAATATAATATACCTCGGAGAATAAAATATATTTTCAGTAGGCTTTTGACAAAGTATACAGAAATATATTACTACAAATTTTAGCTGATCATAACGTTCCACAACAATATATTACTAATATCTTCAACATTATAAAGATAATGAAATCTCTGTTAAACAAGATGGCAAATTATCTTCTTGGGGAAAGATCAACACTGGAGTAAGACAGGGATGTGGACTTTCACCGGTGCTTTTCATTATATATATGAATAAATTAATAAACGAATGGAGGAAAACACAACGAGGATATATACCCATCAATAGGAACCTCAAACTCGATGCTATTCTTTTTGCAGACGATTTAGCTCTTCTGGCACTTTCCGAAAATGATTTGCAACGATCAATTTATAATTTACAAAAAATAGGTGCCAAATTTAATATGGAAATATCAATTAACAAAACTAAAATTATGGCATTTCATGGGAACGACCCTATACAAAGTAAAATCTGTCTCCAGAATAAAATTTTAGAGAGATCTAATCAATTCAAATATCTTAGATATTATCTCTCAATCTGGGATGAAAAGGATATCCCTGAAAAAATTACTATTCATAATAAAAGTTTAGGAATTATTAATCAAGTTATGAAACCATCCCTTGTACAAAAAAACACCAGATTACGTTTATATAATACTTTGACTAGACCATTGTTGACCTATGGTAGTGTAGCATGGACACTATTAAGACAACATAAAAGCAGAATAACGGCTTGTGAAATGAGATCCATGCGCAGAATAGCGGGTTACACCAGATGGGATTGGAAAAGGAACACCGATATCTTAAAAGAATTGAAGACCACGCCAATTTTGGAATATATTAAACAGTACCAACTAAATTGGAAACACCATCTTGAAAGAATGAGTTCAAATCCGATCCTCAAAGCTGTTTATAATTATATACCAAGAGGACGAAGATCACTGGGCCGTCCTATGAAACGCTGGAGGGAAAATTTTCTATAGGATCGTAACAGGCCTTGGTCTAATACTTGGAAGGAAGAAGAAGATATATTTTCAGTTTAATGTTTTTTTAGAGACGTTGGGATGACAAGAGTTCCTGTGTTGAGTAAGAGCGTGCGTTTCCTGAATTGAGCCTGTGTTTAATCTCTTTCTGCTCCACATTCCCTATTGAAATTATTGTTCCTAAGTATTTGAATGCAGCCACTTCTTAAATATCTACACAATGTCAATAATCCATAACATATTTCTAAGTGTGATCATAGATTTAGTATTATTGATATTTACATCCAACCCCAAATACTTAGTGTTACTCAATAGAATGTGCTTATTCGCCCTTAGAATTAAGTAATGATATAGCATCATCAGCAAATACCTATACCATTGGCTTGTGACAAAGCACACAATTCATTCATACTCTATAATAATAATAATAATAATAATAATAATAATAATAATAATAATAATAATAATAATAATAATAATAATAATAATAATAATAATACTTTATTTATTCTGGCAGAGTTAAGGCCATAAGGCCCTCTCTTCCACTCAACCAGCACAAATACAAATAAATATTCGACAAATATAGATATACACTATACTAATTATAAACAGTTAACGATACAATAAATGTAGCAATGTAAATGTCATGTACAAACAACATTTTATAGGGTAATAACAATAATGATACGATAATAATAATAATAATAATAATAATAATAATAATAATAATAATAATAATAACATGTTAACATGGCGAATATTTTACGGATGGTCACATGAAGTTAGATCACTATTTGGGCCTCATGTTTTGCAACATTTGTCTTGCAGATAAGAAAAAAAATCACTCATGAAACTTGTCCCGACAGCGGATCGATCCCAGGCATACTGCGTACGAGGCGAAGACGTTATTTGGAGATAACAGTGATGGACTATTTTCGTTACAAGGAAGGAAAATGAGGTTTTGTATGAAACATTATCAATATTTGCAATGTACATAATTGTATTTGATATTAAGTCAAATTTGATTATTTTTATATATTAAGATATTAACATGTACTGTGTGACATATTCCATTGAATACTATTGCAAAATGAAGACGTTCGAATACACAGTTTGTTTAATGGTATTGTATTATAATTTGGGATGACAAGAGTTCCCGTAATGCTTAATAGCAAATGTTTCCAAGGTAGAGCCTATGTTTAATTTCTTCCAGCACCCCATTCACGTTTGTAAATATTTATTTATAGTTATTGAAATTCAACTAGTTCTTCGAAATTTCCCATATTTTCATTAACTGTTTATGAAATTAATATTAATGGGGCAATTTTTTAAATAGTTATGAGAATAAAACAATTATTTCATCTTAATCCTTCTATAACTCTAGGGAATCATCAGTATTAATTAGCACGATAATTCTAATGATGTCAGTGACTCTTTGTAACCAAACTTTTGCAATTATCTCGTAAATTACTTGTTTGCGGACCAATTTTTACTATAACTTTCTTGCTTCTATTAGTCTAAAGCGTATACTTTCAACCGTATCAGTTTGCACCATTAATTTTGATACATCCTGTATTTATTTTATTTTATGTTATCATAGGGTACATTTACCAAATTATCAGTTTAATTTATAAATACCTTTAGGTTTGGTTTTTTCTAGTAAATAATGAAATGTAGGGCTTCTTAGTACTCAGTGAATGTATGATTTGTATTCGTTTGAGTAAAATCTTTTATCTGAATTTTCTGCCAGAGCCTCGTTTATATTCAATGGATACAACAGCAAAATTATAGATAAACTTGTAAGAAAACAAAAGAGGAAAATCGATATAATTAAAATAACGAAACTGGAAAGAGAAACAGATATTAATAATACATGGACTACACTAACCTACACAGGCCACGAAACCATAAAATTGGCAAAAACATTGAGAAAAGTAAATACAAATTTAAACATAGCCTACAAAACTAATAATAAACTAAACAATGTAATAAGTAACAAGAAGAAAAACATAATAAATGTAATGGCATGGGTGTATATAAATTAACATGCAAAGACTGTGACATGTTCTATGTAGGTAGAACGAAAAGAAGCTTCAACATAAGGTTTAAAGAACATCGTAACGATTTCGTATACGCATATGGAAAGTCTAATTACGCTAAGCACATAATAAACGCCGGCCATAGAATGAACTCAATAGAAGACACCCTTACAATAGTACACAAGGAGGGAAATCCAACAAAAATCAACCTGTTGGAAGACCTGGAAATTATCAAGGAACTAGACAACAAGCTTTTAATAAATGAAAGCACTCCCAGACTAAACAACCCACTATACGATACCATCAGGAAGAAGCTTTAGTCACGACAAAGCCACATTAGGACCAGCAGCATCAACCATCATATTAGATATTGTAGCGAAGAAGGACCTTCTGAAGATGGAACGGATGTTCTGAAAGGCCTACAGGCATAAAGAATACATATTTCATAAGTTGAGGACGACGGATCTTACTTAAGAAGGTATATTTTAAATTATTTTATTTTATGTTGCCATAGGATACATTTACCAAATTCCCAGTTTAATTTATAAATACCTTTAGGTTTGGTTTTTTCTAGTAAATAATGAAATGTAGGGCTTCTTAGTACTCAGTGAATGTATGATTTGTATTCGTTTGGGTAAAATCTTTTATCTGAATTTTCTGGCAGAGCCTCGCTTATATTCAGAAACAAAGCAAAGTGAAGGTGTGTTTATTCTATCCAAAAGTAATAGAAGGAAGAAAAAGTGGCGGTTAAGACGGTTTGAGGTGTTCACATAAAAAACTGGTCTCCCTTCTTAAACTGAAGTGTCTCCCTCCTTACTGATACGTGACTAGACAGGGAATAGGGTTGATCTTACCCCTCTCGAGACTTCAGATAACCCACCCTTACATCCCTGTTGTGATAATCGTGATCCGAATTCCCTTAAATCCACCTAATCTTACCGAAAAGTATGGTAACTCACATTTCCTTTCATTAATATTTCTTTCAATTCAATGCATTACCTAACTAACTAACTAAGTAAACTTTTGTAAGATTCATGATATGTTCCGTTGAGGCATTATTCAAAATTAAAATATAAAATTATGGAATATTCACCTGAAAGGTCCATTTAAGTTGAGGAGACGGACCTTTCAAGTGAATATTCCATAATTTTATATTTTAATTTTTAACTAAATAACTAAATCACTGGCACTATCGAATCGAGAGGTGCATGTTAGGGCAGATATAAGTTCTCCACATTCCTATAGGAAACGGAGCATTTTTACACAGATATAAGTTCTCCACATTCCTATAGGAAACGGAGCATTTTTACACAGTGTGGAAGAATAATAATATTTTAATCAAAACTCAGATCCAACTACTTAACACAAATTTAAAATCCGTTTTATTTTACGGATGTGAAACGTGAAAGATTGCCAAAGAAATAATTAACTTGCTCCAGGTGTTTATGTCGGATATTAAATGTGAGATGGCCCGATATAATCTCAAACCAAGAACTATGACACCTATAAAAAACAGATAAAGGAAAGAAAATTACGTTCGATTGGATATATTTTGCGTAAAATTCAAATTGTAACAGAAATATGCGAACAGGACTGGAATTCTCAAGGTTCATGGAGGAGAGGAAGACCAAAAATGACTTGGAATAGGTGTGTTAAAGGAGTAATACGTGAAATGGGAAACACTTGGTTCGAGGTGAAGAGGTTGACAGATGATAGAGCTAAATGGAGAAATTTCATTACGGCCCTATGCTCCAGCTAGGAGCGAAAGGAAATGATGATAGTGACACATTCATATCTTGAGATAATATATTCCAATGATCCACAGTTTAATTTACCTCACTCATACCATGGTTAGTTATTCTCACTCCTCATTCTTGACCTACGTAGCTGCATCATCATCATGTTTGGTGTAACAACCGGGTAGAGTCACAGCCTCCCCAAGAACACTCATCCAGACCTCTCTATTCCTGGAGACTGTCCACCAATTTTGAATTTTAAGTATTTGGATACCTTCCAAAACTCCATCCATTCACCTAGATTTAAATCTTCCAACATTTCTTCTTCCAACTGGATGGTCCATCATTTTTTTAACAGTTTACATCTGGATAATCCTCATTGGATATATCCTGCATATCTCAATCTAGCTATTTTAATATTTGCAACAATGTCTGGTGATTTATACATCTGCATGAATGACTTAATAATATATCGAAAGTATAAGATATACCTGTACTCAGCCACCGCGTATTCCTGTTCGTTAACTCACAGATTCCAGTTTAGAAAAAAAGTCATGCAAGAATCACAGAGGTTTAACTAAGTGAATTCTTCAGCAAGTCGAATTTATTTTCCGATTTTACTGATTTACTGAATGTACATTTATTTTGTAGAATTCAAGCTTTCATGGCCAGTAGTCATGGTATTAGTAGATTATGGTCGTGGTCCGTAACTGGTGTCCACCCTCGCACATCCTTGTACGTGGGAGGGCAGGAAAATTTTGGAATCTTAGTCTAAACTCTTATTGAGTTGAAGACTCTAGAACCGACTTTTCCAGGTTGTATATACTGATGCACATGAATACTTGTCCGCGGGCCATCCGATTCGTGATTCACCAGCTCATGAATTACCCTCCATCATACAAGGCGAGATCCGACTAACGTCACTGCCCGCGAAGTTCAAAGCCAGACCAACAATTCGTCACAATTTTATATATATTCGTCACGGTAATGTTCGATGTCTGTCCGCCGCTATAGTCTCGATGTCACGCAGGGAGCCCGAGTTCCGAGTCTCTGTCGGGATTTCCTGGGTGAGGTTTTTTCGAGGTTTTTTTCTCACGTGTAAGACAAATGCCAAACTTTAAGTTCCAAAAGGTCGCCGAATATGATCTGGTCATTATTATTATTATTATTATTATTACTATTATTATTATTATCATTATTATTATTATTATTATCATTATTATTATTAATATTATTATTATTATCATTATTATTATTATCATTATTATTATTATCATTATTATCATTATTATTATTATTATCATTATTATTATTATTATCATTATTATTATTATCATTATTATCATTATTATTATTATTATTATCATTATTATTATTATTATTATCATTATTATCATTATTATTATTATTATTATTATTATTATTATTATTATTATTATTATTATTATTATTATTATTTTATTATTATTGTATTCATTGGTTCTCGATGGGTGGACTAATGATTTTGCTCCTTGCCTCTGGTTTCGAGGGTCGGGGGTTCAAACCCAGCCGGGGTCGATTAATTTTTTAGGACGGAAATATCCAAGGAGCAAGTCCTCCGGGAGGGATTTTAAGCCGTGGGTCCTGAGTCGGAATATTTTCAAGCTCACGGAAGATGCTTAAGCCTGAATAAAGAGGCCTCTAAGCAAAATGTACCGACATTAACGTCCTAGTAATACCTTGAGTTGCCTGTTAGATGTCTCATTGGGTTGGTGTGTTGACCATATGCCATCCATGACATTTATTAGTAAATAAGATAACTAAAAATCAACTTAGTCTAGAAACCCCTTACAAAGGAGAGGTTGTGGCTCAACAGTGGGCTACGACATGGTAGATAGATTAGAGATTATCGTATCCATCTATTTATATTAATTTTAGGATTAAAGCCTCTTCTGGCACATCATTACCATCATCATCACCTACCGTATCATAAGGACAGCGTAAACCCGCCTTCCAGGAGCCCCAACCTTAGAAATGGGTTAAAAGAAGCCGATGCCAGGAGAGAATACCTCAAATTTCGAAATGACAAACTGGTGGCATTGATTATATAAAAATATCTGTGTCTGCTATGTAAAATCGCCGAATATGTAAAAGGATTTCAATATTATATTTTAATGAAAACAACCTCAATAGATTTATTGTTCACAATTCGCAAATTAGAAGTAGTGAAATTAAATTAATATATATATGGTAATGGATATGTGTTATGTATAAGGAGACAGTCAGCACTTAGCCATTCTCATTACAAGAGCCAAAGTACCTTCTGCCACCTCGTTTTCCAGTTCGTTAACTCACAGACAAAGTTTGGAAGACTATCAAAGTATCTGGCCATATGTAACTTACATCAAAAGATCTTCCTCCAACTTCCTCTTCTACTTGCTTGTTCAAATGCGGTCAATGCGCTTTTCTACTTCTACTACATCACAAACAATCTGTAAGAGCAAGTACCACTGACATTCAGTTTCGACACCATTTTAATATTAAATCAATGGTACACATTTTTTCAAGGACACCATGCAAAGTAAAATCTGTCTCCAGAATAAAATTTTAGAGAGATCTAATCAATTAAAATATCTTGGATATTATCTCTCTATCTGGGATGTAAAGGATCTCCCTGAAAAAAATTACTAGACATAATAAAAGTTTGGGAATTATTAATCAAGTTATGAAACAATCCCTCATACAAAAATACACCAGATTACGTTTACAGCCTGTAACACTTTGGCTAGACCAGTGCTGACCTATGGTAGAGAAGCATGGACACTAAAAAGACAACATGAAAGCAGAATAACGGCTTGTGAAATGAGATTCATGCGCAGAACAGGGGGTACACCAGATGGGATCGGAAAAGGAACACCGATATCTTAAAAGAATTGAAGACTACGCCAATTTTGGAATATATTAAACAGTACCAACTAAATTGTAAACACCATCTTCAAAGAATGAGTTCAAATCGGATCCCCAAAGCTGTTTATAATTTTATACCAAGAGGACGAAGATCTCTGGGCCGTCCTATGAAACGCTAGAGGGAAAATTTTCTGCAGGATCGTAATAGGCCTTGGCCTAATACTTGGAAGGAGGAAGAAGAAGAAATTTTTTGAAGGGTGTTTAAAGAAATTCGAAGGAAGTGAGGCAGTTCTCATGATTGTATTTCTTACCCATCTTCATAAATTGTTCTTACTAGACACCGAAATTAATCATATCAAATGTATAGAGCCATTCATATATATATATATATATATATATATATATATAACTCACTGGCTCTGTCAAACCCGTAGGTTCATGACCGTGCGGACATAATTTCTCCAGAGATTCCTACCCTGAATTAATGTTTTCCAATCATTCCCTTTATACTATTTCTTCCCTTTTATCACGGAAAATGTTTCCTCCCACCTCATTCTTGGTCTACTAACTGGGCGTTTTCCCTTTAATTTTACTACAAGAAGCTTCCATGCACTTCTTTCATTCCCCATTCGTTCCATACGTCCAGCCCATCGCAGTTTACTAGACTTAACGTTTCTTATTAGGCCTATATCTGGCTTCCTATTCATACCATGTAGCTTACTATTACGAGTATGTAGTTTTCTTCATTTACCTGTCTGTTCATCTTTTTTGGCCCAAAAATTTTCCTATGAACATTATTCTCAAGTATTAGTAATCTTCCTTCCTTAAAGTAAGAGACAATGTTTCACCCATTCGGTTCTCCGGACGGGAACTACTTCAGGGAATACATGCCAAAGGCTCAAACACAGGGACATGTTCGTAGGATCATGGAATGCTAGGACTTTATATAATAGCGGGGCGTTAGAGATGTTAATGCTGGAATTATGTATATATATATATATATATATATATATTTCCAGTCCACCGCTGTGGTCTCGAGGTAGCGTGCTGCCTTGTCACGCAGCAGGCTAGGGGTTCGATCTCCGTTCGGGACACTTTTTCTGGGTGAGGTTTTTAACGGAGTTTTTCCTCACCTGTAAGACAAATGTCAGAAAAACTTTAAGGCCCAAACGGTGCCCGAAATCATATGGCCATCATCATCATCCTTATCATTATCGTCATCACCATCATCATCCTTCACCGGTGTGGAAAGCAACGGGAAGCTACCACACCTACATTTCCCTAGTAAAGCTGCAAACATAGCATGAAAATTCTACGATTGCAGTGAAGGACCTGCCTTCGGACAGAATTACTATGGATGGATGGATACTTAAGATTAAGAAAGTTTTCTTGAGTTTTCCGCGAAATGGATTAATCCGTACTTTCTTAATCATACTTATATCCACGAAAATCTACAATATATATATATATATATATATATATATATATATATACATGCCCACCGCTGTGGTCTCGAAGTAGCCTCCTGCCTTCTCACGCAGGAGGCCCGAGTTCGATGCTCGGTAGGGCACGTTTCTGGACGAAGATTTTTCGGTGTTTTTCCTTACCTGAAATACATTTGTTAGGAAACTTTAAGGCCCATTGGGTCCCCTAACATTATCTGGCTATCATTATCATTCACCTCATTAAATTAAGTTTAGGATTTAGGCCTCTCCTGGCGCATCATTACCATTATCATCAACTCTCAACTCATTAAGCCAGGTTAAACCTGCCTTCCAGGTGCCGCAAAACTGAGAAGTGGGTTACAATTACGCCAATGCCATGTGAGAATACCAAAAATGCCACCAACTTGGTGGCATTGAAAAACAAATTATATATATATATATATATATATATATATATATATATATATATATACAGGATATTTCATAAAGTATGGCGCAAACTTACATGGTTGAAAGTACACGATAATAGAAACAACAATGTCCCAGTAAATATGTGTCCGCAAACGAGCCGTTTGCGAGATAATTACGAATGTATGGTTACAAGTCGCCACTGACGTCATTGTTTGTAACATCGTACTAGGTGATTATCTCATTGGGCCACACATTCTTCCACGAAAACTTAATGGACGGAGGTACCTTAGGTTTCTGCGGCGTCATCATCCAGGATTGCTTGAGGATGTTTCCCTTCAGCAACGTCGGAGTCTGTGATACATGCATGATGGAGCTCCGGCACATTTTTCTGCTGCTGTGAGACGGCATCTAACGCGAAGATGCGGCCAAAGATGGATAATGGATAGGTCGAGGCGGATCTGTACCTTGGCCTCCAAGATCACCTGATCTAAATCATTTGGATTTTTATGTCTGGGGTCACCTCAAAAGCGAAGTGTACAGCACTCCCGTTAACACGATTGAAGAACTGGAGCAGAGAGTTGTCAAGAATTCAGAAATGATCCAGGGGTTTTCGAAAGAATTCGACATTCATTGCAGAGACGAGCTCAGTATTGCATCCAGATGCAAGGAAGACACTTTAACATCTCCTTTAACAGGTAACCCATAAGGGAAGTGAACTGTGAAATGTGAACTAAATGAGATGAAAAATTAATAGTAAAGTCTAAATTCAAATACATTTGTACAAACTAGGACGATGTTTACAATGAAGTCAGTGGCGGCTTTTAACCATACATTCGTAATTATCTCGCAAACGGCTCGTTTGCGGGCCCATGTTTATTGGGACATTGTTGCTTCTATTATCGTGTACTTTCAACCATGTAAGTTTGCGCCATCCTTTATGAAAAACCCTGTATATATATACATACATATAATTATACTAATTAACTCAGTGGTTATTAACAAATTCGTAGGATCATAATCGCTCGGATACAGTCTCCATACGTTCCCATCCTGAGTCCATGTTTTCTAAACATCTCTTGTATAATTTACTTCCCACAAATCAAGGTAGGCCTGTCTACTGGGCGGTTTCCCACTGGTTTTCGTACAAAAGAGTTTCAATACTCCTCTTCCATTCCCCATTCGTGCCGCATATTCTACCCATTGCAGTCTATGATACTTAACTGTTCTTATTATATCTGGTTTCCCATAAAGATCATGTAGCTCACGGTTATGTAGTCTTGTCTATTCACTTCTCTGTAAATCTCTCTATGGTCCAAACAATTTGTTCTCAAATAGTTCTAATATTTTCTCTTCCCTTATAGTAAGAGACCACGAAGACCAAGTTTCGTACTCAAGTAAGTGGGAGAACAACAGTGTTATATATTTTGAGTTTAATGTTTTTTTGATAGAGTTTGTGAGGACAAGAGTCCCTGAATTACGCAATTTCCAGAATAAGGCCTATGTTTCATATCTTTCTCCTCCTCATTCCCGTTTGTAATTGTTTCCAGATATTTTAATTCTGCCACTTCTGAATAATTCCTCTTTTGTAATTTACAGTGGCCTAACTCCGGGAAATCTACATGACTACTTAACTCATGCCACAAATACTAGTCAATGACCAATCACGTTTCAATGAATGTTGTTTTATAACCAATGACAGTCGTTTTTCACATCGCTCTTTATTGATTTCTCTTTATCAGCTCCTGCTTTTGTGATAAAGAAAGCTCCTCCTTTTTAATGTTCTGAACAGGTCAAAGCATTATTATTCTCCAGCAAATACTCGTACATTGAATATAGCAAATAATGAAAAGATTCCTTGATTTTACTGAGTTGTTTACTAAAAAAATAAATGAATAACCCGTAATATTGATTATGATATATAGTTTGATGTGTTTCATTATTTCTCCACTTGGGTGCACTCTTACAATATTGCGATCTTATTTGGCAATAAATAATATGATCAAGCAGCAGTGAATGAACATAATCTCACATTTCTGATTTGTTTTCAAACATCGCCGTTTACATTAAATATATAAATATTTTAAAATAACTATAGTTAAACAATGATTTGAGAGTAAAGAGCTTAATTTTATTCGCTAAATAGTCCTAACAAATGCCACTCTTGATTTCCAAATTCTCTAGATAAATTCACTCCTCACTTCGTGAGTCGTGAATTTATCGATAATTTGGAAATCACTCGTGGCATTACTTATGATAACGATGATAGAACTCCATTGATCCTGGCTGGTTTGAACTGGCGACCCTCGTGACAAGTGGGAAGAAACTAATCCCCTAGACCACCAAGGGAGATATCTCAATAGTCAGAAATAATATATATATATATATATATATATATATATATATATACTTTTTTCTTTCCCTGCAGACAAAGTGACTACGTTTTTTAAGGAACATTTAACGAGGGATGAAATATTTATAGTTACGTTTATAGAACATGAAACTAAAATTTCCCTCAGATTAAAGACAATAAATTACCTAAACTATATCATCAATTGTTAATGCAACATTTAACTATTTTACAGCAGATGTAACAAATTTCCAGAGAGAGCACGAAGCTTAGAGGGAGGGAGAGAGGGGAGTCAGAGAGTGTGAGAGCAATATGGGGGCGGAATTGCAATCCTTTAAGTGGCTTTGTCTGTACCAAAAGGTCCATTAAAGTTAGCTTGCCCTTCCCTACGTGACCGTCGTGTTCCACAACACTGAACAGTGCACGCGTGTACGTTAAACAACGTCACGACAGAGGAAAAGCCAGTTTATCTACTCCTTGGGTAGTTAGCTCTAAATTCTAGTCTTACGTCACTGTTCTCTTCCTTAAACAGGAGTAATAACAACGCCTGTGACTACATTTCTGTATCCTTCCCTCATCAATCAATCTACAGTTTCAGTCGAATTAGAAACACAGCAATTGTAATTTTTGGCTTCATTCATCTACACGTCACATTTTGTCATAATGATAATAATAATAATAATAATAATAATAATAATAATAATGACTTTTAAGAAGATTGGCAAGAATATCAAAATTAGATCAAATAAAAACTAACACAATAACAGAAATTATGAATGTAGAAAACTATATTTTACAAGAGATTGAAGAAATTCAACTAAGATTGTATGGAAATATGATGAGGAGATGGGACACAGAAACAAACAGAGAAGCACTGAAATGGATACCGCCTGAAAAAGTGAAACCTGGTAGACCAAAGCCAACGTGGATAATGGGAATTCAAGAAAACTAGAAGAAAGAATTATGGCAAAAGCAGCCACACAAGATCGGGAAGTGTGGAATAAAAAAAATGTATATTTTGGTTGAGGATACGTGTGTAAATAACAGAAACAATCCTGAATAAAAAATAACAGTAATAACAATATGAATAATACTAACAACAACAATAATAGTAATGGTATTTTTTGTATTGTGAATATTCCACAAATTCAGTGTTCCTTCAACCCAAAGTGATTTGTCGCCAGAGTTTGTTGTCTATAGCATCTTCTTCCCTCAAATCTCTAGAATAAAAGTAAAGTGATGCCATTACAGGCCTAATGAGGCTCTTGGGGTAGTAGGAGGTTAAGGCTCCCGCTTTTTCTAGACAATCGGCATTTTATGTCAGTCGGGTTGTCAGCCCTGCGTGACGGCAGCCTTTACCCCCAGAACAAGCGTCTGGTACTCATTTCAGTTGGAGCCTCAGTCGACTCCAGGGTCATATTGTCACCAGAATGTTTGGGTCAGTTTAAAAATACTGATCCCACTGGGACTCGAACCCTCGATCTTCCGGCTTGTAGAATAGTGACTTAACCACTAAGCTACGCCGCATAGTAATAGTAATAATAGTAATAATAATTATTATTATTATTCATCTACGTCATGGAATTAGGCCGTAGACCTGTTTCCACATCAAGAGACTGTATCCGTCCATCTAGTTACGGGGTGCACAATATTTCTTATTTCAGTACGTAGGTTTGTAGTGAAGCAAAATTTGTGGAAGTGTATTGGTTGTCATTCTCTCTATATGTTGAAGCCAGTTAGATCCTCAGTTTTGAACTTCTTTAATAGGCCTACACTGTAGATGTTTAATTCTGTTCTAATTTCTTCATTATATTTCTTATCCAACAATGTAGATTATAACCTGCTATAGAACGTACGAATTTCGTTTCAGCTACTAGTACTACTACAGTGAGATCAGTATAGTATTGGACAGCAGACGCGGGTTTGTGCTATGCGATGACGAAGGCTTACAGAAGCAGACTTGTAATATGCGCTGACTAAGCAGTTTACGAGTATATCGCACGCATTCACGGTCACAGTCAGATAGTGTACCTCGAGTAAATAAGGTGCTCGGTCGATTTACCTTGTGAATTGAAAGGCGTGTGTATAATGTAAACTAAATACGTGCACATAAGTGTAAACTGTATAATGACTAATAATTTTCTACTGAATAATGTGTACTTATTTATGATCAACATTTGTTAACTCAGTCTGCCAGCCAAGTACGAAGATTTTTTGAAACAAGATTCCCGGATGTAAATATTCCATCACGTTCAACAGTCCATAATTTGTACAACAAATTTTATAAAGAGATGTCAAAAATGTATGAACAACGAAGGTGAACAGTTCCAGCAACTGCTTCAATAGAGTTGGTAAGTACCAGCTTTGTAAAATAGTTACGAAAATGTGTGTGGTTGTATCACCGGGATCTTACGCTGGCCGTTCCCCGCCGCGAGTGCGTCAGCAGTGTATAGTGAAATCCCAGTGTCTGCTGTCCAGTGCTATAATGATCGCACTGTACTATATATATATCCATCCATAGTAATTCTGTCCGAAGGCAGGTCCTTCACTGCAATCATAGCATTATATATATATATAAAGTTCGAGATTCTAACACAATCCCCAGAAGTAAAATTCCAGATACCTTATCCTTATAACTAAAATAATAATAATAATAATAATAATAATAATAATAATAATAATAATAATACTTTATTTATTCTGGTAGAGTTAAGGCCATAAGGCCCTCTCTTCCACTCAACCAGCACAAACACAAATAAATATTCGACAAATATAGATATACACTATACTAATTATAAACAGTTAAAGATACAATAAATGTAGCAATGTAAATGTCATGTACAAACATCATTTTATAGGTTAATAACAATAATGATACGATAATAATAATAATAATAATAATAATAATAATAACAATAATAATAATATAAATATGATACATTATACGGGAAACACCAATTAATATATATATATATATCTTACACTGGATAATAATGAAGTCGAGTTTAGAGCAAATATAAATTTAGATTTCTTTTAAAAGATGCCAATGTCCGGCAGCCCCTTATTTCTTGTGGTAGGGAATTCCAGTTGGGAGAAGTGGAGATAGTATATGGCATGGAGTGATGTGATGTCCTATGTTGCGGTAGATATTAAGGAAGAAACTATGATGAGCTATACTTTAGAACCAAGATCCAAGTGAATGTTATTATTAATTTTAAGATATTTCAACAAATAAGTAAAAGTCTTTCATCTTTGTACCATACAATGTTTTATTTCATACTATATTGGATTTATAACCATTAATTAAATTAAAAACGTTATACAAATAAGACATCGCGTGAATTATTGCCGCGGTGGTCTATTGCTTATGTCCCTTGACTTTAGACCTTAGGGTCGCGGGTTCAAACCCTGCCGGGGTCGATATATTTTTAGGATGGAAAAATCTAAGGGACAAGTCATCCGGGAGGGGCTCTAAGCCGTGGATCCTGAATCTGAAGATTTTCGGGCTCGTAAAAGAACCGCACGCCTGAATAAAAAGGCCTCTATGCAAAATTTAACCGACCTTGATCCATCCAAGTAATACCTTCGTTACCTACTAGATGTCTCATTGAGGAGATATGTTAACCACATGTCACTCGTTGGCATATGTAGGTAAATAAACGTAATTAAATTAGCTTGGTTAAGAAACTCCCGCCAGGGAGCATTCATATCCCCATGTGGAATGGGATACATACACACGTAGGCCTACATACACTTAAGGGGTGCCATTTCGGATTAAATATCAAATATGGAAGGAGCTTTCAGTGATTATTACGAAATTCCACAAATTACTGTAAATAAGTCGAAAGAAACAAGATTCTATAGGCTAATAGGTTTAAATGAAATATTATATTCAGCATACCTTCTTAAATATAAACTAAAATTAATTCAACAATTCTCATGACGTCAGTTAATTATTGACCGCTCGCAACATTCAATTTTCTTCCTCAGGATACAATGCTCTTGATATAAGTTTTGTAAGATACGTATAGCTTATTCTCAATATTGAACGTTTTATATTTACAGTAACGTGTCGTGAAAATAGTTTTAATGGTAAGCAAGGCCAATTTATATGTGACGTGTCTGAAATTATTGGTTAGAGAACGTACAGGGTGATTACAAATGATTGGAGCGATTTCATGATTTTATGGTAGCTGTAGTATTCGACATATTTTCACGAACTTTTACAGATACATAGAGCAACTTCCCAGGTTTTTTTTGAGATGTTACAGGTGCTCCATATGCTCCCCCTTGGTGATTCTGCAGATATCAAGTCTGTAATCAAGTTCGTCCCATACTCGACGTAACATGTCCCTATTAATTTGTTCAAAGGCATTGATTATGCGAGCTCGCAGTTCTGGTAAGTCTACTGGTAAAGGAGGCACAAACACTGAATCTTTCACATACCCCCAAACAAAAAAATCGCACGGCGTCAAATCGGGGGAGCGTGGAGGCCATGAAAACAATTTCTGATCATTCTCTCCACTGCGACCGATCCATCGGTTTGGCAATCTCATGTTTAAAAATTCACGAACATCGTGATGGAAGTGTGGTGGAGCACCATCCTGCTGGTAGATGAAGGTCTCACTGTCGGTCGTCAGCTGCGGCATGAGCCAATTTTCCAGCATGTCCAGGTACACGTGTCCTGTAACGTTCTGCTCGCAGAAGAAAAAAGGGCCATAAACTTTGAACTGAGAAACCGCACAGAACACACTAACTTTTGGGGAGTCGCGAATGTGCTGCACAATAACCTCATCTTCGCACATTGTGTTTGTTCACTTTGCCATTCACAAAGAATGTTGCTTCGTCACTGAAGACAAGTTTCTCACAAAAACCATCCTCATCCATAAACTGCTGCATTTGTGTACAAAATTCAAACCGACTCACTTTGTCAATGGGCGTAAGGGCTTGTAGAAATTGCAAGTGGTAAGGTTTATGCTTCAATCTTTTCCGCAAGATCTTCCAAACGGTCGGTTGTGGAATGTTCAGCTCTCTGCTCGCTTTTCGTGTTGATTTCTGTGGGCTACGTGTGAAACTCATCCGCACACTCTCAACCTTTTCTTCACTCACTGAAGGACGACCCGTTGTGTTCCTTTTACAGAGGCATCCTGTAGCTTTAAATTGCGCATACCATCGCCGAATGGAGTTGGCACTCGGTGCATCTTTCTCGAACTTCGTTCTGAAGTGTCGTTGCACAGTTATCACAGATTGAGTTGAATGAAATTCAAGCACAGCATATGCTTTCTCCTCGCCTGTCGCCATCTTTGATAACTGCTGCGCTCTCTCGGTTTAAAGCTGAAACACGGCTGCGAGAGAAAACAAAAAAAAACCTTATGAGTTTTTATACATAACTTTAAAGTTCTGTGAAGATATGTCAAATAAGATCGCTACAATAAAATCATGAAATCGCTCCAATCATTTGTAATCACCGTGTATATAGGTCTATATACAGTGTATTATGTCCACTGCTGTGTTCTAGAGGTAGCGTGCTGCCTTGTCACGCAGCAGGCTCGGGTTCGATCCCCGTCCCGGACAGTTTTTCTGGGTGAGGTTTTTAACGGGGTTTTTCCTCACCTGTAAGACAAATGTCAGGAAAACTTTAAGGCCCAAACGGTCCCCGAAACCATATGGCCATCATCATCATCCTTAATCATTATCGTCATCATCATCATCCTTCACCGGTGTGGAAAGCAACGGGAAGCTACCACACCTACAATTCCCTAGTAAAGCTGAAAAGCATACCATAAAAAATGCTATGATTGCAAGTGAAAGACCTGCCCTCGGGCAGAATTACTATGGATGGATACAGTGTAATCTAAATATTGGCTATGTCAAAATTAGTTACTAAATGTCATATTTTAGTTTTTGTGTTGGAAAAACTTTGTGTGGGATAGGTTTTAGGAACTGTAGAAATTAGTTTTTTGCGTTAATTATATAAGTAAACATCAATAAAATTAAGTATACCTTCACACATAGACATGCATTAGGGTCTATATAATGGAAATGGACAGTAACTGACAAATGAGGGAAATTTTGAAGAAGTGGTTGAATTTAAATACCTAAGAAAATACTTACAAACAGGAATGAGGTGCAGATAGAAATAAATTTAACATAGACTCGCTTCAGGAATTGTATGCTGTTATACATTACAAGGTCATTTGTCTTCCGAACTTCTTAAAAAAATATTAAACTGACTATTTAACTCATGCCCCAAATGGGAGTCAATGACCAATCACGTTTCAATGATATCTGCTTTACAACCAATCAGAGTCGTGTTTCACGAAATATTTATCAGTGTTGTAATTACCATATTAAAGAAAGCTCCTCCTTTTTAATATTCTGAACAGGTCTGACCATTATTTTGCAGTGACTGAGTCAACAGTAAAGCTGCCATATTTGAATGTTCAAAATGGCAGAAACAAGATTTGGCTGTGCTTCAAATTAAGTTATAGACGAAATACAAATTTGACAATTGTGTGTTCAATAATTGTGTTTTTAAATAATTATATTACCGAGTTCTTTTTGATAATTGTGTGTTCTATAATTGTGTTTTTAAATAATGATTTTACCGAGTTGTTTACTAAAAATAAATTAATAACCTATAATTTTGGTTATAATATACAGTTTGATGTGTTTAATTTTTTCTCCGCTAGGGTGCATTCTTATAATATTGCGATGATATTTCCAGTTTCCCACGCCAGATGGCAATATATAACATTATATGATCTTGTTGCAGTGGATGGAGAAACGAAACATAACGTTTCTCATTTGTTTTCAAACATCGCCGTTTATATTAAATAAATTAATATTTTAAAGTAACTATATTTAAATAATGATTTGTGAGTAAATAGCCTGATTTTTTTCGTTAAATAGTCGTAACAAATGCCACTCTTGATTTCCAAATTCTCTAGATAAATTGGAAATCACTCGTGGCATTACTTATAATAATATAAAAAAATTAAGCTTCCAGTTACATTATATGGATGCCAAACCCTGACTCTTACTTTAAGGGAGGGGAAAAGATTACGAGTATTTGAGAATAAAGTTCTTAGGAAAATATTTGGAACAAAGAAAGATCAACAGACAGGCAAACAGAAAAAAATACATAACAGTGAGCTATATGTTCTTTATGGGAGACCATTTAAAGTAAAACAGTTAGGTTTAAATCTCATAGACTACGAGAGGTATGACAAGTGTGAAGAATGGGGAATGGAAGAGGGGCAAGGAAACTCGTTAGAAAAAAAACAGAGGGAAAGCACCGAGTAGGTAGGCCAAGAATGAGGTGGGAGAATAATATTAACTATGATTTGAGCAAATTAAATTATACAGGGAAAACATTAGCACAGTATAGGGATGTATTAAAAGCTTATAACGGTGCATCCATGCAATCTACAGGTTCAATAGTTTCGGTTAGTTAGTGAAACATTTGAATTTTATTATAGTATCAAATAAAATGCATTTTATTATATATTTTAGTTTTATTTGAATGTATTGCAATAATTTAATATAAAAATATATGTTTTGGAACTGTGGGTTTCTGTAGCAGTATGTCCAAGCATTTCCTCAAAATTTTAAGAGATCCTATAAAAAAAGTTTAGAAACTGGTTACATATCCATAGAAATAAAAATAAAATTCTTGTTTCCAGATCGAGTAGTTTTATGACATTTTTCTCCTTGTTTACTGGTAAGAAAATCAGGATGGAACTTTCTGGTGATATTGATGTATCCGCTAAAACTATACATTGGTCTCGTAACCAGATTTCTCAGCCATCCATTGTGCATTTTACACTAACAAATTCCACTTCACAAAGTGCTGAATGTCATAAGATTTCAAAATGAGATGATTTGATTTCAAATCTTTCTTCAACGCAGTTGCGTTCTTTTCATGGTTGTTTGTAGCTCCAAATGAAAATAGCTTCTCTCAGTTGGTTGAACATTTCATAGTACGGTGTAGAATGCATCGTAAATATCTGCCATTCTATAAGGCTTCTGCGCTAAAATTGAAAATCGAACGCTGCATTACATCAAGCACATTTGCATCTCTATTATTGTAATCAAAGAAAATGGTTGTACCAAATCATAGTTTTTATATCTAATAATATATTCTTCCACAAATGTTACTTTTATCGGTTTTTCTATCAAGTTTGAAAATATAAATACATTGTTTCAATGAAGGAAAAATAGTACATTACGATGCGAGGTTGGGAAGTGGTTTTTACAGAATCGAGGAAAATGTTAAAAAATCTGAGCGATAGCGAGGTTTTTAATTTCCGAGATTCTGTAAAAGACTTCACAAACATGTGTTGTACATTATTTTTTGCGCGATGGTGTTTTCAAAATAATAAATAGTATTAAAATAATAACATCTTTGTTGGAAATATTTGCGTACATTATAAACAATTGACTAACGTTAACAGTGTGTGCAATGTTTATTAGCTGAAATAACGGGAGGCCGTGAGACCAATTTAGTAATAACATGGCGGCAAGCACGTATTTATTGTTTTATATTGCTTCAAATAAAGTTCAGTTCATTTAAAATGCGGTGATTTGTTTCGTCTAATGTATATTAACACTAACGTTTCGATAAATTGTTATATTTACATTGTACGTAATACACATAGAGAGCAGTGGTCCACACGCGTGTTTGTAATATGTAATATTACAGTGTAGTTATTTTTATTGCAGTATAGTTACTTACGTTAGCAAGCCCGAAATATGGTAAGTTGAATTTTAAATCATGGTCGCCATTGCTGTAAGCACGACAAAACGCACTATGGCGTAAAAATAAAAATACCGTAAGGAACATGCAATCATTTTGAATTATTTTTATTGGGTCAAACGACATAGTATACCAGCATCATGGTCTAGCGGTCAGAGTTTCTTACTACAGTTTGTGAGTTCCCTGGTTCGATTCTTGGTCAGACGATAGAGATTTTTCCTTAAAGGGTATCATTCCTATGGTTGACCATGGCTTGGAATTTAGGTTATGTTTAGGTTAGAAACTCTCCTGTGAATCACCAAACAACAAGATACGCAGCGCAATAATAAGACTGGTAGAGCATGGATATCACCACAAACTCTGCAAAAATTCAAACTATCATGATCCGTCAAGTGACTGCGTGTGCAAGTTCTGTGATAAACCGTGTGAAAGATATAATTTCAGTGTTTGTTTAAAGAGAACACAATCGTTGCTGGTATACAGCAGAGACATGAATTAATGTACTTTTGTGCGCGCTTTTCCAATTATTATTATTATCATCATTTATCACCCATCATATCATCGGGATAACGTAATTCGCCTTCCAGGCGCCCCAACCTAAGAAATGAATTACAATTCACCCAATGCCAGTGGAGGAAGCCAGAAATGTCACGAAAAACAACATGGTGGCATTGAAAAATAAAAAAAAAATAACCGTCCACACTATTCCAAATTTTCAGTTACAAATTTCAATTATTTGAGATGATTCAACATTTGTTGTAAGATTGTGGACGGATGTAAATACAAGCATGATGAAATTAAGACTGACTTTACTGAAAAATGTAATTTTTCAATAAAAAACACAGTATCTCGAGAACTGTTTACTGAATTTCAATAAAACTTTGGACATCATTTTCTATCATAAATTCTAGCGGATAGACCTCAATGGTTAAATTTATATGAAAAATGAGTAGTTTGCTAGGGCATATGTATTGCAAAAAGTACAAGTACTTAAAACACATGCTTAAAAATATGTACAATTTGAAGCTAATTAGAATTTTCATTGAGGTCAAACATCTATATTATAATGTCAGTTTTAAGTAAAACATAGTAATAGGTCATATTTGAAGAGAAAAATTATACGCTCAGACCGGGACTTGAACCCGGGACCCTTGGTTCTCTAGACCAAGTGCTCTACCAACTGATCTACCTGAGCAAGTACCGATCTAAACGCAAATATTTCTCTATATACATTGTAATTCCCTCCACCAAATGCTATGAAGCCATGCTTCTACTTGCAAATGGCGGCTCCTTTATTAAGAAGACATATTTGGGAATTATACATTACAGCCAGTACGGCTTTTTCCATGTTATTATAATTGATTTCGTACATCTCAATGATGGATAAATCATATTTGAAGAGAAAAATTATACGCTCAGACCGGGACTTGAACCCGGGACCCTTGGTTCTCTAGACCAAGTGCTCTCCCAACTGAGCTACCTGAGCAAGTACCGATCTAAACGCAAATCTTTCTCTATATACATTGCAATTCCCTCCACCAAATGCTATGAAGCCATGCTTCTACTTGCAAATGGCGGCTCCTTTATTAAGAAGACATATTTGGGAATTATACATTACAGCCAGTACGGCTTTTTCCATGTTATTATAATTGATTTCGTACATCTCAATGATGGATAAATCATATTTGAAGAGAAAAATTATACGCTCAGACCGGGACTTGAACCCGGGACCCTTGGTTCTCTAGACCAAGTGCTCTACCAACTGAGCTACCTGAGCAAGTACCGATCTAAACGCAAATCTTTCTCTATATACATTGCAATTCCCTCCACCAAATGCTATGAAGCCATGCTTCTACTTGCAAATGGCGGCTCCTTTATTAAGAAGACATATTTGGGAATTATACATTACAGCCAGTAGGCTAAGGCTTTTTCCATGTTATTAAAATTGATTTCGTACATCTCAATGATAGGTAATAGGTATTTATTTATTTATTCAGTTTATGTGCAATATTATTTTTATGGTGTCATTAATTGTTCGAAATAAAAATCATATTTCAGAGGCATATTTATAGACGTCACATATATTAGAATTACCATAAGTAATGCTACGAGCGATTTCTAATTTATCTAGAGGATTTGGAAATCAAAAGTGGCATTTATTAGTAATCTTAGCTTATAGAGTACGTTAAACAGCCCCGTTTCATCAGCTTTAGAAATGTCTCTTAGGCGCGTATCCTGAAGCTAAATTATGCAGTTTCGGTTTCAGCTCACTAACTACACTTTTGTCCACATCCTTTGACTCCCCACAAATTTCATTCCACATTACATTGTGTCGTCTTCTAAAACTCTCCAGCCAACCTGAAGATGCATTGAAATCGTTATACCCTAAGGTTTGACAACAGCATCGGTCCGCAAATATGGAGATTTATCTTCAATCACTTCCACTTTTTCGTTTAATGACAATGATACATACGTTTTAGCCATCTTTATTCCGTAAATTCAGAACGCTACCTGTGTAAGATGGATCTCAGAACTTAAACTAATTTAAGATTTTACAGTGAAATGGTTATTTGTAAGACAGGTGTGCAGTGAGACCAAAATAAAATTCCAGGTACAAGTAGAATCTCTACTTCACCCGGCAGCAGGAATCATTCCTTATTGTTTTTTTGCCTTAACGGGAATTCAATTAAGTGGTAACTAATTTATTTCTCTGCCTTTTCGCTTTGTAAATCATTAATTGTGTAGAAATATCCTTCCGTTTCCGCGTTGGACTGATTCCGTTTTATGCAAAATAAATACACATAAAATTACTATTATTTCGCCGGGACCAATACATTTGTTCACATTGGACAGATTTCCACATTGTTCACGTTCCTGATTAAACAAGTTTTACTGTATGTGTATATATATATATATATATATATATATGGTATGATATGAAAAATAAATGCCTGGACGGGATACGAACCAAGAACTCTGAGTTTGTACCTCAGCCTGTTATCCATTAACACGCTGAGGTACAGACTCAGAGTTCCGGGTTCGAATCCCGTCCAGGCATTTATTTTTCTTATCATACCATATTAAGCTTGTATTGCTCAATGTTAAACATTTAATTATAACATAAATATATATGTATATATTTGTGGAAAGCAACTGGAAGCTACCACAGCTACCATTCCCTAGTAAAGCTGTAAGCATATCTTGAAGATGCTATGATTGCTGTGAAGGTCCTGCCTACGGGCAGAATTAATATGGATGGATGGATATATATATATATATATATATATATTATATATATATATAACATATATATCATCGATAAAGCGTCCCTGCTATAAAGTAAAAATATTCTCTTTAATTTGCTTACTTGTTATAGTCAGCTACTAGATGGCAGTGAGACCGAGTTCTCGCGACATCTAGTAATAATGGAGAATATAACACATACCGTATATAAGAAAAATAAGTGTTTGAATTGGATTCGCCTGGTGGTGTAATGGATAACACGCTGAGGTACAGGCTCAGAGTTCCGGGTTCGAATCCCGTCCAGGCATTTATTATTCTTGTAATACCATATATATATATTCACACATACTCCTACAATAATTTCTTTGTACTTCGTAATTTTTTTTTCTCTGGATTAGAATCCCAAAGATACTGTATACAGTATAGCGAATGGATAGTAGCTGTTTCTCTAATGGAAAATGAAAGTGGAATGAGAGAGATGCAACAATACAACCTCCTAAGGGATATTTATTCGTTGATCGACCTAGAACAACCACAAAGGGTGCGTTGAGGGGTTGGAGTGGAGTGAAAGAAATGTGTATTGATTGCTGCGGTGTTTTAATATGTTGCCCCGCGGGTACGAGTCTCACTTGAGGTGAACCTTTGAATTTTACCAACGTGTATTATGTGATACCGATACACATATATTACAGCAGTTCAACCCATGTACTGTCTTCCCTTGTTATTTATCAACCTCTCCGTGTACAGATGCATGAAATGTGATTAAACAATAATTAACTGCATAAACTAATACAAAGAAAGTAAATACATGTGTAAATATATTCTTCTTTTCCTTTCCTTCAACATTTCAGCATGTAGATACTACCTACGCGTCCTACGCCACATGGACCTTTACAGTAGAATGATATTTTAGGAGAGGAATTTAAACTTTGGATCACATACATACTTTTAGGGAATCAGAAGGAAAAAAGTTATTGAGAAAATATTTTTTGAAAAAGAAAATAATATATATATATATATATATATATATATATGACAAGATAAGAAAAGTAAATACCTGGACGGGATTTGAACCCGGACCTCTGAGTTGATATCTCAGTGCGCTACCACTTACGCTACCAGGCTAATCCAGGATAAACACTTATTTTTCATATACATATCCTCTATTATTTCCAGATGCAGCGGGAACTCGGTCTCTACTGCCACCTAGTACCTACTATAACAAGTAAGCAAATTAAAGAGAATAATTTTACTTTATAGCAGTGACGCCTTTTCGATGTTATAATTAAACGTTTTTGACATTGAGCAATGCAAGCTTAATATGAGAAGATAAAAAAAAATGTCTGAACGGTATTTGAACCCGGACCTCTGAGTTGATATCTCAGTGCGCTACCATATGTATAATTTTTATTTCAGAAAAAATATTACAGACATCTAGCGATTGTAGAGAGGACTTAGTAGATAAAGTTTTTATAATGAACCCATGCCCGGAAACGTACAATTTCGATGTGAGATAGTTTGAAAATCGAAACACAGTGGTCTGACATCGTATGTCTTGTGTTTCAGAATAAGTATTGCAGATTTCTAGGGGTTGTACTACACCTGTTGAGTCGGAGGAAGATCTTCTTGCACGAATTCTGGCGGCAGCAGATGTAATTGAGTATACAGCAGGTCTTCTGGGGTGTCTGTATGAAAACATTCGTAGCAAGTACACTTTGTGCAACGAACAACAAGGACGCCGTGTAGAACCACACTTGTAGTGTAACCCCTAGAAGACTCTAATACTTATTCTGAAACACAGGATATACGATATCAGCCTATTGTACTTCGATCATCAAACCAATTTCACATCGAAGTGATACTTTCCCGTACATGGGTTACTTATCAAAACATTGTCTACTAAGTCCACTCTACAACCCCTAGAAGTCTGTGATACTTATTCTGAAAAGTCTGTATGTATGTATGTATGTATGTATGTATGTATGTATATGTAGCCTATATATATATATATATATATATATATATATATAGTAGACTGCGATGAACAGGACATGTGGCACGAATGGGGAATGAAAGGGGTGGATGGAAGCTTCATGTCAGTGGTTATTGTTATTTTATTGAAATATGCTAACATCTTGTTGTCATTTGTCTTATAGGTCAGGTAAAACCCGAAATAAAAACCTCACCCAGGAAGCTTGTCCTGACCGGGTATTGAACCTATAACAAAAAAAATGAACGTTCAAACTTCAATTATGGATGTCATAAGAAAAAAAAACGAAAAGAGTAAGGTAATTTCAAAAGAATGAACAAAGACAGATTTCCAAGAAAAATACTAGAATGGGTGCCTCTTGGTAGAAGAAGAAGAAGAAGAGGACGGCCTAAAATAATGTGGAATGATGGTGTTTTGAGCAGCTTGAGGTAAAAAAGGATTGAACGATGGAGATTGGAAAGTCAGAGATGTAGAGGAGAATGACAGTACATTAATTGGGCGCAGGAAAATGATGCGAATCACTGAGAAATCTTCTAAATAAATAAATAAATAAATATGTACGCTCTAACGGCCGAACTGTTTTGTTTCATAGAAACAAAATTTCATATGTAGCAATTAATTGAAATCATAAATTCGAGCTCGTTAACCAGAAAATACGAATCATTAGGTGCAGGAGATAACCTCAAACAGAAATTTAAAAATATATTTTAGCGCCGTAGCCGAGCGGTTAAGGTAGGAAGCCTTGGCGCAGAGCTACGGGACTTGCGCTGGTTCGAGTCTCCATGGGGAAAGAAATTTTCTCATGGTATTTCGGCCAGTATGGGACCGGTGCCCACCCAGCATCGTGAGGCAATTTGGTAGCTACAATAAGTAGCGGCTCCAGGTTGAGGAACCAGCTATAACGGCTGGGGGACTCGACATGCTAACCACATGTCACCCCTACACTGGCTGTTGATCATCTACCTCTGTGATTGACACATGTGGATGTGAAGGGCCAGCAGTCGGCTGGTAAAAGGGCAACCGCTGAAAAGTGGAAAGACCCTCAATCGGAGAATTTTGACGACGAAACTTAAATATATGCTATAAATTAAGTAGAAGACATTCTCCAAACCTCAGAGAAATCCGACCATTGTATGCGGTTGTTTGCCAGAAACCCGAAATTTAAATTTGAATCTAGCAACCACCAATGGTTGCAATGTGTACCATACAGTTTAATTAGCCCTTAAAATTGGCAATGTATCCTATAAGATACAATAATTTAATTTATTAAATATTAGCATGCGCTGCTACGCCTAAATAAATGATAATTAATGTGCTTTAATGTTTAGTTGAATAAGTAATGGGAAAAATAATTATAAATTTATATTTTTAGACTCCCCTTGCTGATTACCCGGCGTTGCCCGGTAATGTACTTACCCGATCGTCTTGACGTAAATGAGCTGAAGTACGAAAATTAATGTTTTTTATGTTTAGTTAAATAAGTAAAAGGAAAAATGTATATCGTAATTATTTTTAGATACCCCGTGCTTTTACCCGCGTTGTCCGGGAATCTTCTCATCCCGATCCTCTTGGCATAAATGAGCTAAAAGACAAAATTCGTTATTGTGAGTTATCCGTAAAAGAATACCCGCCATGTACTGCTATGCTTGTACAGGAATCTACGTACATGTATCGATCTTCTTGGCATCAATAATTAAAGTGTAAAGTGATCCCACAACAGGCCCGGAGGCCCTTGGGGTAGTAGGAGGTTAAGGCTCCCACTTTTTCTAGACAATCGGCACTTTATGTCAGCCGGGTTGTCAGCCCTGCGTGACGGCCGCCTTTACCCCAGAACAAGCGTCTGGTACTCATTTCCGTTAGAGGCTGAGTCGACCCCAGGGCCATAGTGCCGCCAGAGGGTTTGGGTCAGTTTAAAAATCCTGACCCCAACGGGACTTGAACCCTCGACCCTCCGGCTTGTAGCTCAGTGCCTTAACCACTACACTACGGCGTGCCCCTTCTTGGCATCAATGAAAGACAAAAATGGTTAATGTGCGTTATCCGTAAGAGATAAACGTATGCTGTCGAAGACTTTTTTGTATACCTTTTTGAGATATTCATTTCTGTGTACATTATTGTTGTGTATTTGTTATGGTTTAGGCAGCGTAAGCCATTTAAGTGTCTAAAGACCTACTTTTTTTAAATTTTTTTCATTACAAATAGCGGATTGTAAGGGTGTTTGTTGTGTGTTTGTTGTAGCAGTTGAGTATCAACAATCTGTCTTATAGCATATGTTCTTTCCGGGAATTCCCCTGAACGTTTTACAAAAAGCCCCATCGCAATCGGAATCAACGGATAATAGCCGCGCATAAAGTACGAACATACAAACAAAAGAAAGAAAGAGAAGAAACAAACCATACAAAACAACAAACTATATTCCTCGTTAAAATCAGTTTTATAATAAAACAATAGAAACATTAATCGGTTAGTTTAGATAATAAGTTAATGTCAAATTGTACAAGAGGAATATTATATGCAAAATAGATAAAATAACTTACGATAATGGAAGTTCGTTTTTTTCACTCTGAATCAGTCTGATTATTTTAAATAAGCTGTATCAGAAAGTGAGTTTCTCAGATTTAATAAAAGAAATATCTTCTTTTAAAACCAAGTTAAAGTAACCAATCCTCAGACCACCCATTTGATTTGATGAGGGAAATGTTGAGTTTGACCTGACGGATATTAAAAAAAAAAATAGATTTAGGTATTCCAATATACAGGTGTTGTCGGTTAATTTTCGGTTTTAATTACGTTATGTAGATTTAAGTAGATATTCATTGTACAGTTTTCTCAAAAATGTACAAATACAGAGTGTCCCATTTTAAAACCTCCCAATTTATAATTAACCAATAACTATCAATATAGGCGGTGAATTATTCAATGAAGCCCCGTAGTATTAAACGAAACAGAAACTCCAACATAAATTTTCATGCCACCACATCATATAAAGCAACCTCTATATGTGCACAATTTATTTAATTTTATTCTTCTGAAACACGTGTACGAGCACCTCCTGGTTCTTTTTTAACGCTTACAGCCGCCAGAAACTTCTCAAGCTATGCCTTAATGATCTTCCCATCGGGTACATTTCCTCCATATTCTCTCCGGTAATTTCTTTGCAATGTAATTATTGACTTCGTCTCTGCGTACAGAAAGCAGTTTGTGCTCGTTGCTGAGGAGTCGCCATTTTGTTTTATGTCATTATTGTCCAACATCCGACACATGAATTAACTGCAGCAATGAAAACAAAAATTCTTTGAGTTTCTCTTTCTTTTAATACCCTCATTTCATAATTCTTCATACTTTGAGAGTTATGATTGATTAAATTGTGGGAGGTTTGAATGGGACACGGTGTATTTGCTGGTGCATAATGAAAGCGAGTATAAGTTTGAGATTCACACAGTGGATAAGAGACGTGAAGTGGAAAAAAATTATTCTAGTATTTTTTTTTTTCATTCTATGGTCTGTTTCGGCACAAATTAAATTAAAAGAAATAAAACGGAAATAAATGTTTTATTGATGATATCCGTTACAGCGAAACATTGACCTGCTTCGTTTATGGATGATCATCATCAACTACAAGGATTAGTGCCAATGGCCTTTTGCGATCTCATTATAGGTCGAATTGGTCCTTCTATCTCTTCAATGGTCTTCCCAACGTTCTTCTCCCTTTTGGTTTATAATTATACATTCTCTTTGGTATGCGCTGTTCATTCATTCGTAATACATGCTGAAGATAAGCATTTTAGTAATATGTTATTATTTCATAGAGATTAAATGTATTAAGTTCTGTTCTTAAATCTTCGTTTTTCTTTATATCGGTCCTTTGGTATCCCGCTATTGCTCTCAACATCTTCATTTCAGCAGCCTCTATTTGTTTACTATCTGCCTTTGTTAATGTCCAGGTTTCACATGAATATATAAGAGATTGAACTGCCAATACTTTGTAAAACTTCAAAATAGTTTATTTTCTAGTCTTATTCAATAAAGTGCGTTTAATTTTGCCACATAGATAATTGAATCGTTGTATTTTAGTGTGTTTATCTAAATTTCTGTCATTGCCTAAATGACAACCCAAATAATTAAAATTCTGAATTTGGTCTATAATTACATTGTTTATCACTATTTTTGTTCTTAATGCACATTTTCCTTTCAGAGCTAATAATTTTGTTTTAGATGTAGATATTCTTAAATTGTATTTTAGAGAGATATTATTTAATGTATAAAGGAATTGTTGCAGGGCATTTTCTGATGCTGTCATTATTACTTGGTCGTCTGCAAAAAGCAGAGTTGTCAATACACTACTTATATTAATTTGCAAACTAATACCGTGTCATCCCGCGTACACCCGCTTCACGTCAGTCTATTAACATGGAGGTGGAGCAATTATTATCCCAAGTAAGCTGGGTAAGTGCTTCATTTGCTATTTGTCTCTGACTAGGGCCTATACATGGTTAGTGTCTACGTTCGTGCTATGCAACAACAGTGCTGCTATGACTGGGGGTTTGCTATGACTGTGTCGAATAATATCACACTATAATATTACCAATGTTTACCGCTGTGGTCTCGAGCTAGCGTGCTGCCTTGTCACGCAGCGGGCCCGGGTTCGATTCCCGGTCGGGAAGGCTCCAGGGTGAGATTTTCTTCGGGGTTTTTCCTCACCTGTAAGACAATGTCAGGAAGCTTGGGGCCCAACGGTCTCCAAAAATCGTCCGGCTAGCATCATCATCCTTATCATTATCATCATCCTTCACCGGTGTGCAAAGCAACGAAAAGCTACCACACCTATAATCCCCGAGTAAAGATGAAAATGTATGAATGAAGTGAAAGATCTGCCCTCGGGCAGAATTACTATGGATGGATAATATTACAATTGGCAACACTGTAAGTGTTATTGTTACTTTATTGAAAAATTCTAAAGCTGAAAATGCTATGAATGCAGTGAAAGACCTGCCCTCGGGCAGAATTACTATGGATGAATAATATTACAATTGGCAACACTGTAAGGGTTATTGTTACTTTATCGAAAAATTCTAAAGGAAAAAGTTGTTCCATTTCACTTCTACTGCTGCGCTGTGGTCTCGAGGTAGCGTGCTGCCTTGTCACGCAAAGGGTTCGATCCCCTGTCGGAACAAGTTTCCTGAGTGAGTTTTTTTCGGTGTTTTTCCACATCTGTAAGACAAATGTCAAGAAACTGAAATGCCCAAACGGTTTTCGAACGTCATATGGCCATCATAATCCATATTGGCCTCAGATTAACTTTAGGATCAAGGACTCTCCTGGCGCACCTCTATCATCATCGCCCAACATATCATCGAGGCAGCATAACCCCACCTTCAACAAGGCGCCCCAAGCTAGGAAGTGGGTTACAATTACGTAAATGTCAAGAGAGAACACCAGCAAGTGTCGAAATGAAAAAACCTAAGAAACCAATCTAGAAATTTCTCCTAGAAAAGCGTTGTGATGTACCAAGGACGTATTAAAAAATAACTGTCATTTTAAAGAGCAAGGTACAGAAATATAAGCCAGAATCCAGCTTCCCTGCTTGAGTTAAGCAGAGAGTGAGTGAGGCTGGACACTGCGCGGACGGTGGGTATTAAGGATTTTCCAGTCAGCCAATGTAGGAGTTGTGTATCTTCCCTGTAGTTTAAATCAGAGATTTGGCGCTTGATTTTGTAGTTAAAACCGACAGATAATTTTTGGACACGGTCTTTGTACATCACAACACTTCTCTGGAAGAAATTTCAAAGTACGTTTCCGCATGCAATGGTTAATATTTCCCATGGCGGACCTATACTAGCCATCATCATAAAGTAATGCACCAATAAATTTCTGTAACAAACTATTATTTTCTCTGAGAAAACTGTACATCTGAGCTCTAAAATGTATAACATAATTTGATTATATTTATCTCAAGGTATCCATACTTAAAATCTGCGCACTTATATTATTTCCACACTGTGATCGTTAGAATAGCTAATTTAACATTAGAGTGCACATAATTTACAAATTTTTAACGTTGCCATACAATAATCTGTATTAATTCGAGATTTATTAAAAACGTTAACAACACGTTCCATTTTTTTTCTCTTTGATTTTGTTACGGATACAATATTATAAAACGAAACTCGATAGACCTAATTACAATTTATAAACAAACAAAATAGCGTAATATGGGTAAATATTGTCAGATTTTCAATTTAAAAAAAGTTTATCCAATTACCACAAACAAAATCCAAATAAAATTTTGTGTTTCGTGACTAGGAGAGAATTCAACGGTTATTTTGTGCTTCGAGCACTATGTAAATTACATTCGTATAGGTCTTCAGAAGTCTAATTAACTCATGCCAAATGGTAATCAATGACCAATCACGATTCAATGAATTTTGTTTTACAACCAATCACAGTCGTGATTCACCTCGCTCTTTATCGATTTCTCTTTATCGGTTCCTGCTTTCGTGATAAAGAAAGCTCATCCTTTTTAATACTCTGAGCAGCTCAAAACATTATTTTTTCCAACATATACATAGAATATAGCAAATAATGAACAAATTCCTTGATTTTACTGAGTTGTTTACTAAATAAATTAATTAATAACCTATATTGTTGATTATAATAGACAGTTTGATGTGTTTCATTATTTCTCAACTAGGGTGTTTTCTCACAATATTGCGATCATATTTGGCAATAAATAATATGATCAAGTTGCAGTGAATATACATAACCTCACATTTCTGATTTTCGTAAACAGCTAAATTGTATTCGCTAATTGTCCTAACAAATGCCACTCTTGATTTCCAAATCCTGTAGATTAATTCAGTCGTTACTTCGTGGCTCGTGAATTTATCGATAATTTGGAAATCACATGTGGCAATACTTATAAAAAAAATAGTGACTTTACTGTGTATTAAATGTCATATTTTTCATGTTTTAGACTTTTGGTCATGGCTTTACTTGATTCGACTATATATCTCACTGTTGTCGTTATATATTCCAAAGTATCTTTTCGGGCTTCTTGGTTGTGTCTTGTATATTGTCTTCGCCTATTTGTTTTAATTTCGGTAATGAAATTACACTTTAGTGACATTTCAGGGGTTTTTATAAGTTGTTAGCCGATTTTTAAAAAACGAACATAATGTATGTAAGGTGCAAGATACTGCATGGGACTAAGCTTCATGTGTCTTGAAGGAATTTGCTATATCAGCCGTTAGTACTGCGAGTGGCATGACTTTATACTTACAGATTGTAACGGGCGGGCAACTCTATTATCATAAGTAATGCCACGAGTGATTTCCAAATTACCGACAAATTCACGACTCACTTCGTTGGGTCGTGAATTAATCTAGAGAATTTGGAAATCAGGAGTGGCATTTATTAGGACTGTTTATCGAATAAAATTAAGCTGTTTACTTACAAATCATTATTTAAATATAGTTATTTTAAAATATCTATATATTTAATGTAAACGGCGATGTTTGAAAACAAATAAGAAACGATTGGTACGCTTCATTTGCTTCTTTTCATCACTGCAACCAGATCATATTATTTATTGCCAAAGGAACGCAATATTGTAAGAATGCACTCTAGTGGAGAAAAAATGAAACACATCAAACTGTATATTAATTCATTTCTGATGTCCTATGATGTAAATATGACAATTATATTTTCTGGAATGTTATTACATGGGAAAAAATACATTTAAGAAAGTGCAAACAGTGGTTTCTTTTTTTGGTGGTATAATCAATTGCTACAAATGTTTTTATAGTAACTCCTGCATGCGCTATGTGCTGAAATTCATGCACTATATATACAATCTGGGTCGTATTTCATAGAGAGTCAGTCACTGCAAAATAATGCTACGGCCTATTCAGAATGTTAAAAAGGAGGTGCTTTCTTTATTGTGATAAACTTTAGTTGGTAAATTCTAGGCGAAACACGATTGTGATTGGTTGTAAATAAAAAATCATTTAAATGTGATTGGTCATCGACTCCCATTTGTGGCATGAGTTAAATAATCATCATAAACACTGTCATTGGATCTGGTACCACTGGAACTGACTTCGCAATTATCACTATCACTTCCTGATCCCAGATTCACTATAATGTCAGGTACAATTGCACCATTTTCCTTATATTTAACTTCTTCTTCCACTATTTTCTTACAAAAAACTTTCCAGTCATCTTCTGTAACAGCTAGTATGCCTTCCGGGATCAACTCTTTCATTTTCTGTAAATTCAGACTACCTTCTGTGTTCCTCTTCCTTACAATTTTTTTATCTGTGCCCAAGCAAGTTCAATGGAATTTAGATCACACATGAATGGTACAAATTTACCGGTGTGTACCCTAAGCTTGAAATCAAAATATCTATTTTGTAAACCTTCTCTCTGGGACGATCAACTTGAACGAGAGGGAAAATACCCCCCTTTATCATCTGTTTATTACAATTAACGCCCTTTTTCTCTAGAAATTAAACATATCTTGTTTTGTTGAATATTTTGTGGGACTTCTTCTGCTAGAGTTGAATGATATGGCGCATCGTCTAAAATCATGACAGTGGGATAATAATAATAATAATAATAATAATAATAATAATAATAATAATAATAATAATAATAATAATAATAATAATAATAAGAATAATAATAATAATACTTTAATTATTCTGGCAGAGTTAAGGCCATAAGGCCCTCTCTTCCACTCAACCAGCACAAATACAAATAAATATTCGACAAATATAGATATACACTATACTAATTATAAACACTTAAAGATACAATAAATGTAGCAATGTAAATGTCATGTACAAACAACATTTTATACGGTAATAACAATAATGATACGATAATAATAATAATAATAATAATAATAATAATAATAATAATACTTTATTTATTCTGGCAGAGTTAAGGCCATAAGGCCCTCTCTTCCACTCAACCAGCACAAATACAAATAAATATTCGACAAATATAGATACACACTATACTAATTATAAACAGTTAAAGATACAATAAATGTAGCAATGTAAATGTCATGTACAAACAACATTTTATAGGGTAATAACAATAATGATACGATAATAATAATAATAATAATAATAATAATAATAATAATAATAATAATAATAATAATACTTTATTTATTCTGGCAGAGTTAAGGCCATAAGGCCCTCTCTTCCACTCAACCAGCACAAATACAAATAAATATTCGACAAATATAGATATACACTATACTAATTATAAACAGTTAAAGATACAATAAATGTAGCAATGTAAATGTCATGTACAAACAACATTTTATAGGGTAATAACAATAATGATACGATAATAATAATAATAATAATAATAATAATAATAATAATAATAATAATATAAATATGATACATTATACGGGAAACACCAATTAATATATATATCTTACACTGGATAATAATGAAGTCGAGTTTAGAGCAAATATAAATTTAGATTTCTTTTAAAAGATGCCAATGTCCGGCACATCCAAGTCAACTTCTCTCCACCGAGTAGCTCACCGGGTGACACTCTCAAATAGAGCTTAACCCCTGTACAGGGAGGCCTTTGCCCTAAAGGGACATATCAGGCTTTATTTATTATTATTTATTTATTCGACAAATATAGATATACACTATACTAATTATAAATAGTTAAAGATACAATAAATGTAGCAATGTAAATGTCATGTACAAACAACATTTTATAGGGTAATAACAATAATGATACGATAATAATAATAATAATAATAATAATAATAATAATAATAATACTTTATTTATTCTGGCAGAGTTAAGGCCATAAGGCCCTCTCTTCCACTCAACCAGCACAAATACAAATAATATTCGACAAATATAGATATACACTATACTAATTATAAACAGTTAAAGATACAATAAATGTAGCAATGTAAATGTCATGTACAAACAAACATTTTATAGGGTAATAACAATAATGATACGATAATAATAATAATAATAATAATAATAATAATAATAATAATAATACTTTATTTATTCTGGCAGAGTTAAGGCCATAAGGCCCTCTCTTCCACTCAACCAGCACAAATACAAATAAATATTCGACAAATATAGATATACACTATACTAATTATAAACAGTTAAAGATACAATAAATGTAGCAATGTAAATGTCATGTACAAACAACATTTTATAGGGTAATAACAATAATGATACGATAATAATAATAATAATAATAATAATAATAATAATAATAATAATAATAATAATAATAATACTTTATTTATTCTGGCAGAGTTAAGGCCATAAGGCCCTCTCTTCCACTCAACCATCACAAATACAAATAAATATTCGACTAATATAGATATACACTATACTAATTATAAACAGTTAAAGATACAATAAATGTAGCAATGTAAATGTCATGTACAAACAACATTTTATAGGGTAATAACAATAATGATACGATAATAATAATAATAATAATAATAATAATAATAATAATAATATAAATATGATACATTATACGGGAAACACCAATTAATATATATATCTTACACTGGATAATAATGAAGTCGAGTTTAGAGCAAATATAAATTTAGATTTCTTTTAAAAGATGCCAATGTCCGGCACATCCAAGTCAACTTCTCTCCACGGAGTAGCTCACCGGGTGACACTCTCAAATAGAGCTTAACCCCTGTACAGGGAGGCCTTTGCCCTAAAGGGACATATCAGGCTTTATTTATTATTATTTATTTATTCGACAAATATAGATATACACTATACTAATTATAAATAGTTAAAGATACAATAAATGTAGCAATGTAAATGTCATGTACAAACAACATTTTATAGGGTAATAACAATAATGATACGATAATAATAATAATAATAATAATAATAATAATAATAATAATAATAATAATAATAATAATAATATAAATATGATACATTATACGGGAAACACCAATTAATATATATATATATATATATATATATATATATCTTACACTGGATAATAATGAAGTCGAGTTTAGAGCAAATATAAATTTAGATTTCTTTTAAAAGATGCCAATGTCCGGCACATCCGAGTCAACTTCTCTCCACGGAGTAGCTCACCGGGTGACACTCTCAAATAGAGCTTAACCCCTGTACAGGGAGGCCTTTGCCCTAAAGGGACATATCAGGCTTTATTTATTATTATTTATTTATTCGACAAATATAGATATACACTATACTAATTATAAAGAGTTAAAGATACAATAAATGTAGCAATGTAAATGTCATGTACAAACAACATTTTATAGGGTAATAACAATAATGATACGATAATAATAATAATAATAATAATAATAATAATAATAATAATAATAATAATAATAATAATAATAATAATAATAATAATCATCATCATAGTACATTCACGAATTTAGGTCATTTGTTGACCTGTTTCGGCCTCAAGAGAAACACCATCCAGAAGTCTTTTGAGTCGACGTCCTGGTCTTCTTCTTCCTGCAGGTTGATATCTTAACATTTGTTTGGGTATAATAATAATAATAATAATAATAATAATAATAATAATAATAATAATAATAATAATAATATAAATATGATACATTATACGGGAAACACCAATTAATGTACATATCTTACACTGGATAATAATGAAGTCGAGTTTAGAGCAAATATAAATTTAGATTTCTTTTAATTATGCAAAAAACATTTCCCTCGTCCATTTTTCTACATTTTGTTGGTTCATCTGTGCATGATAGTCGCTGCTGGTGTTTCCTACCTGGGTAAAGGAATTTCGTACCATTGATGAACCCATTCTTGTTACCCGCATGTAAAAGAATGAGGCTGTTACGTGCAGTGTAGTTTTCAGGTACACCGAAAACGTCATCGGACTGCCACAATTTATTAACAGTAATATTACTATCCATTAGATCTGTCTGGCTGTTAATTATGAATACTTTGAGTAATAACACTTGTCAACATGATTTTTGTCTCATGAGTACCAATAGTTTTACTTAATACAGTTTTTTATCGTGTTTTCAAATATGTATTCAGAATTTCTCCATCGCCCACAGTTTTTTATTTAAATTTCAATTAATGGATTTAAATAATTATTTTTTAATAACCGTTTTTTCGTCCATTTGTCCATTGTAATATGAAACCATATGAGCTAACTGAAACGGTTTCAGCTATGGAAAAGAGATATCAAGGCAAATGGAATCCTGATATGTTGGCCGATTATTGATGGACCATCAAGAGGGATGCTCCACAGGCGAAATATAGCAGAAAATCGTCATATCTTACTCTCTAGGTGAGTTCGAATGATCGAATATTGTGTAGTTACGAATGTAGAAAATATTAAAGTGAAAGACCTGCCTTCGGACGGAATTACTATGGATGGAATTAAATTCAGGCACTTCTTCGAATTTCCCTCATTTGTCATTAACTGTCCATTTCCATGATAACTGCCTAATGTATTTCTATGTGTGACCATACATTTATTTTCATTGATGTTTGTTTCCATCTGGAATTTTATAGTGTTACTCAATAGTGTGTGTTGATGTAGCAGATAATATTACATTTTTTCTAATCATCAGCAGTCCAAAACTTATGTTAATAATATCACTGTTTTCCCTTTATTTCATTCCTAACCGTACGTCAACATTTGCACTTTTCCCTACTACTGGTTGGATATATGTATGGAGAACACTAAAAGAATTTCACACCTCAGGCTGATTAGTGTTTACATGATCAGGGCAAAGTATTGTTTGAGCAGTAACGTTCTTATATCCTGCAGCATATCCTTAGTAACTCCTCGCTATCGCCTAATAATACATCAACGGATTAAACCAACAGCTTATTAATGCCATATGTTTATATAAATTGATATGTACAAATATACAAGCGTTACTGGGGGCATGCCGTAGCGTAGCGACTAAGGTAATAAGCTACAAACCGGAAGGTCGAGGGCTCGAGTCCCGGTGGGATCAGGATTTATAAACTGACCAAAACTTCTGGTGGCTCCATAGCCCTAGGGTCAAATTAGCCCTTAACGGAAATGAGTACCATACGCTTGTTCTGGGGGTGAAGGTGGCCTTCACGCGGCGCTGACAACCCGACTAATATCAAGTGCCGATTGTTTAGTAAAAGTGAGAGCCTTAATCTCATACTATCCCAAGAGTCTCCTATGGTCTGTAGTGGGAATACTTTATTTACCTATACGAGCGTTATTACTATGAAGTAAAAATTCACTTTAAATTGCTTACTTGTTACAGTAGCCACTAGATGGCAGCTCGACCGATACCCCGCTACCTCTCGTGAATTGAGAATTATATATATATATATATATATATATATGGTATGATAAGAAAAATAAATGCCTGGACGGGATTCGAACCCGGATCTCTGAGTCTGTACCTCAGCGTGATATCCATTACACTACCAGGCGAATCCAATTCAAACACTTATTTTTCTTATGTATGTATACATACATAAGAGGTAGTATACATAAGAAAAATAGGTGTTTGAATTGGATTCGCCTAGTAGTGTAATGGATATCACGCTGAGGTACAGACTCAGAGATCCGGGTTCGAATCCCGTCCAGGCATTTATTTTTCTTATCATACCATATTAAGCTTGCATTGCTCAATGTTAAACATTTAATTATAACATAGTGTATATATATATATATATATATATACAAGATAAATATTTGTACATATATATACAAGATAAATATTTGTACTAGAATTTCCGAATAGCTCTGTTGGTTGAGCACTAACGTTTAGTTAAGGGTCTCGGGTTCAAATCCCGGCTCAAGCATGTATACTTCTTTTCATGTTATATATATTTTTTTTATTTGTCCACCGCTGTGTTCTCGAGGTAGCGTGCTGCCTTGTCACGCAGCTAGCCCGAGTTCGATTACTGGTCGGGACAGACTCCTGGGTGAGGTTTTTTCGGGATTTTTCCTCGCCTGTAAGATAAATGTCAGGAAGTTTATGGATCAACGGTGCCCAAAAATCATCCGTCCATCATCATCATCAACATTTATAATTATCATCCTACACCGGTGTGGGAAGCAACGGGATGCTACCACACCTATAATTCCCTAGTAAAGCTGCAAAGCATAGCATGAAAATGCTATGATTGCAGTGAAAGACCTGGCCTCGGGCAGAATTACTATGGATATATTATTTCTATTTGTCCCGCGCCGTAGCCGAGCAGTTAAGGCAGGAAGCCTTGGCGCAGAGCTACGGGACTTGCGCTGGTTCGAGTCTCCATGGGGGAAGAAATTTTCTCATGGTATTTCGGCCAGTATGGGACCGGTGCCCACCCAGCATCGTGATGCATTTGGGTAGCTACAATAAGTAGCGGCTCCAGGTTGAGGAACCAGCTATAACGGCTGGGGGGCTCGACATGCTGACCACATGTCACCCCTACACTAGCTGATTATCATCTATCTCTGTGATTGACACATGTGGATGTGAGGCCAGCAGCCGGTTGGTAGGCTAAGGGACTTGTAGGCCTGTCGCGCCAGGAGTTATATTGTTTCTATTTAAATTTTTATAAATAGCTATATTTGTTGATAAACTAAGTAATCGAGTAAGAGTACAGTCTAGTGTTTATTATTGAGCACTGAAAAATGTTTATGATTATGGAAATATATGGACATAATGACAAATGTAATGTAGCATTATCATGAGTAGCTGGATAATTTGAAATTCAAACCGCATAAAATTACATCTGATAATGATACTCGGCTGGAAATTTGTTCCTAACGACCCAATTAACATACATCTCTCATTACCTGCAATGCTTTTACACTGTTATTTATGTAAATAGTAACAGCATTTCACAGTCTGTAAAATTCATTGTTTCCAACCATAAAAACATTATTAATTATTCAATGCCAGCTCCATTTTTGTGTAACATTAAATAAAACACAGGATGCTAATGAAGTCCTTACATTTCACCGGAAAGGAGCGGTTCATGTGTAATATAGGTCCAGTGAAGATATATCCATTTGTTTACCCGCTCCTGGAATTCTCTCCCTCCAGATATCAGCGGTTCCCGCTCACTTAACACTTTTAAGTCACATTTATAAAATTACTAGTTATTAAATATTTAATTATTCTCCGATCCGATTGAGGGTCTTTCCACTTTTCAGCGGTTGCCCTTCTACCAGCCGGCTGCTGGCCCTTCACATCCACATGTGTCAATCACAGAGGTAGATGGTCAACAGCCAGTGTAGGGATGACATGTGGTTAGCATGTCGAGTCCCCCAGCCGTTATAGCTGGTTCCTCAACCTGGAGCCGCTACTTATTGTAGCTACCTAATTGCCTCACGATGCTGGGTGGGCACCGGTCCCATACTGGCCGAAATACCATGAGAAAATTTCTTCCCCCATGGAGACTCGAACCAGCGCAAGTCCCGTAGCTCTGCGCCAAGGCTTCCTACCTTAACCGCTTCTCCAGAACTACATTTATTCTATATCAATAAATAATGTATTTCACAAATATAAATACATAATACAATGAAAATGGACAGCTAATGAAACATGACGGAAATTTTGAAGAAGTGATCTACATAATTATTATACGAAACCTCATAATAAGAAGAGAAGAACACAAATTTAATAATAAGGGAGTCTATAAACTAACATGTAAAAATTGTAATAAATTTTATGTAGGAAGGACGTCTAGAAAATTCAATACAAGATATAAGGAACACCTGAAATATTTCATGTACGCGGGTGGTAAATCAAGTTATGCGAAACACATCAATAATGCAGGTCACAGAATGGACACGATAGAAAACTCTTTAACGATAGTCCACAAAGAAAACATTCCAGCAAAGATCAATATATTTGAAGACCTCGACATTATAAAATAAATAAACAACACCCTACTTCTTAATGAGAACGCACCTCAGTCGCACAACCCGTTATATGAGATCGTCAAAAACAAGTCAGTTGTTACTAAAGACACATCGAGTTTACAACGTTAACCAACAACAACTAGTAGCAGATACGTACCCTGCTGATGATGGAAGTTCACTTCCGAAAGGCCTCCAGATAATATTTTTAATACTTTAACACAGTTGTGGACGACGGCACCTGCCAAAAGGTACATATTTTAAGTTTTTATCTCATGACTATTCACTTCAACGGAATTTGATATGAATTTTATCAGTATTGAAGAAGAGTTGAGTCTCGTGACTAAAATGGAGGGCATGTGGCACGAATGGGGAAATAAAGAGGGGCATGGAACTTCTAGTTGGAAAAGTCGAGGGAAAGCGGCCAGTTGGCAAGCCAATAACGAAGTGGGAGAATAATATTAACCATGATTTTAGGGAAGTGGGTTATACAGGGGATGATTGGAAAACATTAGTTCAGGATAGGGATGTGTGGAGAGTTTTGTCTACGCGGCCCTAAATCTACAGGTTCGATAGTGCCAGTAAGTTAGTTAGTTATAGGCCTAGCTATAAATGTTGTTTCTTATTATATTCGAATTTTGTGTCACCAAGGAGCGTGCGTGTGTATATGGAACGAAACATCCTGGTTTCACTTCGCCTACAAATGTAGACATTTTCACAAGAAACGAGGGACAACGTCGAGAAATCTTATTCGTGCGGAGAATAAAAATAAGATATATAAAGTTCGTTTAAATCAATACAAACATTAAAGGATCAAGTTTAAACCAATTTAAATATACGATTAAACACAGTTTTAAAACAGTAGTGTTGAACAGTGACTCGGAAACTTTTGCTCGTTTTACTATGTACCGATCATCAAAAAACGGAAAATACTGACAACAAAATATATTTTCATATTTTGCACTTCTTATTACTGGCGTCCTGATTCGATAAATTATCTTCTTACCACAATTTCAAAACTAGGTCAAAATATTTATTTATATTCAATGCACCAGGAATTTTTCTGTACGTGTGTTTGTCACACTATTCCTCCTAAAGAAACTTTTATGGTGTCTAATTGGGTCACTGGATGGTTTATATTCACAATTGGACCTTCTAAAACCATTAGGTGTAGGAGTTCACCTGAAGTGAAAATTTAAAGTTTGTTTTTTTTTTCTAAAGAAAGAAGAATTACGTGAACTCGTTTCAACACGGAAAGAGGGAAACTCAATGATGTTTAAGGAGGGCTGTAAACGTACAATCTTAAACTCCGCTTCAGAGGGGAAGGTTGTCTTCTTCTTCTTTTTAATCATAATTTGTAAGATTTTCATCCTGTTTATTTCCAAAATCACTCCTCGGAGGAAGACGTATTGAATGTGCATTCACTGTCTATTCATCTCTTGGCTGGTCTTCCTCTTGTTCTTCTACCGTTCATTGGTCTATCTCCTTTAGCTCTTTTTTTGCAAGTCGGTTTTCTTCCATTCTGTCTGTATGACCCTTTCAATATTTTCGTCTATCTATGATAAATTTGTCCACCGCTCTGGTCTCGAGGCCCCTGGGTGAGGTTTTGTCGGGGTTTTTCCTCACCTGTAAGACAAAAATCCGGAAAACGTTAAGACCCAAACGGTCCCCGAAATCTTATGGCCATCATCAGCATAATCCTTATCATTATCATCATCATAATCATCATCAACATCCTTCACCGGTGTGGAAAGCAACGGGAAGCTACCACACCTACAATTCCCTAGTAAATCTGCAAGCATAGCATGAAAATGCTATGATTGCAATGAAGAACATGCCTTCGGGCAGAATTACTATTAATAACTAACTAACTAACTAACTAACTGGCACTATCGAACCAGAAGATTCATGGCCGCGCGGACATAAGCTCTCCATACATTCCTATCCTGAGATAATGTTTTCCAATCATCCCCTGTATAATCTATTTCCCTCAAATCATAGTTAATGTTATTCTCCCACCTCATTCTTGGTCTATCAACTGGGCGTTTTCTCTCTGGTTTTCCTACAAGAATCTCCCAAGCACGTCTTTCATTCCCCATTCGTGCCACATGTCCTGCCCATCGCAATCTACGAGACTTAACTGTTCTCATTATATCTGGCTTCCTATAAAGACCATGTAATTCACTATTAAGCAGTCTTCTCCATTCACCTGTCTGTTCATCTCTCTTTGGTCCAACAATTTTCCTAAGACTTTATTCTCAAATACTCGTAATCTCCTTTCCTCCCTTAAAGTAAGAGTCCATGTTTCGCACCCATATAATATAACTGGTAGAATAATAGTTTTATATATTTTCAGTTTAACGTTTTTTGAAAGGATTTGGGAAGTCAAAAGAGTCTCTGCAATGCATTATAGCACGCATTTCCAGAATTGAGCCTATGTTTAATTGCCTTGCGCATCTCATTCCTATTTGTGATTATTGATCCTAGGTATTTGAATTCAGCCACTTCCTCAAAATTTCCCTCATTTGTCGTTAGCTGTCCATTTCCATCGTATAATGTATTTCTACGTGTGACCATATATTTAGTTTTATTGATATGGGTAATAAATTTGGTTATGTCTTGAATATGATATTTGTCCCTAATTTCTGTGTTGTCTATTTTATCAAATAATGTTTTTCCCTGAATAATAATAATAATAATAATAATAATAATAATAATAATGATTTATTTTAGCTGGCAGAGTTAAGGCCATAAGGCCTTCTCTTCCACTCAACCAGCGAATAGTAAAATTATACAAAAATTACGTACATATTACAATTTTAAGATATTAAAATACAGACTAAACAAAATACAATGATGATAGTTCTTAAGATTTTCATTTCACATGCCCTTATTATTTGTTTAGTTTTTTTGTTGTATCAACCCTAGAAGGTTGTACGGTCTGAAAATAGCGGTGGGCTCTATCCTTCCATAGAGAAAACATACTGTAAGTCACTAGTGGTCCGTTACAATATTAACAGACTGCCACCTTGCATAGAATACCTCATTATGCTTCTAATTACGTTATCCAACTGCTAAGAAGATGCAGTAATAATATAATACAATGTTTAAGATGTTACGAGTAATTTTGATGACTCATGAATGCCAGAAATACTTCCATGTATTAACCTACAGCTGTACAAGCACTCACTGTCATGTTTTCTGTAAAAGGAGTCTATAAGACAGTGATTTTATCGTCGGCTACAACAACGGCAGACTTTATAACTTACCACAAATATGTGTTGATACTTTGTTGAAAGAATCAGCAGGAGTTTTCATGTTGGAACAATGTCACTTTTCAAGTAGTAAATTATATGACATCTAAATAAAACATCTAACTTATATGACATAGGTGGCATAGGCTTGTATAAGCAGGAAAATAATAATAATAATAATAATAATAATAATAATAATAATAATAATAATAATAATAATAATAATAATGTTTAATTTTAGCTGGCAGAGTTAAGGCCATAAAGGCCTTCTCTTCCACTCAACCAGCGAATAGTAGAATTATACAAAAATTACATACATCTTACAATTAAGATATTATTAAAATACAGACTAAACAAAATACAGTGATGATATGATCTAATACTAGCTAATACTAACAAAAACATAGAATATAATAAAATTAAAGTGATATAAAATAAAGTAAGTAGCTTCCTAGATGATTATTAATGGAATGCTCTATATAGTTGTTATGCAGTTAATGTTTTCATTGTGTCGAACTTAAGATATCAGTTAATTTGTATTTTAATAATGATAGCGATTGACAGTCCCTGACATGACTGGGAAGTGAGTTCCATGCTCTAGTCATAGATATCGTGTAAGATTCAGAGTACAGACAGGTCCTGTGTTGTGGCATCAAAAGTAAAGAAGAGCCTTGTGATCTTGTTCCTAAATTGTGATGAGCCGATAAATGTTGAAAACGTGTTGTTAAATAAGTTGGTAAATATGTGTGCAGAATTTGGAATAGTAAGGTATGTGAATGTAAAGTTCTTCTGTCATTTAGGCGTAGCCATGATAAGGCCTGAAAATCTGAATGACATAATCCTCTTTCATCGATTATGATGTATAGAGTGAAAGTAATTAAGAGCGCATATTTTAAGTATGATTTCCTTAAGGCATATATCCGTATATCCCAACGTGGGGCAAGTATGCTCTTGCAGGAGGTATACATAACTCAATGGCCCGACAGCCCTAGAAGTCCCGTGGCCTAACAGTCGTCTCCTGGCCTCATATTCACATATGTTAATCACATAAGTAGACTCATACGGCGAGCGGTAGTAGGGACATGTGGTACAGCACTGTCGCGGGTCCCTAGTAATGTACAGCTGGTTTCCTCAAACCTGGAGCCGCTACTGATTGAAGCCTACCCAAATTTGTTAGGATGCATCGGTGGGTACCGGTTTGATAGTGGCCAAAATTGCCATGAGAAAATGTATTTTCCCATGGGCGTCTCGAATCAGAGACACCAGTCCCGTAGCAAAGCACCATACCATAAACAGCTCGGCTACGGCGCCGCGGACGAGTCTACCTGATTAGAACAAAATGTTATCACTGATAATAGTTATCGATGGAAAACAATTGTACCTAACTTGAATAGTAAACTTCGGAAATGTTTAGACAAAATACCCAAATTTCTTATATTTATTTTATAGAATTTCACATTAAACACACAAATAATTTCCTGCTAATATGTATTTCTTCACAATTTATTTTAATATTTAGTTCTTAGCATTCGGTGACGGTTTCACTTAGAACATATTCTTGACTTCGCTCTTCAGGTCGCTTCACTGGTTCACAACCCATACAGAACTATCCGGTAGCCTCTCGAACCAACTTATATATGCGAGGGTAGCAATAAGCGTCAGTCTACACTTTTCCTACTGGAAAACTCGAGAGTCAGATTTTCTAGAATCGATGTATGCTAGAAACTGATTTATCCAGAAAAGCACAGTCTACAGAGAAACGTTTGCAGGCCTGAACAAAAAAACGGAACCAATTCTAACTCCTGTTGGCTCATAAGGAATTCTGCTGCCGCCAGCCAAATGCAAGGCGGTAATTGGAATAACGGCATGAACAAATGACGCACGATTATTATCCACTAAAATTATTTATATAAAAAATTATGTATCGAAACGATGATGTAAAAATTCTTATATAATTGGTGTATTTACGATATATATATACTATATATTATTGATTGATTCCAACATTCCTTTACGCAGTAACTGGCTAGGTTCAAATAAATATTCGAGAACAGTGTTGAACAATGTATTTAGTTATTTATTTTAAAAAATACACCTACAGGTATATAAGTCGGTCTCGGTGGTCAAGTGGTAATGTTCCTTGCCTCTGGTCCCAAAAGTCGCGGGTTCAAACCAGGCCGGGGTTGATGAGTTTTTAGGATGGCAAAATCCAAGGGACAAGTTTTCCGAGAGGGACTTTAATCCCTGGGTCCCGAGTCCAACGATTTCGTGTTCGTAAAAGAATCTCAAGAACTGCAAAGTGACTCTTAGCAAAATTTAATGTGTCTTCAGCCAAATAATACCTTAATTTACTAATAGATGTCTCCTCAAAGCGATGTACTAACCACATACCGCTAACTGACATCTATAGGTATATAAGTGTAACTAAATTAGTTTGGATAAGAAACTGCTCACTGGGGGAGCACCTATGTCAGAACGGGACGAACGGGAATCTATAAAAAAAACTTATTTAATATAGCCTATTACACCACATTTTAACGAAATTCGAAGGATTGAAGCTTTAGACGCTTCATGGAATTATTCATACATTTTAAATTATAATTCTGCTTCAATGTGTGTATGTGTGTGTATATATATTTATGTATGTCTTTTAATGATCTTTTAATTCAGGAATAATAATAATAATAATAATAATAGCTTTATTTTACCTGGCAGAGTTAAGGCCTTAAGGCCTTGTCTAACCACTCAACCAGGTTTAAAAAAAAATACAAAGAAGAAAAGTTCTTAAAGATAAATTAAAATAGGGATAGAGATAAACGATTACAAGTTATGAATTGAAGAAAATAAAATAATATTGCTTAATGTATTTTGATTTAACTCTAAAGTTTAACGAATTAATTAAATATATAATATGTACAAGATATATAAAAAAACGAGGAAAAGATTAATGACATAGTATAAAATTAAATAAATAGAGAAAAATTAATTATTAGACAACAGGTAACTGTATAAGCGTGACTTAAAGGTGTCAAGTGTGCGGCAACCCCTGATATCTTGAGGAAGGAGATTCCAGGAGCGGGCGGAGGCTACTGTGAAGGAAGTAGAATAGGAGGAAGTGCTATGAAGAGGAATTGTTAGCAGACTGCTATCTTGTGACCTAGTGTCAATCGAACTGTTACCACAGCAATCACATTGCCCTGATCTCGCGCCTCCAGATTACCATCTGTTTCGCATGCTTCATTTCTTGCGTATTTTTTTTAAAACACAGAAAAAGTCAAAGCTGATTTCTTCGCATAAAAATCAGAGAGTAGTACCGTCGAGGCATAATAATAGTTGCAGATCATAGAATGAGATAGTATCTACTTTTAAAAGTAGTTTATTTTTTCTCAGAAAGATTCTAAATAAAATTGTTTGTAAATGATAATATTACGTATAAGACAATATGTATGTGTGTATGTATATAGCATATATATATATATATGAGTGTCTGTGAGTCTGTCTTACCTATATAGATTCAAAAATACTTGACCTATTTGAATGGGGTTTTCTATCAGCATTTAGACTTTTTCTGGGACTACTAACGTATATAACAAATTATCATACATAGCCTACTATAAGGCCGGAGCTAAAATAAAAAAGTTCATCGGTGAACTAAAAAATAGTATAGGCTATTACGACGCGAAGTTGGGAAGTGGTTTTTACGGAATGGAGGAAAAATGTTTAAAAACCGAGCGAAAGCGAGGTTTTTAATTTCCGAGATTCTGTAAAAAGCTTCACAAACGTGCGTTGTACATTATTTTTTTTTGCGCGATGGTGTTTTCAAAATAACAGATAATAGTAAAATAATAACATCTTTGTTGGAAATATTTGCGTTCATTATAAACAATTGACTAACATTAACAGTGTGGGCAATGTTTATTAGCTGAAACAACAGCAGGCCTTGAGAACAATTATTGATAACATGGCCACAAGTATGTATTTATTGTTTTATATTGTTTCAAATAACGTTCAGTTCATTTAAAATGCAGTGATTCGTTTCGTATAATGTATATTAACACAACCTTTTGGATATTTTCTGTAGGCCTATATACATTGTACGTAGTATACACAGAGGGCAGTGGTTTTACTTCCCGCACGTGTGTGTAAATGTAATATTACAGTATAGTTATTTAAGTTGGCAACCCCAAAATGTAGGAATTTGAACTTACAATAATGGTCACCATTGCTGGCAAGTACGACAAAGAGCACTATCGCGCAAAAAAGTATTTTTTTGACGTTTAAATGGTTTGCGCTTCCTAAATCATAACAAATACACCAACCTAATGTTCACAGAATTGAATATCTCAGAAACTTCTATAAAAAAGTCACGACAGCAGTATATCTATCCTTTACGGATAACTCATAACATTTTTTTGTCTTTCAGCTCATTGAACGCCTGCAAATCAGAACGGAGTATCTAAAAATAATTACGATATACATTTATAAGTATTTTTCCTTTTAGTTATTCAACTAAACATAAAAACCGTCTTCGTTTATTTAGGCGTCGGGCGCACGCCGGGTATTAGGCCATATAGCCTATATATATATATATATATATATATATATATATATATATATATATATATATAGGCTATTTACTTACTCACTGGCACTATCGAACCCGTAGGTTCATGGCCGCGCGGACATAAGCTCTCCATACTTCCCTATCCTGAGCCAATGCTTTCCAATCATTCCCTGTATAATCTACTTCCATCAAATCATTGTTAATGTTATTCTCCCACCTCATTATTGGTCTTCCAACTGGGCGTTTTCCCTCTGGCTTTCCTGCAAGAAGCTTCCATGCAAGTCTTTCATTCCCCATACGTGCAACATGTCCTGCCCATCGCAGTCTACGAGACTTAACTGTTCTTATTATATCCGGCTTCCTATAAAGACCATGTAGTTCATTGTTATGTAGTCTTCTCTCTTTGGTCTGTTCATCTCTCTTTGGTCCAAAAATTTTCCTAAGTACTTTATTCTCAAATACTTGTAATCTCCTTTCCTCCCTCAAAGTAAGAGTCCATGTTTCGCACCCATATAATATAACTGGTAAAATAATAGTTTTATATTTTTTCAGTTTAACGTTTTTTGAAAGGAGTTGGGACATCAAGAGTCTGCAATGCATAATAGCATGCATTTCCAGAATTGAGCCTATGTTTAATTTCTTTGTGTATCTAATTCCTATTTGTGATTATTGTTCCTAGGTATTTGAATTCAGCCACTTCCTCAAAATTTCCCTCATTTGTCATTAGCTGTCCATTTGCATTATATAATGTATTTCTACGTGTGACCATATATTTAGTTTTATTGATATTTATATATATATATATATATATAGCCTATATATAAAGAGAGAGGCCTAATGTGTATATGTGTATGATTATCCTGGATATGTATACATGGCTTCTCATTAAAATTTCCCGTGTCTTACAAATAGGTGAAGATGTGTAAGAATTCTTCAATAGTCTATTATTTTGATGAGAATAACTTTAATATTTACGTTCCTTCGGAATATTTCCTCAAATTGGCCGTTAGTTAACAATACAAGTTTCACATTACTATCCTGGATACAGCTTACATTGAATTTTGAAACGAACCCAGTTCTGACTGGCGAATTACTTCCCGGTACACTTAAGAGGACCGACTGGTGAATTTCAATTTTTTTTAGTTTTCATCTGATTGTTTTGAAATTTTATCACGTACATTATGTGATTACAGAAGTCTTTCTGGAACGTTTGGTGTTTATAAGTACAATAGTTTCAGAATTATGATTTTTTAATATTTTCTAAACAATGCTCCTTACGATGCATTTTTAAATATTCTCTCGTGAAATTTGAAATTCAGAGCCTTTATGAATCCACGAAACACATTTGATATGCTAAATATTCATAAAGGGAGGATACTGCTTATTTTTAATTTTTTGAAAAAACTATTTGTATTTTTTTTATTTACTCACAGGCATTCTCATCTCAATTTAAAGAAACACGTGTGTCTTAAAGTAGTAGCTGCATAACAAATTTGAATTAGCATTTATAGGGGAGTCTAACCACAAAAATTTCACTTTGATAGCATATTCGTCTAAGAGATCGTAGGACTGTCCATTCCCTATCCCTTCTCTATGAAATACTTCACACATCATCTCCTAATTATTTATCACGCCGCTTCATCAGACTATTCGACACACATAATCTTGACACTCGATCCCATCAGCACATTTTCCTTTATATCCCTCCTCATCACACTGTCTCACTTGCTAAAACATGGAATTCTCTTCCGCTCTATGTCAGAGACTGTCAAACTATAACATCTTTAAAAAAAAACTAAATAATTATTTAATAACAAAGTAACTTATTCACCTCACTGATAGAATTACATTAACAATTAATGAATTTAATTATATATGAAAATAATATTAAAATTAACAAATATTTTCTCTATCTCTCTTTATCTATCTTCGGGTTTTTACAGCTGCTGCCGTCTTCCCGTGCCAAACCTCCAAAGCCTACGGTCTTGGGCATCTTCGATGCTTAGCCCTCTAGCTTGCATTACTGTCTTCATGTTTTCCTTCCATGTTAACCTTGGTCTTCCTCTTTTCTTCTTTCTGTTCGGATGCCATTCATATAGTTGCTTCGGCCATCGCTCATCTTCCATTCTTAAAACATGTCCTAACCACTTTAATTCCTTCTCCTCAATTCTTTCAATTATGCTTTCGTCTGCTTCCATTATGTTTCTAATTTCCTTATTTGTGACACGTTCTAATTTAGACTTTCTGGCACTTCTTCGTAAATTATCCATTTCTAGAGCTATTAGTCTATTCTTGTAGTACTTATTGATTGTCCATACCTCACTTCCGTACATTGCAACAGATTCCACCAATGTTTTACCTATATATTTTTTTGTGTCTTTCCAAATATGCTTATCCCACCATATGGAATTTAATGATGATATTATTTTGCTACTCAATTCAATTCTATGTTTTATGTTCTCTTTTCCTATACCTTCGATGTTATCCATAGGCCTAATCATTCCCAAATATTTAATTTGCTTAAATATTTTCATTTGCTTAAATATTGTATAACCGTAAAATTAGTTTTCTATGTCTCATTATATTCTTTTGTTTTTTATATAGGCCCCTACATTAGGCAGGGACGAACTAACAACAATTTAATTTATCTTGCTGGAATACATTTTATTATTAGTTTTAGTCTTAATCTGAACAACCATTAACTGATGTGTGTTAATAGATCATAATATAAAAGATATGATGTTATTGGTAAAGTCTTCATGTAGTATTTAAAATTACCTCAGGGGTCCTCATCTAGGGGATATGTGGATGGCGACCACAAGGTGCCCAAGCTGTGCAAAACATTTCTTCCACTTACTTGTGTTTTGCACTCTTTTAACTTTACTATCTAACCTCTCTTGGTTAACTCTTGTTTTTTCGACCCCGACGCTATTAGGGCATCCGAGGGCTAGGGAGTCTTTCCTTTCTTCCATTTCTTCTTTCCTTTATTTTCTTTCCTTCTCCAGAAAAGCCTGACCAGAGGCTATAAGATGGTAGCCCATCACTGGTCTAGCCTTCCTTTGGCCAGCAACCAATCGAAGGGACTATTATTATGCTTTCAAGTCTTATACGAGAATTTCCCATACGGGAAAATTTTCTATAGGATCGTAACAGGCCTTGGCCTAATACTTGGAAGGAAGAAGAAGAAGAAGAGTTCATTATGATTGTTATATTCTGATGTAATATATGTTTGTCCAGGTGAGTGGAAGAGAAGGCCACATGGCTTTAACCCCACCAGGCTAAATAAATAAATAAAAATAAAAATTGCATCGTAAGGAGCATTTTAAGTTTTGCAAAATGTAAAAAAAAAAAATGGATACAGAAAAAGCGTATATTAAAGTCTAAGTAATAATGCTGACCATAAGTGCAAGGCTAATTTAAACTGTTACGTCACGGACTCAATTTTGCTCCTACAATAAAACTTTTACATGAAAATGATCCTAAAGAATCAGAGTTATTAAAATGCAAATAAACAAAAAATGAATTTTTCAAACATTTTCACCAGTCGGTCCCCTTAATAGAATATCTATCAGAATTTTTAACAGTTCTCTAAAAGGTGACAAGGTTGTAGTTTATATAAAAAAAAATCTTAGCAAGGTATGAGAGTTAAACAGCCAGAACTTTATAAATAGCGGCGTTGAATAGGGAAGAAAAGGCAACAGTTTCGTGTTGAAATACGACAGCATAGTCTAATGATGCGTTTCAACATCGCTATTCTCATACTTAGCTCCTTTTGTACCCTTTAAATTCGTTATATATGACCTCTGACATTTACAACCTTTGGATGCCACTCTCTCCGCCGTTCTGCGCCGTACCTTATTCTATGCATTATCCTATATAACTAATTATTTATACAGGATGTCAGAACATGCCATCAAATGTTTAGAGGTTGTAGAAGGCCTAAAACTCTTCTACTTCTTCGGCTTTCTCCCACTTACAGGTTTGCCGTCTTCAGTTTCCATTTATTTCCTTCATTCCAATCGCTTTCTTCCAAATTGCTATCATCCATTATAGTTCTGACACATTTTTTCCATTTCCATCTTGGTCTGTCACGTTAATTTCTTCCAGGTGGTATATATTTTTTGGTCATCTTTCATCTTCCATTCTCTGTACATAGCCATACAATTAAGAGTTTGATTTTCAATCCTCTTAACAACAGATGTTATGACATTAATTTCTCTCTAAAGGAATTCATTTCTTATTTTATGCTGTCTTGTTTTTTTTTTTTGAAGGCTTCTTCTAAAATAATCATATTCAACTGTTCTAATTTTATTCTTTTGCAATTCCATCAAAAGACCAAGTTTCACTTCCATATGAAAAAATATTCTGTATTATGCTCTTATAAATTTTCATTTTAGTTTCCTTTGTAATATTTTTGTTCCAAATTATTCCACGTAATGTCTTAGTTGCATTTGTTACCATTTGAATTTTAGTTTGTACGTATAATTCACATGTACCTAAACATGCAATTATTGACCCAAGGCCTAAAAATCAATGGCATTAATAAGCTGTTAGTCGATGCTGATGATGTAATAACATTAGGCGACACTGAGTAAATACTAAGGTCCAACATGTACACTCTATTGACTAACACTTAAGAAATTGGGAGAGGAAGTAAACATCAATAAAACTAAATATATGTTCACACATATAAATACATTATATAATGGAAATGGACAGTTAATGACAAATGAGAAAATTTTGAAGTGGCTGGATTCAAATACCTAAGGAACAATAATTACAAGTAGGAATTAGGCCTACATGTACAAAGAAATTAAACATAGACTAAATTCTGGAGATGCGTGCTATTATGTATTAGGCCTACATGGGCTACTGTCATCCCAACTCCTTTCAAAAAACATTAAACTGGAAATGTTTAGAACTGTAATTCTCCCAGTCATATTATATGGATTCGAAACATAGACTCTTATTTTAAGCGAGGAAACAAAATTGCATCTATTTGAGAATTAAGTTGTTAGGAAAATGATTGGATCAAAGACAGATGAAGAAACAGGTGAATAGAGAAGAATTCATAACAGTGAGCTAAATGGTCTTTATAGGAAACCAGATATAATAAGAATAGTTAAGTCTCGTAGACTGCGACGGGCAGGATACATCGCACGAATGGAGAATGAAAGAGCTTCTTGTACGAAAACCAGAGGGAAAACCTCCAGTTGGTAGACCAAGAATAGGGTGGGGGAATTAAATTAACCATGACTTGAGGGAACTAGATTATACAGGGAGTGATTGGAAAACATTATCTCAGAATAGTGATGCATGGAGAGCTTATATCCACGCGGCCATGGACCCACTGGTTCGATAGAGCCAGTGAGTTAGTTAGGGTGTTACAGGGGGTTGATAAAACTATTATAGAAATTATATAATTAAAAAAATGAAAATAAATCTGTCAATAATAGATTTTGCAACAACAAGTAACTAGGGTAAGTCCGGGATAGATGGCCATACTTTTTTTAATGTTTCAGAATATCGAAGATTTGCAGGATAATTACGCGAACAAAAGTTTAATGGGGTTACTGAAGTTAAATCTACATCATTACTTGTCTTTATGATGAAATATTGTCATTCAGAGTAATAAACCCAACTTATTGAAAAATAATACGCTGGCCATCTTTCCCTAGTTGCCAGGGGGAGATGGCCATAGGGTAGAGAGTGTTGATTACTCAGTTTTGAAGTCATTAAATACACTCAAAAGTTATTAAAATAGATCTATTTGTTTATTGCATTTACATATAAAATTTAAAAAAAACTAATCGTTTCATAAAATTTAAAACTTTTCTTGCATTAAATTACAAATAAAATATCTTCAATCATTTTCGAAGAAAATGTTTCCATAAACAAGTTAATTATTTCTGTTTTTCCTAGTTATCACTTTTCCACAAGGCAAACAAACACCAATAAAAATAGTGCACGTTTCATGAAGCCACCTTTGACAACGGATACACTGAATCCAGTCAACTGCCTTCTTTGTATTGTCGTAGTCTTCGCCACAACCAACACATTCGGTGGTGAGATCAACAAATTCATCATTGCTGGACTCGTCGTTAATTACGATTCTTTCTTCAGAGCTGGAACTACTGCTAGAAATTGATCGTTTTCTAAGAAATGTTAGCTTTGAAACCTGCTTACTGAAGGATTTACGCCCATTGCCAATTTTGTAGATTTAAGCCTCACTTTTTCTATGTTCTCGGGAGAAAGTCAAGAAAGTAGCGTGAAGTTTTGGCCTTTTGCTTGCTGGCAATTTGCTTAAGGATGATGCCGGTGACAGAATTTTCGTAGGAGTGTATTCCACGATAGATTTGGAAGTGCTCGGTTGTGGCTCAAGATTTCCAAGGGTAGCAGAATTATAATCCTCAAGCGTTATTTCCGTTCGTGTCCTGACATTGATCGTCCTGTTTTCTCTCTGCATTTGTAGATTCACTTGCAGTTGAATTGAGGAATGCATAGTCAGGAATGGCATCGGGATTGTAAGGGACCCAGTATATATCAAGCAACTACCTGAAAATAATTCTAAGGAAAAGCCGGGAATCGAAACCATGATCTTTGGGATGGTATACTTGCTAAACAGAAGGCCAACTTCCACTAATGTACAAATTAATAAAATTAAACTAACAACAAATACTATAACACTACACCGCTGAGGCAGTAAAACAAGAATTAAAAAAAAATCAACAAAAATGCGTCTTTAAACAGTTGGCCAACTCTCCCTGAAAGTAGGTGGCCATCTCCCCCATGTTTAAGGGTTAGATGGCCATAGTGCGGGGAAAAACAGGAGATTATTAAATAAGAAATATTAACTTTATATTAATCACAGAAGTTCCATTTACCTCGTACAATAAGTTGCTGAGAATTATTGTGCAGAAACGTCGCACTTACGCTCACTTCTATTGACGGTCACAAAATATCTGAGCAGTTACAAAACAATAATTAGGAAAAAATCGCCGAATTGTAACACGAAATTGCCACACGTGTTTAACAATCGGTTACTAGAGTCAAAAGCATACCGCCTACCGAGTTGCTTTCACATCCGGTCATTCCAACATAAAAATAGAAGCTATGACCATCACACCCGTATGGCCATCTCACCCGGAACTGATTCAAGAGGCTAATACTTGGATAAGGAAATATTTTTGGAAGGTTCTGTAGTAAAAACAGTTTATTGATTTGTTATACAAGAACTAATGAAATAACTTAGAAAAGATATGCCATATGCGTATTAGGCCTAAGTTAATCTATTCTTCTCGGAAGATGAGTTCTATTTTATTATCATCACTTCAGAATCTGAACAAGGCTGGATATAGGCCTATATGAGACTCCAAATGTATTTTTGTAATAGGCCCTATGTTGCAGGCCTACTTACAAAATATTAGTGATGGACTGTCGGATCAAGTGCAGCGTTTTCATAATATGTAGGCCTATATCAGATTCATATTTAATGTCCAGAAATATATTTCTCTAATTTTCACGAATTGTTATGGCTCCGTCTCAAAGACAGAAGAAACTTACACTGTTCGATTTTTATTTAAGATTCTATATACTTCGATTCCAAATTATTAGGCCTCTCATTTGCAGTACACGTATATCCCCCAAGCATAATTTAAAGACACTATCACACCATAATCTCTTGCTTAACATACGGCAACAAATGACATCCCATCACTCCACATCATAAAGCCTACTATGTCCACTTCTCGCAACTGGAATTACTTATCACAGGAAAGGAGTTTGTCGGACGTTAGAATCACTTAAAAGATATCTAAATTTATACTTGTCCTAACTTTAACTTGATCATTACCTTCATGTATAATGTATATTTATTTATTGGTTTTTCTCGTTTAATTTATCATAGGCCTATTATATTATTATTATTGTTATTATTATTATAATGATGAATATTATAATTATGATGATGTTTATTATTATTGTTATTATTATTATTATTATTATTATTATTATTATTATTATTCTCATCGTATAAAGTGTTGCATGTAGCCTACATGAAATTTACACTGTAACTTTTTATGACTTTCATCATCATCATCATCATCCAGGGATTAAGCCTGTTGGCTCGTCCCGGTTTCATGAAATCTAGAATTGATACAATTGTTCAGACCATCTTCTGTGTGGGCGTCCAACATTTCTCCTTCCGTGCGGTTTAAAATTTAGCAATAATTTTGGAAATCTTCCTTCTGGCATTCTATCAATATGTTCTTTCCAGTCGTTCCTATATTTAATTATTCGGTGTATAAGTTTGAAAATATTCATAATAATAATAATAATAATGTTTTATTTATTCTGGCAGAGTTAAGGCCATAAGGCCTTCTCTTCCACTCAACCAGCATAATTAGAATAGTGTAGTGTAGTGTAGTATAATGTACACTGTAAATATCTATTTGTAATTTGAGCTGGTTGAGTTGAAGAAAAGGGCTTATAACCTTAACTATGCCAGAATAAATAAATACTTATGTACGTAAACAAGGGAAGTAAATAGTACATTACTAGTCGAGGATGTTCGAGAAGAGTATCATAGTTCCCGAATTGCGTATACAATTTTGTTCAGTCCTATACTAATAATTATGTATAAGGCTGTACAACTTCACAAATGATTGCCTCAACCAACCGGCGTACTCCATTTCTAAACAGGCTTACGTATATGTATTTTTTTGTCGGCCACGGTGATCTACTGATTATACTCCTTGCCTTTAGTCCCGAGTTCAAATCCGGCCAAGATCGATGTATTTTTTAGAATGGAAAAATCCAAGGAACAAATCCTTCGGGAGATACTTCAAGACGTGGGTCCCGAGTCTTAACATTTAAAGGCTCGTAAAAAGAACTTTAAGACTAAAAAAAATGCTTCTAAGCAACTTCATAATCCAAGTTACACTTTAGTCTCATTAGTTCGGTATGCTAACCGTGTCATTCATGTCCATAGGAAATTAAAGGTAAATAAATTCGTGTGGCTAAGAAACTTCCTCCTAAGGAATCACCGATTTCACCGCAGTGGGACGAAAGACGATCAATTATCATCATATTTATTTTTTTTAAGTATACATTTATTTTAAATAACAAACAATGTTTAACAATATCAATTAATCACAATCAGATATATATATATATATGTATATATAGCTAGTTCTGGTAATGTGGACCCTTCGGTTTGAGTGGACCCTGTTAATGTCTTCTTTAATTGGTGCTATCCTCGAACAGAAAATATTTTATCCTCTTTCCCTCATCAACTTTGACGTGTTCAAGGTCACTTTCTTTTATTCTTTGTGGGAAGAAGGGTTTATTTGTGACAATTATGAAAATGGCCATTTTAAAAGTTTTCAAGCTAAAAATTGTATTAATCCTTAATTTCTGCTTTTGAATATTACAAATGTTGAAAACGCTCCTAAATATATTATATTATGTAGATACTGTTTTAATATACTGATAGGTTTAGTTTGATATTATGTAACATGGTGGCTGTATGAAATGATTAAACATAACATAGGAATTTGGTTAATATGGATCCTCCACCAGGCGGTTAAAGTGGAACTGGATCTACTTTAACACGTATACGTGTATTTACCAATGAGGATATTATCTGTAAAAACAGGCACTTAATTAATTTTATTTAATCTATCTATCTTCGGGGTATTTTTACAGCTGCTGCCGTCTTCCCGTGCCAAACCTCTAAAGCCTACGATCTGGGCATCTTCAATGCTTAGCCCTCTTGCTTGCATTAATGTCTTCATGTTTTCCTTCCATGTTAACTTCGGTCTCCCTCTCTTCCTCCTTCTTGTCGGATGTCATTGATATAGTTGCTTCGGCCATCGCTCATCTTCCATTCTTAAAACATGTCCTAACCACTTTAAATCCTTCTCCTCAATTCTTTCAATTATGTTTTCTTCTGCTTGCATTATATTTCTAATTTCCTTATTTGTGACATGTTCTAATTTTGACTTTCTGGCACTTCTGCGTAAATAATCCTTTCTAGAGCTATTCTTGTAGTACTTATTGATTGCCCTTACCCCACTTCCATACATTGCAACAGAATTTTATTTAATATCCTTTTAATTTTACTAAACGCCAAGACCGTCACTTTCTGCAGTTGAATGACGTGTGAATGTTATAATCAACAATATTATTTTTTCGAAACATTAAACAAATATCAACGCTATTTAAGTACCGTCAGTCATAAATATTTTCTGATGAATTTGTTCCTGTCGTATAAATTAATAGAGTAAATAAACTTAAAAATAGACTAAAAGGTAAGGAGGTCTCTGGGATCCAATTCACCCGAATATGGAGGATAAAGTGGAACTTTCTTATTATGTAAAAAGTTTATAAATGATGAAGATGTTTCCATATTTGAATAAAATAACAATACTATTTCATAGTTACAACACTAATGATAATTATTGTTATTAAACAAAATTCAACTCCCTTATTCTTCTTGTAAGTCCATGTTTCCCTTTACAGAGATTTAGGCGCTCTCCCCCTACAGGGAAGAATTTGAACCATACAAATTTAGTTACACTGTTTTCGTATAGATGTAATTTGAGTGGTCCGTGGTCAGCGTTCCGCCTCATACTGACATCTAGGAAACCAAGGTAGTACTAGGACGGGAAAATTCGGTAAATTTTGCTTAGAGGCCTTTTCATTCAGGCTTAAGGATTTTTTACGAGCCTGAAAATCTTCAGACTCGGGACCCACGGCTTAAAGTCCCTCCCGGAGGACTTGCTCCTTGGATTTTTCCATCCTGAAAAATGCATCGACCCCGGCCGGGTTTGAACCCGCGACCCTCGGGACCAGAGGCAAGGAGCATAACCACTAGTCCACCGCGACCCATCAACTCCCTTATTAAAAGAAGAAAAACAAATTCAAAATAGGGGTCCACATTTCCCGAAGTTCCTTATAATTATATATATATATATCTGTGTGTGCATGTGTGTTTGTGTGTGTGTGTGTGTGTGTATGTATGTATGTGTGTTATACTTTTAATAATGTTTTACTGCCCTTCACAGACAACTATGTCTAATTGATTGTACTTTACTAATTAGTAAATTATTGTAAATAAATTATTTTGAATGACAAAAACTCCTGATTCAAAAAAATTAATTCAATGCCTTGTAGCTAGAACTGACAAGACATAACTTTCATAGACAAAGAAAACCCTTGACGCTTTTATAGTTGAGAAACAAGAAGACCACCTTTACGGCTTCACCGCCCGGCCAATAAAACTGAATAATACGACCAAGTCAATTAAATCTCTACAATAACATTTCTTTTTATATGTTTTTAGGTTTATTATTAAATAAATTTTTTAAGTCCCCCACCTTCAAACTCTCGGGGATACCATCACATTAAAAATATCCATCTTGTCTCGTTTGGGAATGTTTTTCTGTCTTCTCATTTCAGCTATTCTTAAGATCGTTTGTATAGAGAGAAATATTTTTAAGAACCCCTGCAGTGATGAGGGTTGGATCGCAGGGGGTAGTTTTCTGTGAACAGGTGGGAATATCAGCTGGTATGATACACCCCGCCGAGCTCTTGGCCCTCTCGCGGTGTCTCTTGCGAACTACGATGTTAACCACAATCAAACACACAGCCTTAACAGGGTTTACAAACCACATACCTTAGAGAGTTATGATGTATCTGTTTTCTATGTGAAGCTAATTATTTTCTTTACACTACACTCTTTGTAATGATACAAGCTAATGCCTGTCGTACGCTGCTACGCCTAAATAAATGAAATGTGGTTTCATTCATATTTAGATGAATAAAGAAAATAATTGTTCATTTATAGCGAAGAGATACTAAAAGCCAACACGCACACACTATTGAGTAACACTAAGAAATTGGGACTGGAAGTAAATATCTTACTTTCTTACTCACTGGCACTATTGAACCGTAGGTTAATGACCCTTAGGCAAGGGTTCCCTGATATAGTCCACGCCCGGAGAACCGAATGGGAGACTATTTGACCTCCGGAAAATGTTATCCCAGTGGAACCTATGTCCGCATTTCTTGACAGTTTTATTTTTACCAGAGCACTCTTTTCGTCTGGCTTATCGACTTCGACCAGTTCGGCATGGGTAACCCTATAGGCAGCTTTGCTACCGCCGCGCCGGCATAGCTCTCGGGATCATTTAAGCACACAAGCCACTCCACCACAACAAGATAAAGATACCATGGAGGATATATGTATATATATATATATATATATATATATATATATATACATATATATACATATAATTCTATTTACTTTAGATTATTGAAAAAATGTTTACTTAGGGTACATTTAGCATTAAAAAATAGGCCTATATATACGTATATAATAAACCAGTGCGGTCCAACACTTTTACAGGCATGGACCAGATTTTTTCCTAGACAGATCAAGGGCCACTAATATATTTTATAATTGTAATTATATTATTATTATTATATAATCAATTGAGTTGGTTTTTACTTGATACGTTTTATTTTTATTTAATTAATATTATTATTATTATTAATATTATTAGGCCTTACTGCCGAAAGGTTACCCAATGCCAGCCAGGTCGAAAGCGATAAACCAAGCGAAAATAGTACCTTGGCCGAAAGTGTGACGATATTTCGTAATAAAAATATAATTCTAAGAATCGCAGACATGGGTTCCCCGGAATAACGAAAATTTAATGGATAGTTAATGAAAAATCAGGGAAATTTTGAACAATTTTAAAAGGTGGCTTAATTCAAATACCTAGGAACTAACTACAAAACAGGCATGAGGTTCGCACAAAAATTGTACATAAGGTCATTTCTGAAAATGCATGCTTTTTTACATAACAGGGACTCATGTCGTCCAATTTCTCTTAAAAACATGAAATTGAAAATAATAAAACAATTATTCTACATTTATGTTACATGGATGCGAAACATGGACTCCTGCTTTAAAGCAGGAAAAAGAGATTACGAGTAAGTTATTTCGGAATAAATTTCTTAGGAAAAATCTTGGACCAAACAGAGACGAACAGACGAATGGAGAATACTTCAAAACAGTAAGTCACACGATCTCAATGGAAAACTAGATAAAATAAGTACAATTAAGCTCGTATACTGAGATATACAGGACATGTAGCACGAATGGGGAATGAAAGAGAGGCATGGAAACTACTTGGTAGACCAAGAATGAAGTGGGAGAATAACATTAAACATTGTTTGAGAAATATAGAATATACAGAGTATAATTAGAAAGCTTTAAATTAAAATGGAAATGTATAGAGAGATAACCGCACGATCATGAACCCACGGATTCGATAGTGCCAGCAAGTTAGCCTTATTATTATTATTATTATTATTATTATTATTATTATTATTATTATTATTATTATTATCGTCATCATCATTATTGCAGGATAGATGACTACCAAAGGCTGTCTATGGATGGATAATGGAAAGAAGGAGCAGAAAAGGAAGACCAAGAACAACCTGGAAGAATAACAATCAAAATGTAATGAGTAAATTTGGTGTAACAGATGAAGACACAGAGGACAGTGAACGATAGTGAACTTTAATTAAGGGAAATTTGTGAATTTTTTTTGCAAACTGATATTCTATAAGTACGTAGTTATTAATATAACTTTTTTATAGTCATGTTAATTACTAAGATTAGTTGAAGAAACCCCTCAATGATGAGGAAATTTCTCAAAGTGAATGAATTATTATTATTATTATTATTATTATTATTATTATTAATTATTATTACTAATATTATTATTATTACTAATATTATTATTATTATTCTAATATTATTATTACTAATATTATTATTATTATTATTATTATTAGTAGTAGTAGTAGTAGTAGTAGGCCTAGTAGTAGTAGTAGTAGTAGTAGTAGTAGTAGTAGTAGTAGTATTATTACTGAAAAAAACATATTAGAAAAAATAAAAGAAAAACGTTTGAAATGGTATGGACATTTCATAAGAATGGAAGAAGAGAGAATACCAAAGAAGATCCTTAATTGGAAAGCTAATGGAAGAAATGGAAGAGGCAGACCTAGAGAACGTCGGATGGATGGAGTGAGGAGAAGTATGGAAGCTAGAGATCTGAGGGAAGAAGATGCTCTGGCGACAAATCACTTTGGGTTGAAGGAGAAACACTGTATTGTGGAATATTCCTAATTAAGAAAACATTTATTATTGTTGTTGTTGTTAAATAGCTTACTATACTGCAGTTAATAAAGTTTAAAATTTACAAACATCCTGTTAAGATTAGTCTATATTTGCGGTAAAAAAATTAAAAAGGTAAAAAACCCTACAGTGAATTTACCGTTTGATTTTTAAAGCTTAGGTAGTTTAGGTTTTTCTTTCATTCACAACTCTTATTTGGCCTACAACCCCTCCGGATAGAGAATAGATTGATTCATTGATCCATTCCTTCAGCGGGTATAAAAGTAAAGGATTTGATCTGAGTGCAACATCTGAACCTCTAACTAATTCATAGAAAACAGTATTTTGCCAACAAATGATTGGTTAAATATAACTTATAATAATTTTATTTTAAGAGTCCTTTTATTTAAAATGATATTTTAGATTAGCCCACCGCTGTCGTCTCGAGGTAGCTGCCTTGCCACGCAGCGGACCCGGGTTCGATCCCCGGTCGGGAAAAGTTACCCGAGTTAGGGGTATATCGGTTTTTTCCTCTCCTATAAGACAAATGTCAGGAAACTTTATGGCCCAAACGGTCCCCGAACAACATCTGGCCATCAACATCACCATCATCATCATCATATTTGCTTCATTAGATTGAGTTTATCGGCCGCGGTGGACTAGTGGTTATGCTCCTTGCCTCTGGTCCCGAGGGTCGCGGGTTCAAACCCGGCCGGGGTCGATGGATTTTTTAGGATGGAAAAATCCAAGGAGCAAGTCCTCAGGGAGGGACTTTAAGCCGTGGGTCCCGAGTCTGAAGATTTTCAGGCTCGTAAAAGATCCTTAAGCCTGAATGAAAAGGCCTCTAAGCAAAATTTACCGATTTTTCCCATCCTAGTAATACCTTGGTTTCCTAGATGTCAGTATGAGGCGGAACGCTGACCACGGATCACTCAAATGACATCTATACGAAAACAAGTGTAACTAAATTAGTATGGTTCAAATTCTTCCCTATAGGGAGAGAGCGCGTAAATCTCTGTTAAGGGAAACATGAGCTTACAAGAAGAAGAAGAAGAAGAAGAAAGATTAAGTTTAGGATTAAGGCCTCTCCTGGTACATCATTACCATCATCAGCACACATCGTATCATTGGGCCAGCGTAATTCCGACTTCTAGGTGCCACAACCTCAGAAGTAGGCTACAATTAATCAGTGCTAGGAGAGAATATCAGAAAAATTGAAATGGCAAACTTGTGGCATTGAATAAAAATAAATATTTTTTAGATTCCCCGGTCGTGACAAGTTTCCTGGTGATGATTTATCTTCAGGAATTCTCCACACTTGTAAGACAAATGTCAGGAAATTTTAGGGCCCAAACGGTCCCCGAACGTCATCTGTCCATCAGTATCATCATTAACATATTCATTAAGTTTAAGATTAAAGCCTCTCTTGGCGCATTTTTATCATCATCACCTATCATCGGGGTTGCGTAACTCCGCCTTCCAGGCGCACCAACCTCAGAAGTGGGTTATAATAACGCCATGCCAATAGAGAAAACCAGAATATCGAGGCATTCAATTAAAAAAAAAAGGTTACGTATATTTTGCATTTATTGAATAAAACTAGAAAAGAAACTATTTTGAAGTTTTACAAAGTATTGGCAGTTCCATCTCTTATCTAAGGATGTGAAACCTGGACATTAACAAAGGCAGATAGTAAACAAATAGAGGCTACTGAAATGAAGATGTTGAGAGCAATAGCAGGATACCAAAGGACCGATAAAAAGAAGAAATAAGATATAAGAAGAGAACTTAATATATTTAATCTCTGTGAAAGAATAAAATATTATAAAAATGTTTACCATCAGCACGTATTACGAATGAATGAACAGCGTATACCAAGAAGAATGTATAATTATAAACCAAAAGGGAGAGGAATGTTGGGAAGACCACTGAAGAGATCGAAGGACCAATTCGACCTATAATGAGATCGGAACAGGCCGTTGGGCTTAATCCTTGTTGTTGATGATGATAATGTATATTTTGCAACGTAACAAATTACTCCCTTCTACGAATAGAGTCGGAAGCAGCAATATAGTCGTCGTGGATTCATGTGGTCCGCGGGCCGCTAGTTGGACCACAGCATCATAAATCATTAAAAGTTAAACTCGCGCTATAGGCGTTAGGAAGCCCTTCGGGTAAACAATTGGGACGAGATATCAACTGGGTTGTCAGCTCTGTGTGATGACAGTATTTACCCCCTGGAACATAAGTCTGGTATTCATTTTCGTTAGAAAATCAATCGATTCCGAGGACATCACTTGCGTCCGTGAATTTTGGTGTGATTTTAAAAATCTAGAGACCATCGAGACTTGAACCCGGAAATTACGGCTAGTAGCGCAATGTCTTAAACTACGCTGTGGCATTTCCTCTATTTTTTAGGAATATTCCACAATACAGTGTTTCTCCTTAAACCCAAGTGATTTGTCGCCAGAGGTTCCTGTCTAAAACACATTCTTCCCTCAAATCTCTAGCTTCCATATTTCTCTTCACTCCATCCATCCATCCATCCTTCGTTCTTTAGTCCTGCCTCTTCCACTTCTTCCATTAGCTTTCCAATTAAGGATCTTCATTGGTATTCTCTCTTCTTCCATACCATTTCAAACGTTTTTCTTCTATTTTTCCTAGTATGTTTTTTTTTTTCAACTTGCATAATTTCCCCTATTGTGCTGTTTCTGATCTTATCCCTTTTTGAAATTCTTGTCGATCGCCTCCAAAAATCTATTTCTACTGCTAACAGCTTGTTGGCTTATTTTCTACTTACTGTCCAGGTATCGGATCCATATAATAAATTGCTTTGTAATAGAACTTGAAATATAGTTTTCTTCGTTCTGTATATCATACTTCTATTACAAAGCACCCAGTTCAACAAACCAATGATTCGTCTTCCATCAGTTATTCTTCTTTCAATTTCTGTAGTTGAATTATCACTTTTATCTAAAATAGATCCTAAATATTTAACATTTTTAACATTACGTATTCTTCCTGAATTACATTTCAGCTCATCTGTTTTATCCAATGAAAGATATTCTGTTGTATTATAATTTATCTGCAATCCACATTTTATGTATTCTCTCTCTAATTGCCTTAAAATGAAATATGCACCATCTGGATCCTGAGAAATCACTACCTGATCATCTGCGAATAGTAAATGGTGGATGTAACAATAATATTCTATTTGAATTCCAATATATTTGCAATATATTTAATTCTTCATACAATTATCAATATATATTTTGAACAACGTTGCTGATAATCAACATCCTTGAAGTAGACCTTTTGATGTTTGGATTTTTTCCTGAAAGTCTGTTTCACATCTTAATTTGGCATTTGTTCTCTGAGTACAATACGAATTGTTTTGTCATTAATATTCGCCTTCTCCTCTTTTAGGGCTTTCCAGAGCAAGATTCTGGGTACTCTATCATGCGCCTTTAACAAATCAATAAAGATCAAATCTACTGGTTGCGATTTCTCACGGCATTTCTCTAACACCTGTCTCAGTATGAATATATTATTATCAGTGCATGATTTGCCTCCAGTGAACCCACTTTGTTCTTCCATATCTTTGTATTCTCTGTCTAATCTATGTTTTATAATGCGAGTGAATATTTTTATAATTAAGTTATTCACACATATCCCTCTATAATTATGCAGTTTCTTCTTTCTCCCTTTTTATATACCGAGCTTATAAACCCCAATTTCATTCCTGAGGGTATTGTTCCTCCTGTAAGAATATTTGTATATAATTTCGTAAGCAATTTTATCACTTTTCGTTCTCCATATTTTAGTGAATCTAGATTAATTCCATCAGGTCCACTGGCTTTCCCATTTTTTACATCATGGATATGTACACTTAATGACGAAAATAATGGGCCGACTCTTATTCTCGAATATTTTAAGTTCTAACGCGCGATTCACACGAGTAAATTAATTGCACAGTAGAGCTACATTACGTTTCCCTTCTTCCTTTGTAGTATTCTTTCAAGCGCAATTTGCCAGCGTACGCTTAGCTCAGTGCTTAGTGGCTTGATTCGTATGCAAAAGGTCAAAGGTTCGATTCCCGATGATGTTAAACCTTTTAACTGTTAAAATGCTTTCTATTTTATTCTGTCTGTCCATTTCTAAAGAAAAAACATACCAACTACTTGGAAGTATTACTATTTTTATTATTATTTACTCATTTATAAACGGGTTTACAATATAATAAAACATCTTCGTGTGCCCAAAACTTTTTAATTTTTTTTTTGTCCTTTCTACATCCTACACATTCTAATTCTTCCCACATACCTCTTCTTACATCATCCATCCATTTAAATCTATGTGGACCTCTCTTTCCTTTCCCAGGTGGAATCCATTCCATAGCTTGTCTGAGTAATCTTTTATTAGGCATCCTACGTGTATGACCACACCATTCGAGTGTCTGTATCTCACAAATCTAATAATGAATGTTGGACTTTCATTTGTTGCCTGATGATTGTATTTATGATTTTTTCCAATTTAGAATGTCTAGTTGAACGTCTAGAACAATCCATTTCAGTAGACATAAGCTTTAAACTTAAGTTTTTATTCAAACTGCCAAGTTTCTGCCCCATATGTTGGCCTGCTTCGAATAATGGATTTATCATAATCATCCATGCAAGTATTAGGCCATGTGGCCTGTTACGGTCTCAAAGAGGAATTTTCCATCCAGCGCTTTTTTGGACGTCCCAGCGATCTTTTGCCTTGGGGGCAGTAGCGAAGTATGGCTTTTGGAATTCTATGAGACGGCATTCGTTAAAGATAGGCTTTCCAGTTGTTCTGGTAGTTTTGTATATGGTGAAGAATGAGTTCTACATCCAACTCTTTCATAATTTCCTCATTTCTTTTATGGTGCCACTTCGTGTAGCCTGCTGTTCGGCGCATAAATCGCATCTCACATGCTGTTATTCGGCTTCCATCTCTTCTTCGTATTGTCCATGCTTCACTACCATATCTTAATACTGGTCTTGCGAGAACCTTATAAAGCCGTAAACTTGTGTTCTTCTGTACTAAATACAGTTATTTTATTTCAATTTCAATAAATTGATGTAAATAATGATTTTTTTTAAATAAAAATGTTTTCGTCCATTTGTCCATTGTAAAATAAAACAAAATGAGCTAACTCAGGAGATTTCATCAATGGAAGAGATATCAAGGTAATGGAATCCTAATATGCTGGCCGATTATTGTTGGCCCATCAAGAGGGATGCTCCACAGGCGAAATATAGCAGAAAATCGTCATTTCTTACTTTATAGGTGAGTCCGAATGTTTGAATATTGTGTAGTTACAAATGTAAGAAACATTAAAGTGTTTGAAATTATAAATTCCCGTCTCTCGGAAAACTTGCGTGATGGAGCAAAACCGGTATCATATTTGAATTCAGAAGACAATATACTATCAGAATCACATATTTTTCTTTCTGACACAAAAAAAGTTTATTTTTTGTTCCTCAGTATTAGAGATGGGATTACTGGTAAAGATTAGCTCAGGATAGGAATGTATGGAGATATTATTTCAGCGGGGTCATGGACATCCGGATTCGACAGTGCCAGTCTATTAGTTAGTTAGTTTGTTGAGATAGAAATCCAATCTATAATTTATTGGAATGAAAAGTGGGTGATGCATCACAAATCTTCTCATGTTTGGTCTGCTGACTGTTTTAATGAAAATCTCTTGTTCATGTCTTGAAGATGGTGGGTTAACATAAGTATTTTAACATTCAGCGGGGGGTGATGTGCTAGACCTTGCTCCTAATAACCTTTCAACCCAACATTTTCTATTTCAATATTTTATTTCGTTATGTGAAATGGTAATATTAACATAACATCAATGGTTTACATCAAGAGCTACGTTTATCAATTGACGATCTTCACTACAAGGTTCTAACCCTCATTTTTTATTGTTTTGAATTAAGTTCAGAAACATGTTTCATATGAAACCCTCTGTATAACTACCTCACTGTCAATATTGATCACACAGGTTCATGGCCCCGAGTAAATAAGCTCTCCATACATTCCTATCCTGAGGGAATGTATTCCAATCATTCTCTGTAGAATCTACTTCTCTGAAGTAATGGTTAATTCCTCTGGAAATGCATGCTATTATGCATTGCAGAGACTCTTGATGTCCCAACTCCTTTCAAAAAACGTTAAACTGAACATATATAAAACTATTATTCTACCAGTTATATTATATGGTTGCGAAACATGGACTCTTACTTTAAGGGAGGAAAAGAGATTACAAGTATTTGAGAATAGAGTACTTAGGAATTTTTTTGGACCAAAGAGAGATGAACAATGGAGAAGACTTCATAACAATGAACTACATGGTCTTTATAGGAAGCCAGATATAATGAGAACAGTTAAGTCTCGTAGACTGCGATGGGCACGTTGCATGTTGCACGAATGGGGAATGAAAGACTTGCATGGAAGCTTCTTGTAGGAAAGTCAGAGGGAAAACGCCTAGTTGGTAGACCAAGAACGAGGTGGGAGAATAACATTAACTATGATTTGAGGGAAGTAGATTATACAGGAATGATTGGAAAGCATTAGCTCAGGATAGGGATGTATGGAGAGCTTATGTCCGTGCGGCCATGAACCTACGGGTTCGAAACCGCATTCAAATGGAGAGGATTTTTCTCGGTCTTCAACTATTTTTTTTGATAAAATTGAGGCTAAAGTTCGATAGTTCCAGTGAGTAAGTAAGTAATGGTTAATTCCAGTATTATTATTCTACCTCATTATCAGCTTACCTACTAAGGTGCCTTCCTCTGGTTTTCCTACGAGGAGTTTATATGCCTGTCTTCCATTCTCCATTCGTGCCACATGTCCTGTCCATCATAGTGTGCGTGATTTACCTATTCTTGTTATATCTGGTTTCCTATAAAGATTATGTAGCTTGAAACTATTTCATGTATAAATGAACAATAAACATATAGGCCCCTGCTTATAAATTGGCTATATATAATATTATTGAAATATCAATCTCTCTATTTTAAACCCTTAGTTCAAAGGCCGCTAGGATATGAGCTCTACACACATCCCAATACTCAGCTAATGTTTTCCAATAATCCCCAGTATAATATACAGGTGTCCCATTCAAACATCCCAAATTTTAATTAATCATAACTAACAAAGTATGCGGAATTATGAAATGAGGCCGGTATTAAACAAAACACAAACTCAAAGATTTTCATTGCCACACATTGCCATACAGTAAAACACCTCTATATGTGCACCATTAGTAGCACAAACAATATCAAGTCTGTTTTCGATTTCGTGCCACGTTCTCTCCAACGTGTCCATTGGTACTGTTGCAAATGTGTTAAGGACACGGGTTCGCAAATAGTCAAGATCTTGTACTGGAGTCGCAAACACACGGTCTTTTACATACCCCCAGAGGTAGAAATCCAGTGGAATGATGTCTGGCGAACGTGGTGGCCAACAAATTTGTCCGCCGCGTCCAATCCACCTATTTGGGAAGGATTCTGCGAGTGAATTCCCAACATCGCTCCAGTGCGGTGGGGTTCCATCTTGCTGAAAGATTACTTGGGGTTGCAGATCAGCTACTTGGGGGTATAAGAATTGATTTTTGTGGACTTCTCTGAAATCCTGTTCTAATTTCTTCTTCTGAAACACGTGTACGAGCACATAATGATTATTTTTAACTCATCCAGTCACCAGAAACTTGTCAAGCCATGCCTTAATGGTCTTCCCATTAGGTGCATTTCCTCCATATTCTCTCCGGTAATTTCTTTGTACTGTAATTATTGACTTCGTCTCTGCATACCAGAAAAGAGTTTGTGCTCGTTGCTGAGGAGTCGTCATTTTGTTTTAAGTCATTATTGTCCAACATGCGACAGATGAATTAAACTCCTTCTCTTAATATCAACCTCATTTCATAATTCCGCATACTTTGAGAGTTATGATTAATTAAAATGTGGGAGGTTTGAATGGGACACGGTGTACTTCCCACAAATCATGGTTAATGTTATTCTCCTACCTCATTCATGGCCTATATACTGGACGCATTCCCTCTGGTTTTCCTACAAGTTTCTGTGCCCTTATTTCATTCCACATTCGTATCAAATATTCTGCCCATCGCAATATAACAGACTTAACAGTTCTGTTCATATCTGATATCCAATAAAGATCAACAAGAAGACTAACAAAAGTCCTGGACGAAAACCAGCCAACAGAACAAGCCGGATTCCGCTCAGGCTTTAGTACAACAGACCATCTCCAAGCAATTAACCAAATAATATTAAAGACAGTTGAATACCACCATACATTATATCTAGCATTCGTCGACTACAACAAGGCATTCGACTCAGTAGAACATTCAAGTGTCCTCCAGGCATTACACACCCAAGGAATCGAACACAAGTACATCCGCGTTCTGGATAAGATCTACAGCCAAAGCTATGCCAAGGTGAAGACGGAAATTGTGGGACAACCATTCAGTCTCAAAAGAGGAGTACGACAAGGCGACCCAATTTATCCTAAACTTTTTACATGCGTGCTTGAAGACATATTTCGAAAACTAAACTGGAACAAGAAATACGGAGTAAATATAAACGGGAGCAGGCTATCCAACTTAAGATTCGCTGACGACGTGGTATTGTTCGCCAGATCCCCTAAACAACTCCAATCAATGCTACAAGAGCTCTCAGAAACTAGCAACACTGCAGGCCTTTCGATGAACAAAAGCAAGACACAAATTATGTCTAATGGTCCGGAAAACCCAATCAAAGTCGATGGAATGGATCTTCAATATGTAAGCGAGTACATATACTTAGGACAACTACTCTCCTTCCATCAGAAAGTAGAGAAGGAAATAAGCAGAAGAATAGCTCTCGCCTGGAAGGCGTTCTGGTCACTGAAATTTATACTGCTGGACAAGTCACTCAACCGGAAACTCAAAATGGAAACACTACAAACCTGTGTTCTTCCAACACTGTTATATGGCTGCCAAACTTGGAATCTTACTGCCAAACTGAAGTACACACTCCAAGTATGCCAAAGGAAAATGGAGAGGAAAATCTTAGGCATAACTCTGAAGGACAGAATCTCGAATACAACACTTCAAGCGATATCCTCAACAACTGATCCCGCACAACAAGCCATCAGGAAAAAATGGAAGTGGGGAGGCCACGTCGCAAGAATACAGGACGACAGGTGGACAATAAAAACAACCATGTGGGACCCGTACACAGGCAAGAGACAGCGCGGAAGACCAAGACGACGATGGGCTGACATCTTCAAAGAACGAGCAGGGGCGCAATGGTCCAGAGTCGCCAGATGCAGGAAAAGCTGGAGAACGATGGAGAGCCAACTGTGTGTTAACGAATCACAGAACAGACAGTGTATACAAACCAAGTGCTACATCCAAGTCAACTTCTCACCACGGAATAGCTCACCGGGTGACACTCTCAAATAGAGCTTAACCCCTGTACAGGGAGGCCTTTGCCCTAAAGGGACATATCAGGCTTTATTTATTTATTTATTTATTTAATAAAGATCAGGTAGTTTACTGTTAACCGGTCATCTCTATTCGCCTGTTAGTTTCTCTCTCCCTGATCCAAAAATTGACCCTAGAACTTTCTTCTCAAGTACTCGTAATATTTTCTCCTCTCTTAAAGTAAGGATATTTCGCATCCATGTAATATAATTGTTAAAATTACAGTTTTATATTTTTTCAATTTAATGTTATTTGAGAGAAGTTGGGAAGACAAATGTCCCTGTAAAGCATAATAGCAAATATTCTAGATTTGAGCCTATCTAATTTCTAAGTGCATCACATTCCTGTTTGTAATTACTGTTCCTAGGTATTTGAATTTAGTCACTTCTTCAAAATTTACTAAATTTGTCATCAACCGTCCATTTCCATTATATAATGTATTTTTATTTGTAGGCCCTAATATATTTATATCTATTGCTCTTTACCTGCGGCCCTAATTAATAATAATAATAATAATAAGGTAATAATAATAATAATACATTTGTACTTCCCTTATCATCTGTAGGCCTATATTGTGTAGCCCAATTATGTTATTAATTTAACTCCATATAATTCATATTTGATAATAACTTTATAATCTAACCCTGGTAAAATGGATGATAAGGCTTTTGATCTTAACTCCATCAAATAAAACATAAATTAAAATAAACAGCAATTATTATTATCATTATTATTATTATTAGTATTATTATCATCATCATAACTTACTTACTCACTAGCACTATCGAACCCGTAGGTTCATGGCCGCGCGGACATAAGCTCTCCATACATCCCTATCCTGAGCTAATGCTTTCCAATCGTTCCCTGTATAATCTACTTCCCTCAAATCATAGTTAATGTTTCTCTCCCACCTCATTCTTTGTCTACCAACTGGGCGTTTTCCTTCTGGCTTTCCTAAAAGAAATTTCCATGCACGTCTTTCATTCCCCATTCATAAAATAAATTAAATTAGTACAGGCATGTACGACGAATGCAAGAAGAAAGGTTACCCGGAAAAACATTGTAATGGTGTCCACCTGGAAGAAGAAGGAAAGGAAGACCTCGAAACTCGTGGATGCAAGAAATAAGAACTGCAATGAGAATAAGAGGAGTGAAGGGTATGGAGTGGATGGACAGAGACGAGTGGAGAAAGAAAATAAAACTTTAGGCACAGAAAGATGTGTAGGCCTAAACATTAAAAATCTGTATATAAATAAAAATTATTATCATTATTATTATTATTATTATTATTATGCCAGAGCAAATATTGCCTAAAATTGTTATGGAATGGATCCCAATGTAAAGGAGGAAGAGAGAAAGACCGAAGAAAACTTGGATACAAGGGGTACAAGCGGCTATGAATATCAGAGGATTGGAGGAAGATCAATGGATGGACAGAGAGAAATGGCGTTTGGTTTGTGAAAGACGGCGACAGCTGTTATTATTATTATTATTATTATTATTAATTATTAATATTATTATTATCATCATCATCATTATCATTATTATTTTATTATCATTATTATTATTATTATTATTATTATTATTATTATTATTATTATTATTATTATTATTATTATTATAAATTAGTCCTCCGGTGTGGTGTCGAAGTAGCGTCACTGTCTCGAAGCAGCAGGTCCGGGTTTGATCTGCGGTCGGGACAAAATTCCTGTTTTTATTCGCAGTTTCTCCCCACCTATAAAACAACTGTCAGGAAACTTCAAAGTTGAAACGGTCCCCGAAAATCATATGTCCATCTTAGTCATCATTATATTTGTCGCCATGTTTGTATGAATGTGCATGCTAATGTAGTGTTTCGTCTTAGTGTTGTGTAGTATTCGAGGAGGCCCTGTCATTGAGCTAAAAACACTCATTCGGGGAGGCCCTCCATGTCATTGTATTGCAAAAAATAATATGTGATAGTTTCTTTTACTTTAAGGCAGGAAAGGAGATTACGAGTATTAAAGAATAAGTTCTTAGGAAAATGTTTGGACCAAAGAGAGATGAACAGACAGTTAAATGGAGAAGACTACATAACAATAAACTACATGGCCTTTATAGGAAGCCAGATATAATAAGAACAGTCAAGTCTCGTCGACTGCGATGGCAGGACATGTTGCACGTATGGGGAATGCAAGACTTGCATGGAAGCTTCTTGTAAGAAAGCCAGAGGGAAAACGCCCAATTGGTAGACGAAGAATGAGATGGGAGAATAACATTAACTATGATTTGAGGGAAGTAAATTATACAGGGAATGATTGGAAAACATCAGCTTAGGATAGGGATGTATGGAGAGCTTATGTCCACGCGGTCATGAACGTACGAGTTCTATAGTGCAGTGAATTGGTTAGTGATCCATGGTTTAAAATAACTCTCCCTACAGGTCGTGCAACTGTAAAGCCCGGGTGGCGTGTAAAAAAAATATCTAATAAGTCAGAGGTTAAACTGATTTGATGGAATTATTATAAATTAGTAGCGAATGTGAATGGATAATGAATGTATTATAATGATAATTATGCACAATTGTAAGCTCTAATGATTGCATGTAAATGATAAGTGACATCTATTTTTAGGTAACAGAATTAATATGAATTTTGTGTCCACTCGCAGCGTGTGAAACTGCGGGAATCCAATCTTTACACACTTCTGTATCAGAAGTTCATATTCCAGGAGAACATAAAACTCTTGTGAGGGAGACTATAATAATAGTGAGGAAACGTTTCCTGTAGGCAATTTACTGACAGCCGTATATTTCAAGTTATCGTAAATCTCAGCCGGTATCCGCTGCTAAAAAGAATCGATTGTCTCTACTCACGAAGGTGTTATGTGAGAAAAAGTAACTTACCATTTGTAACGAAAAAAAAAGGCCATGGTTTTTAATTTATATGTCAACAATTTGTTTCAATGTTGTTACACGAGGCACAAGTTTCGTGTTTTGGTGAGTTTATTGCTGTTTTAGACGCAACTTTGTATACCTGGCAGGAAACCTTAATGTAGGACCATCTATTGTAACAAATGTTGTAAAGGGAATGGAAGTAATCTCCACTTTACATGATTGTAACATAAATTACGTGCACATGAAAGTCAAAAAAACCTTAAAGATAAATTTAATGTTATGCATAACTTTATCAAAAGAATTCAACTAATTTCTCAGTTGAACACGTAACAGAAAACAAATGAAGGACACAGGGAAAGTACCACGTAAGTCAGTTTTTTTTTTTGTCGAAATGGAGTTTGAGATACCAATAGATTCTCCATGAAAAGGAAGTGTGGAACGGTAAAAGAAACAGTTAAGTCGCGGCTTTATCTCTACAATGGCGTAAGAACCCAATGTTGGACCTTAGCCTCCGTTTTGATAGGAGTTACTAGACCAAGATAATTAAGTTACTCTCATTTTTTAGATGCCTTTTGAAAAAAAATCTTACTACAACAATTAATAAGATATCCATTAAAATATATCATACAATTGTTAAAAGCATCATTACTTATGGAGCGGAAATTTGGCCATTAACAACAAAAACAAATAAGTATATTTTGGTAACGGAAACGAATTTTATATCAAGGGCAGCAAGAATTTCAAGAAGAAAAAAAATAGGAACTCAGTTATAAGGGAGAAAATGAAGATTGAAGACATTATTTTAGATTATATTAAAACTCAGCAATTAAAATGGTACGGACATGTCCAGCGAATGGAAGAGGATCGGCTACCAAAATCTGTTTTGGAACGGAAATCTGAGGGAAGACGAAGCAGAGAAAGACCTAAAACCTTCTGGAGTCAGGAAATATATGTATACATGAAGGAGAAACATCTACAATCAGAAGATTGGATGGACCGACAAAATTGGCTATTGGGAATCGGACGACGTCAAAGACATTAACCAACCAATGATCTATTCATCCATCCATGGTAATTCTGCCCGAAGGCATGTCTTTTACTGCAATCATATCATTTTCATGTTAATGCTGTGCAGCTTCACTAGGGAATTATAGGTGTGGTAGCTTCCCGTTGTTTTCCACACCGATGAAGGATGATGATGATGATTATCAGAATGATGATGACGGCCGGTTGATTTTCGGGGATCATTTGGCCCTAAGCGTCCTGACATTTGTCTTACAGGTGAGGAAAAACCCCGAAAAAAACATCACCCAGGAGCCTGTCCCGACCGGGAATCGAACCCTGGCCCGCTACGCTACCTCGAGACCACAGCGGTGGACTTATTAAGATATAATATTATCTATAATCCATATCTACAATGGCATAACAGCCGATCATGGGATTTAGCCTCCCATTTGTTACGAGTTCCTAGACCAAGATAATATAGGCCTTACTCTCCTCTTTTTTATGTAACTTTTGAGGAAAAAATCTAAAAAATAACAATAAATAAGTTATACTATTATATTTAATCTACATCTACAATGGCATAAGAGTCAAATCTTGGGCCATAGCTTCCAATTTGATAGTAGTTACTATACCAAGTTAATTTAGTTGTCCTCATTTCCTTACAGATGTTATGAATGGTAGGCCTATACAGTCAACATACATACCCAATGAAACATCTAGCAGACAATTGTGATGTTACTAGGATGGTATTTTTTATTCTGTTCTATAGCATTTTTTATTATTGTTCAAAATGAGATTTTTTTTTATATCTATACACATGCTCTTTTTTATACTGTATATCAGTTAAGAAGTGTATTACCATGTACGTACTGAGGTGCAGACTTACATACATTCATTGTTTTTGTCTTTTTACGTATAAATGTAGGTGTGTTGCCCTGTACGTATTTGTTTATATATTCTATTGCTTTGCACACCGTGGATGATGATGATGATGATCGCCAGATAATATTAGGGGACCGTTTGAGCCTTATGATTTCATGAAATTTACAAACCTACGAATACAACATGAGGAAAAAAAGGATATCTAGTTTTATGGGATATAATTTTAATTTAAAACTTTTCTTTAATGTTTTTATTAATAATTGATTTTTAAGTTTAGTTGAATATAAAATAGGTATGACCTTATTTATGAATTTTTATAAGTAATTTAAAATTTTAAAATGTTATGAATTTAAGATTGGTTACTTATAGCCTATATGTAGGCTATGTTAAAATTTTACTTTCCAGTTATAGTTTATACCTTTTTTACTTTAACATTTTACTATAATATTCTAATAATTAAAATAATAATAATAATAATAATAAAATTATTATATTGAGTAGTAATTTATACTTGATTTGGTGAATTATTTTAAGGAATAAAAGTAAATATTTATTTATTTTTTATTACATTTACAGAGATTTTTTAATATGAAATACCTAAAGCATCACTTGCTAGCGGTTTGAAATATAAGTGGAATTGAAGTTGGTAAGACGCAAAACATGTAAAGAGGTTATTCTCTTCCTCCGTGTATTTTTTTTATTTTGCAGTCGAATCCAATAAAACTCGTATTACTTATAGTACGATGGATTTTCTTTATGTTTTTCTCTTCTTTCATTTTTTTATTCTATCTCTTATTTGGCCACAGTAACATATACCACTGTCTAATCTTCAACTCTATGTGACAACTATTTTAATAACTTCAAAGTTAGGTTTAATTCAATTGCTAATATGGAAAATGTATTCGATATTTCACATACTCTGCTGCAATTGTTAACGTTATATTGAAAATTCTAGACAAATGGGAGCTGCAAAATAGATGTAGGAACACATTAAATTGAATTTGACACCTAACAACAAATAAGGAAACATTTAAAGAGGTGGCGGAATTCAAATGCCTAAGAACAAAAATGCGAACATATATGAAGTGAAGAATGAAATTAAAGATAGCTTAATTTTGGAAACGCATACTATTATGCATTTAGAGACTCCTGTAATCCCAATATTTCTAAAATAATATTCAAATATTTCAGTTATATTATGGCGAATTCCATGGTAACTGACGCAATAGACGCAACAAAATAAAATTTCCGATTGATTGAGGGTCTTTCCACTTTTTCAGCGGTTGCCCATTTACCAGCCGGCTACATCCACATGTGTCAATCACAGAGGTAGATGATCAACAGCCAGTGTAGGGGTGACATGTGGTTAGCATGTCGAGTCCCCCAGCCGTTATAGCTGGTTCCTCAACCTGGAGCCGCTACTTATTGTAGCTACCCAATTGCCTCACGATGCTGGGTGGGCACCGGTCCCATACTGGCCGAAATACCATGAGAAAATTTCTTCCCCATGGAGACTCAAACCAGCGCAAGTCCCGTAGCTCTGCGCCAAGGCTTCCTACCTTAACCGCTCGGCTACGGCGCGGGACAACAAAATAAAATAAAATTTCAATTATAATTTAGCCTTCAAATAGTAGGACACTAAATTTCATATTCAAAACATTTATATATAATTTTCAATCCCTTTAACAGGAAATATGGAGTTTCGATCTTTAATATTTGTACTTAAAATGTACGGCTTTACATCGGTAACTGACGTAAAATTATAATGACATCCTGTTTTACAGACTGAGATTTAAATAATAATCTCTATGAAGTTTTCTATTTTTATTTCAATAATAAATATTAGATTTTTTAGATTTAGATTTATTTATTTAGCCTGGTGGAGTTAAGGCCATGTGGCCTTCTCTTCCACTCACCAGAACAAGCATATGTTACATATGAATACAAAAAAAATTGAATGTAGTGTGTGTATATATATATATGTATATATATATATATATATATATATATATTATAATTAAAGTTTTGACATTGAGCAATGCAAGCTTAATATGACATATAAATGCCTGGATAGGATTTGAACCCGGACCTCTGGATTGGCACTCCAGCGTGCTATCCATTACACCACCGGGCAAATCTAATACAAACGTTTATTTTTTATCTTATATATACATTCTACATTACTACGAGATGAAGCGGGAACTCTGACTTTACTGCCATCTGGTAGCTACTATAACAAGTAAGCAATTTAATTATAACATCGATAAAACGTCACTGGTATAAAGCAAAAATATTTTATTTAATTTGCTTACTTGTTGTAGTAGCTAGCAGATATATATATATATTAGAATCCCTCAGCTGTTACTAAAGTATAAACCAATAGGACATAGAATATTTTGATTTTTTGGACATCCAGAAGTTTATATTTTAATTCTCTCTGGGTTTGGAATAATTTCCCATATTATTTGTCATGAAAGAGTGAAAAAGGAAGCTTCGGTAATTTAGGTAGAAATTTTGGACGCCCATTTGCTAGATGGGAAGATTCATTAAATCCCACTTGATGTGAAAACAGGTCAAAAGGCCTAATTTCATGAAGCAGAAGAAGAAGAAGAAGATATATATATATATAAGAAAAATAAATGTTAGTATTAGATACGGTGGGCCAGTTGGAATGGCCTAACTTATCTCCCGACCTCACCCAACTTAACATTTTTGTGTATGGGGGCACTTGAAGTGATTGGCTTAAAATTCAACACTAACACAATTGACGGTAAAACTTCGTTGCGATGTTAGTAAAACATTAAAAATATATAGAAAACCAGATATAATAAGAAGAGTTAAGTCTTGTAGACTGCAAAGGGTAGGACATTTGGGAAGAAAGGGAAATGAAAGAGGGGCATGGAAGCTTCTTGTAGGAAAACCATAAGGAAAACGCCCAGTTAGTAGACCAAAAATAAGGTTGGAGAATAACATTAACCATGATTTGAGGGAAGTAGATTATACAGGAGATGATTGAAAAATATTAGCTCAGGATTGGGATGTGTCGAGACTTTATGTCCGCGCGGCCATGAACCTATAGATTAGATAGTACCAGTGAATTTATTTTAGTTTATGTATAAATATTAATTTACCCTATGTCAGTGTATACAGACTTAAATTTTGCTGATGATTGGACTAGTCCCGAAAGGACTACAGCAAATTAATATATGTAAAAGTTGAGGAGACGGACCTAAATATATGTATAAAATTTTGTAATTTTATGTTATAATATTTTGGTATAAAATACTCCAATCGAATCGAAGGAAGAATTAATCTTTCGGGTCCTTACACCTGCACTACAGAGGATCATAGCTGTCTTTGAACGTATTCGATACGTACATGTCTCCATTCTCTTCTATGAGAGCTGTTCAATTAAAGACTGATTTTTTTTTTGCAACGTATCTTTATTCATCCTCAGATTTTGATGGTTCTTCTCAAAGTGTTCGTATGAGTGCAATGCACTCTTCCAAGGGTTTCTGACAGTATGCAAAGACATGCTGGAGACTATTTTTAGCAGGTCTTTGAAAAAAAATTATACAGAGTAGGCCTATACATTGCGACGAACCAATAATGGCGTATACTAGAATAAATTTTTAATTTCGGATTTCAGATAAACTCTCACTTCTAATGGTCGAATTTGGCATATTCTTTAAATACCTTCCTCGGTTTATCTTAGTGGAATATACTGAATTTCGTTACGAAAACTGAAAATTGCGACCGCTAGAGCAATTTTCATTTCAAATGAACTCCTACACATAATGGTTCTATTTTGCTGGTTAACGAACTCAACCTAACTTCTTTAATTAAATGGTATATGCCACGGTTGATTTCTATTAAACAAAAAACAGTGGTTGCTAGAGTGTTGACGTACACACACGTGTTGAATTGTGGATTTTCGCGGATATAAATAAGTATAATAAGGAAGGTTCTTGTGTTTTCCGCGTCAAAGATTCAAGGTTGGTCCCTGGCCACTAGACTGGACACAACGTTTCGACATGATTCCACATAAAGTAAAGTAAAGTAAAGTAAAGTGATCCCACAACACGCCCGGAGGCCCTTGGGGTAGTAGGAGGTTAAGGCTCCCACTTTTTCTAGACAATCGGCACTTTATGTCAGCAGGGTTGTCAGCCCTGCGTGACGGCCGCCTTTACCCCCAGAACGAGCGTCTGGTACTCATTTCCGTTAGAGGCTGAGTCGACCCCAGGGCCATAGTGCCGCCAGAGGGTTTGGGTCAGTTTAAAAATCCTGACCCCAACGGGACTCGAACCCTCGACCCTCCGGCTTGTAGCTCAGTGCCTTAATCACTACGCTACGGCGTGCCCGCAAAGTAAAGTGATCCCACAACAGACCCGGAGGTCCTTGGGGTAGTAGGAGGTTAAGACTCCTACTTTTTCTAGACAATCGGCACTTTATGTCAGCCGGGTTGTCAGCCCTGCGTGACGGCCGCCTTTACCCCAGAACAAGCGTCTGGTACTCATTTCCGTTAGAGGCTGAGTCGACCCCACGGCCATAGTGCCGCCAGAGGGTTTGGGTCAGTTTAAAACTCCTGACCCCAACGGGACTTGAACCCTCGATCCTCCGGCTTGTAGCTCAGTGCCTTAACCACTACGCTACGGCGTGCCCCCATGATCCCACATGCCGTTATCAAATCCTTGAATATTCTAGCGGAACCGAAGAAACATTTCCTTATCATATGTATATATATTAGTTACTGTTATTTTCGATGTAAACCTTGGCACATAGCTACACCGGACTTGCGCTGGTTCGAGTCCCCATAGGGAAAGAAATTTGCTCATGAAATTTCGGCCAGTATGGGACCGGTGCCCACCCAGCATCGCGAGCTAAAATAATTAGCGACTCCAGGTACAGAAGACCAGATATAACGGCTAGGGGATCTTGCATGCTGACCACATGTCTCCCCTACACTGAATAGATGCTCTGTGATTAACACATGTGGATGTGAGGCCAGCAGCGGGCTGGTAGGGCCTTCTAGGCCTGTTGCGCTTGGAGCTTTTTTTTTTATTTTCGATGTGTAGTAGATAGTATGGGGGCACGCCGTAGCGTATTGGTTAAGGCACTGAGCTACAAGCCGGAGGGTCGAGGGTTCAAGTCCCGTTGGGGTCAGGATTTTTAAACTGACCCAAACCCACTGGCGGCACAATGGCCCTGGGGTCGACTCAGCCTCTAACGGAAATGAGTACCAGACGCTTGTTCTGGGGGTAAAGGCGGCCGTCACGCAGGGCTGACAACCCGGCTGACATAAAGTGCCGATTGTCTAGTAAAAGTGGGAGCCTTAACCTCCTACTACCCCAAGGGCCTCCGGGTCTGTTGTGGGATCACTTTACTTTTTTACTAGATAGTATATTTTCATACATTTTTGAAAAAATATTTTAGCTATTCTATGCCACCGTATCACCACTCAGTATTATATCAGAGAAGAAGTGACATTTAGCGTTGATTTGGCCAATGTGATAACTCATTTTCCCGCTAGTGCCAATTGTCAGCATTTTTTTTACATATAGACCTATGGGAATTCTATCCTAAGAGTCCACCTACATTTGTGGGGAAAAGATGGGCTAGTTTGTTTTAGATCGGGAAGTTAGGTTGAGAAAATGGGGACTTAGTACACCAGATTAGTTAGCGTTCACTTGTTTCTTAGCGGGTCCTGTGATAAGTTGGCTACACTGTCTGACCCAAGACTAATATACATTTTACATTGAAAATATGCTAATTTTAGTTTGTATTTGAGCTCAATTTCTCACTTTCGTTTAAAGTATTTTTCACGTTTTTTGGGAGAAAAATGAACATACATGTTTTTCTCAGGTAATTTTTCACATACTGCAACAATAAAGTATGGGGGTTTTCAGTTTTTTCTTTTAATTTATATTGGTGGCATAAAACCCCAATATTTTAAAGAGAACAACCTCAATAGCTTCATTAAATTGGAATTCGCTGGACGATTCCAAAAATAACATCATTTTTATTTGGTTATGCTACTTGCCTCTGGTCCCGAGGGTCGCGGGTCAAACCCGGTCGCGGTCGATGAATTTTTTAAGGACGGAAAAATCCAAGGAGCAAGTCCTTCGGAAGGGGCTTTAAGCTGTGGGTAACCGAGTCTGAAGATTTATAGATTTACAGGCTACAGTCAGACCAACCCAGGAAGTTACTGTGTGTTTGGAATACGGAACTGGGTTGCCATTTTAACAGTATTTTCTTGAGAGAAATCCTTACATAAAACTGAAGTATGCAACACAGCATGTACAGAGTTGTAAGTTGTAGCCATCCAAGCCACCCCCTCTTAAAAAAAACAGTTATAACTTGCCACTGAGCTCGTACGGACCTGTACTATCCCATGTAAAACTGTCGACTCTTATATTTAGTAAAAAACTAGTTTGCATGCTGTAAAAGAAAAACTATGTTTTTTAAATGTATAGTACACAGTTTTGGAAAAAAGTACTGTTAACCTCCCCTCTTCCCTCCTCCCTAAACAAACAAATTCCGTTATTATGAGTTTGGCAACATCTACCCCCTGTACGCAGGGGGACACTGGCGTAGCCCGTAAGGCCTGTAGTAACTTCCTGGGTTGAATTAGAGTGTAGTAAATAATCCTTAAGCCTGAATAAACAGGCATCTAAGGTAAATTTACCGACATCAACTTCATAGTAATACCTTAGTTGCCTGTTAGATGTCTCATTGGGTCGGTGTGTTAACCGCATGTCATCAGTGACATCTCTGAGCAAATAAGGTAACTAAAAAAACAATTTGGTCAAGTAACTCCTTACAAAGCAGAGGCTACGCCATTATAGATAGAAGAAAATATAATTCCAGTAACTGATAGCGAAGTAGGATTCGGCATGACGCGTGAGCATTCCACATTTTTTTTATGAAATGAATCACAGCTTGTAGAAGAACATTGGTATTCTTCCCCACCCATAGAATCAGATTTATAGAATCAATATACATTCAATGGTTTCCTTAAACTTATATTTGGTAGATAAGAAGCTATACATCTATAGCTTATCTTTGTTATTGTTACATATTTCTTATTTACATCGTTATACGAGATTACAAGTATAATCTATACAGCCTGTACCATTCGTATCCCTCGTCTCTCACAGTATATCAGCCTTCTAGGATACATTAAATGTTGTTAGACTCAAAAGATTTCTTGTTCTGTAAGTTTCACATTATACAAGTGGAAATGTCAGGAAATTAGATAGTTTTTATTTACAACTAGATGGGATATTATCTAGATAAAGGCGTTTCCTTGCTTAACTATCTTGGGGGTTCACTAGAGATGAATTCCACGTAAAATCCGTCATAGCTGGAGGCCGGGTGTATATGTAGTAATACCGTACGAAATATTTATAAATAAATAAATGTTTTAAAAAACTAAAACAAACACGCTTTATTAGAAAACTGAACTAAAAAATCAAAAACAATTTTAATTTCCAACACGCTTGGGATAAATTTAAAGTGGTCAACAAAAAAATCATCTGCAATCATATAGAATAAAACTAGATTTATCAACAAAAAGAAAATAATTTTACCATCAAAAGCGTGGGGTGCTTTTTATGATTTTTACATTTTCTTCTTAGAGACTTTACTTCTACCATTATCTGTTTAATATAAAATATATTAATTGATAAAGAGCACCCCACGCTTTTGATGGTAAAATTATTTTCTTTTTGTTGATAACTCTAGTTTTATTCTATATGTGTTGCAGATGATTTTTTTGTTGACCACTTTAATTTTATCCCAAGCGTGTTGGAAATTAAAATTATTTTTAATTTTTTGTTCGGTTTTCTAATAAAGCGTGTTGTTTTAGTTTTTTTAAAACTATTATTTATTTTTTAGTTTTAATATTTTACAGAATAAGATAAAAATGTAAATATCTTTAAATTCGATACTATTGTTGTATGAGCTATAAAGTAATACTCCTCTAAAAAAAATCCTCCCAGCCAGATTTGAATCAGCGTCCTATGGATTACTGAAATTATATACCACTAGACTTCACCGCTCTACCAACTGAACTCTTACAACGATTGGCTAAAAAGTCGACAAGACCGCAACCTATTATACTACTTTTAATTTTTTTATTTTCTGACGATTCTGGCCAGGGGTTTAGAAACAAAATATGAAATTATTGTATTGTCACAGGCCCTTTACAAGTACACAAACTTTAAAGTCGATCCAATGTTTCTAAGTGGGTGAAAATCGTGTTCAAAAATTCCGTTACATAGATACAAAGACACTTTTTTTATTTTCTGATTACTCTGGCCAGGATTTTAGAAACAAAATGAAATTATTGTATTGTCACGGGTCCTTTACAAGTATACAAAGTTTCAAGTCGATCCAATGATTTTAAGTTGCTGAAAATCGCGTTGAAAGATTCCATCACATAGATAGATACAGCTCAAGCTAATATAAAGCGTGTAAGAAATAAATAACTCACTGGCTCTATCGAACCCGTAGGTTGATAGCCGCGTGAACATTAGCTCTTAAAACAAGTCATTGGAGCCAACACAGATTATGTCTTGTGAAGATTCTGTCTCATGCTATTATGCATTGCAGAGACTTTTGATGTCCCGACTCCTTTCAAAAAACGTTGAGCTGAAAATATATAAAACTATTATTCTACCAGTTATATTATATGGGTGCGAAACATGGACTCTTACTTTAAGGGAGGAAAGGAGATTACGAGTATTTGAGAATAAAGTTCTTAGGAAAATTTTTGGACCAAAGAGAGATGAACAGACAGGTGAATGGAGAAGACTACATAAAATTGGACTACATGGTATTTATAGGAAGCCAGATATAATAAGAACAGTTAAGTCTCATAGACTGCGATGGGCAGGACATGTTGCGCGTATGGGGATTGAAAGACGTGCATGGAAGCTTCTTGTAGGAAAGCCAGAGGGAAAACGCCCAGTTGGTAGGCCAAGAATGAGGTGGGAGAACAACATTAACTATGATTTGAGGGAAGCAGATTATACAGGGAATGATTGGAAAGCATTGGCTCAGGATAGGGATGTATGGAGAGCTTATGTCCTCGCGGCCATGAACTTTCGGGTTCGATAGTGCCAGTGAGTAAGTAAGTAAGAAGATTCTCTCTCTGTCCTAGAAGAAGGTAAATTATCTGTACATCAATATGAAGTTAATCCTTAAACATTTTCCTCGTAAAAAAGTGTATGTGCTGCAAAAAAAACCATGTTATCCAAAATATTTACAAATAACCGGAAGTAATGTTCTTATTCTTTTGACAACTTTCCTTTACCAAACAGTTGAGCGCCCATTTCTTACAATACAACTTGTGACAGCGTGTCTTCAGACTGAAGAAATTGACCAGCTTATTTATGGAGATAGGGAAGTTTGATGCTTCTCAAGTCAAGAGTTCATACAACCGGAAATTTAAATATCCCGTAGCCGAATGGTTACGACGAGGTGCCTTGGCGTAGAGCTACGGGACTTGCGCTGGTTCGAGTCTCCATGGGGAAGAAGTTTTCTCGTGGAATTTCAGGATATGGGACCTGTGCCCACCTAGCGTCGTGAGAAATTTGGGTAGCTACAATACCTAGGGATTCCAGCAGCCGGCTGATAGTGCAAGTGGCTTCTAGGCCTGTCGCGCTTTGGACTTATATAGTAATGGCTATGAGAAATATTTTTTATTTACTCAAACGGCGGAACATTAAATTCTGCGTCATATTACAATTTGTCAGTTAAAAGTTCGAATTATTAATTATGATACTGTACAACTTTTTTAAGGTTATGCATGGATGTACATATAACGTAATTTTTCAATTAAAAAAACACACACACACACACATATATATATATGTGTGTGTGTGTGTGTTTTATATATATATATATATATATATATATATATATATATATCCATCCATCCATAATAATTCTGCCCAAAGGCAGGTCCTTCACTGCATTCTCATGCTAACCTTGCAGCTTTACTAGGGAATTGTAGGTGTGGTAGCTTTCCGTTGCTTTCCACACCGGTGAAGGATGATGATGATGATGATGATGATGATAATGATGGCCATTTGATTTCGGGGACCGTTTGGGCCTTAAAGTTTTCCTGATATTTGTCTTACAGGTGAGGAAAAACCCAGATATAAACCTCACCCAGAAAAACTGCCCCGATCTGGGATCAAACCCAGGCCCGCTGCGTGACAAGGCAGCACGCTACCTCGAGACCACAGTGTTCGACTTATATATAATCTCGAGAATTATTTGTTGGATTTCAATAACATTTTGTATACAATTCTGTTAACGTAATCTGTAAAGGATGGACCTCAATGTTTAAATTTAAATGAAAAATAAATATTTGTCTAAGGCAGATGTATTCCAAAATGTATAATTTCTTAAAAATATGTAATTAAAAATCTGTACCTTCAATATGACCTCAATGTTTAAATTTAATGAAAAATAAACATTTGTCTAGGGCATATGTAGGTTACTGCAAAATCCATAAGTTCTTAAAAATATGTAATTAAAATTCTGTACCTTCAATATGACCTCAATGTTTAAATTTAATGAAAAATAAACATTTGTCTAGGGCACATGTATTGGAAAATCCATAAGTTCTTAAAAATATGTAATTAAAATTCTGTACCTTTAATATGACCTCAATGTTTAAATTTAATGAAAAATAAACATTTGTCTAGGGCATATGTAGGTTACTGCAAAATCCATAAGTTCTTAAAAATATGTAATTAAAATTCTGTACCTTCAATATGACCTCAATGTTTAAATTTAATGAAAAATAAACATTTGTCTAGGGCATATGTAGGTTACTGCAAAATCCATAAGTTCTTAAAAATATGTAATTAAAATTCTGTACCTTCAATATGACCTCAATGTTTAAATTTAATGAAAAATAAACATTTGTCTAGGGCACATGTATTGGAAAATCCATAAGTTCTTAAAAATATGTAATTAAAATTCTGTACCTTCAATATGACCTCAATGTTTAAATTTAATGAAAAATAAACATTTGTCTAGGGCAGCTGACCTACCACTAGATGAGTTGAATGACCATTTTACCCGCCTCCCTTCTGACAACACCTCACAACAAAAACAACAGACAATAGATGAACAAATGTCATATTCCCAACCTACCCGAGACAAATTCTTTTTTTCCTATATCTCACCTAATGACGCCAAAAGAGCAGTATTACGTATTAAATCTAAAGCACAAGGAATAGACAATATAACAATAACTCTCCTGCAAAAAATAATAGACATTATTCTACCAACAATAACCCACATTTTTAATGCCTCTATAATGCCCGGGACCTATCCCAGACTCTGGAAAATGGCTCTAGTTCGTCCTACACCGAAATCAAACACTCCCCCAACACTCGATGATTATAGACCAATTAGTATTCTTCCCTGTTTATCTAAAGCACTGGAACACATAATACACTCACAGTTAACAGACTACCTCACCACACACGACTTACTTGATGAACATCAGTCAGGTTTTAGAACAGGGACATCACACAAGTACTGCACTACTTGACATTGTAGAGGACATAAGAGACTCAATGGACAAAAGCAAACTCACCACAATAGTCCTACTCGACTACAGCAAAGCCTTTGACACAGTAGATATAGACTTAATGCTAGCGAGACTAAAGACACTACATCTGTCGGAAAAACTGCCTTGATTGGTTTGCATCTTACCTCACTAAATCGTCAGCAATCAGTTTCTGTTAATAATCGCATTTCTTCCTGGCGCTTGGTGAGGAAAGGGGTACCTCAAGGCGGCGTCCTCGCTCCTCTTCTCTTCTCGATTTATATTAATGACGTGACCAAGAAACTACAAAACTGCAAGCATCATCTTTACGCCGACGATCTACAGATTTACACACACTTTTAGGCCTGACGAAATTAATGAATATATTGACAAAGTAAACACAGACCTCAGGCATATATCTTTATGGTCCAGACAATATGGGCTGAAAGTAAATGTAAACAAAACGCAAGCAATAATTATCGGACATCCAAGGCTATTACACCTCATAAACAATGGCAATATGCCGGCTGTAATATTAGATAATGAACAAATTCCTTATACCGACGTCGTTAAAAACTTGGGATTTTACTTAGATTCTAATTTAAAATGGCATGAGCAAGTAAAACAAACATCTAAAAGGATCTTCTCCATAATGCATTCCCTAAAGCGACTTAAACATTTTCTTCCTACAACTCTTAAAAGAATTTTAATCCAAACTTTAGTGATGCCGCATTTTGACTACTGTGACGTTCTACTAACTGACATAAGTGACGGATTGTCGGACAAACTGCAGCGTGTCCATAATATGTGTATCAGATTCATATTTAATGTTCGAAAATACGATCACATTTGTCCATTATTCCACGAATTGTCATGGCTACATCTAAAAGAGAGAAGAAAATCGCACTGTCTAATTCTCCTATTTAAGATCCTACATACCTCGATTCCCAATTATTTATCATCCCGTTTCCAGTATCTATCCTCAAACCATAACTTAAACACAAGATCACAACATAGTCTCTTACTTAATATACCGCAACATAGGACATCACATCACTCCATGTCATATACCATCTCCACTTCTCGCAACTGGAATTCCCTACCACAAGAAATAAGGGGGCTGCCGGACATTGGCATCTTTTAAAAGAAATCTAAATTTATATTTGCTCTAAACTCGACTTCATTATTATCCAGTGTAAGATATATATATTAATTGGTGTTTCCCGTATAATGTATCATATTTATATTATTATTATTATTATTACTATTATTATTATTATTATTATTATTATTATCATTATTATTATTATTATTGTTATTGTTATTACCCTATAAAATGTTGTTTGTACATGACATTTACATTGCTATATTTATTGTATCTTTAACTGTTTATAATTAGTACAGTGTATATCTACAATTGTCGAACATTTATTTGTATTTGTGCTGGTTGAGTGGAAGAGAGGGCCTTATGGCCTTAACTCTGCCAGAATAAATAAAGTATTATTATTATTATATTATTATTACTATTATGTATTGCAAAATGCATAAGTTCTTAAAAATATGTAATTAAAATTCTGTACCTTCAATATGAACTCAATGTTTAAATTTAATGAAAAATAAAAATTTGTCTAGGGCACATGTATTGCAAAATGCATAAGTTCTTAAAAATATGTAATTAAAATTCTGTACCTTCAATATGACCTTAATGTTTAAATTTAATGAAAAATAAACATTTGTCTAGGGCATATGTATTGCAAAATGCATAATTTCTTAAAAATATGTAATTAAAAATCTGTACCTTCAATATGACCTCAATGTTTAAATTAAATGAAAAATAAACATTTGTCTAGGGCATATCTATTGCAAAATGCTAAAGTTCTTAAAAATATGTAATTAAAAATCTGTACCTTCAATATGACCTCAATGTTTAAATTTAATGAAAAATAAACATTTGTCTAGGGCATATGTATTGCAAAATGCATAATTTCTTAAAAATATGTAATTAAAAATCTGTACCTTCAATATGACCTCAATGTTTAAATTTAATGAAAAATAAACATTTGTCTAGGGCATATCTATTGCAAAATGCTAAAGTTCTTAAAAATATGTAATTAAAAATCTGTACCTTCAATATGACCTCTATGTTTAAATTTAATGAAAATAAACATTTGTCTAGGGCATATGTATTGCAAAATGCATAAGTTCTTAAAAATATGTAATTAAAAATCTGCACCTTCCATATGACCTCAATGTTTAAATTTAATGAAAAATAAACATTTGTCTAGGGCATATGTATTGCAAAATGCATAAGTTCTTAAAAATATGTAATTAAAATTCTGTACCTTCAATATGACCTCAATGTTTAAATTTAATGAAAAATAAACATTTGTCTAGGGCATATCTATTGCAAAATGCTAAAGTTCTTAAAAATATGTAATTAAAAATCTGTACCTTCCATATGACCTCAATGTTTAAATTTAATGAAAAATAAACATTTGTCTAGGGCATATGTATTGCAAAATGCATAAGTTCTTAAAAATATGTAATTAAAATTCTGTACCTTCAATATGACCTCAATGTTTAAATTTAATGAAAAATAAACATTTGTCTAGGGCATATGTATTGCAAAATGCATAAGTTCTTAAAAATATGTAATTAAAATTCTGTACCTTCAATATGACCTCAATGTTTAAATTTAATGAAAAATAAACATTTGTCTATGGCATATGTATTGCAAAATGCATAAGTTCTTAAAAATATGTAATTAAAATTCTGTACCTTCAATATGACCTCAATGTTTAAATTTAATGAAAAATAAACATTTGTCTATGGCATATGTATTGCAAAATGCATAAGTTCTTAAAAATATGTAATTAAAATTCTGTACCTTCAATATGACCTCAATGTTTAAATTTAATGAAAAATAAACATTTGTCTAGGGCATATGTATTGCAAAATGCATAAGTTCTTAAAAATATGTAATTAAAATTCTGTACCTTCAATATGACCTCAATGTTTAAATTTAATGAAAAATAAACATTTGTCTAGGGCATATGTATTGCAAAATGCATAATTTCTTAAAAATATGTAATTAAAAATCTGTACCTTCCATATGAGCTCAATGTTTAAATTTAATGAAAAATAAACATTTGTCTAGGGCATATGTATTGCAAAATGCATAAGTTCTTAAAATATGTAATTAAAATTCTGTACCTTCAATATGACCTCAATGTTTAAATTTAATGAAAAATAAACATTTGTCTAGGGCACATGTATTGCAAAATGCATAAGTTCTTAAAAATGTGTAATTAAAAATCTGTACCTTCAATATGACCTCAATGTTTAAATTTAATGAAAAATAAACATTTGTCTAGGGCACATGTATTGCAAAATGCATAAGTTCTTAAAAATATGTAATTAAAAATCTGTACCTTCAATATGACCTCAGTGTTTAAATTTAATGAAAAATAAACATTTGTCTAGGGCATATGTATTGCAAAATGCATAAGTTCTTAAAAATATGTAATTAAAATCTGTACCTTCAAAATGAAACAAATTATAATCTTCAGTGAGGTCTGAAATCTGTATTATATTGTCAGGTTCAAGAAAAAAAAGGAATTGGTTTTATTGACATAGTTTAGGCGAAATCTTGTTTTTGAGGCGACACAAAATTTAAAATATCTATTCCAGGCATATATTTAAAATTATCAGTGTAATAAATTATTATAAGTAATACCACAAGTGATTTTCAATTATCTAGAGAATTTGGAAATCAAGAGTGGCATTTGTTAAGACTATTTAACGAATATAATTAAGCTGTTTACTCACAAATCATTATTTAAATATAGTTATTTTAAAATATGTATATATTTTTGACTAGTGGTTATGCTCCTTGCCTCTGGTCCCGAGGGTCGCGGGTTCAAACCCGGCCGTGGTCGATGGATTTTGTAGGACGGAAAAATCCAAGGAGCAAGTCCTCCGGGAGGAACTTTAAGCCGTGGGTCCCGAGTCTGAAGATTTTCAGGCTCGTAAAATTTCCTTAAGCCTGAATGAAAAGGCCTCGAAGCAAAATTTACCGAATTTTCCCGTCCTAGTACTACCTTGGTTTCTTAGATGTCAGCATGAGGCGGAACGCTGACCACGGACCACTCAAAATGACATCTATATGAAAACAAGTGTAACTAAATTAGTATGGTTCAAATTCTTCCCTCTAGGGGGAGAGCGCCTAAATCTCTGTAAAGGAAAGACATAGGCTTACAATACAATACAATATATTTTATGTATACAGTGATGTTTGAAAACAAATGAGAAACGTGTGTTGTTTCATTTGTTCATCCACTGCAACCAGATTATATTATTTATTGCCAAATAAATATTGTAATAAGAATTCACCCTACTGGGGGAAAAATGAAACACATCAAAATATATATTATAGAGTCAATATCTGGTCTTGAGAATGACAGCTTGGCTGTAGAAACTTGTTGACCATTTTAAACATTTATTGGTGAAATGGGCATATTGACTGTATATATATTTTTATATATTATAACCAACATTATACGTTATTAATTAATTTCTGATGTCCTATGATGTAAATATGTAAATTATATTTTTCTGGGAACGTTAATACCTGGGAAATAATACGTTTAAGAAAGTGCAAACAGTGGTTTCTTTTTATTGTTGTGTACTTAATTGCTACATGTTTTTTTCTATTAATCTCGCAAGCGGCACTTGCTTAAATTTGTGCACTATACATATATATATATATATATATATATATATTTACATATAATCTGGGAGCCACTTGCATTCTAGGATTCTTAGATCTTAATACATAAATTTATATATTGAACGTATTTTTTAGAGAGTCAGTCACTGCAAAATAATGCTCTGACCTATTCAGAATATTAAAAAGGAGGAGCTTTATTTAATATGATAAACGTAAGTTGATAAATATCACGAATGTGATTGGCTGTAAAACAAAATTCATTGAAACGTGATTGGGGCATGAGTTAAATAATCAATTTAAAACTAAATTCATGTAGAATAAGTGTGCAAAATTTAAAAAAAAATTAAGAAACAGTACAGTTATTACTGTCTATGCCAGCTTAACGGATTTAGAACAGGTGATTCGGGTGTTTGAAAAACAAGTTTTATCAATTGCTTCATTTGTTATGAAGAACTCGTTTGGTAAAATTCGTGTTGCGTCTCGAATCAAACGAAGAAGTATCAAAAGCTAATTTTTTAGCATTAAATTACAGTCAAATAGATATTTTGCATCATGGGTTACATGTACAATTTTAATTGCATTAATGTAATAAATCTCCACAGAATGCTGTGGTGAATTTTTTAAATAATTTCATTTGATTTAATTTTATATTTATTTAACAGGTTTAACAACATTTCACCACATCTTCCTGCGCCCAATTAATCTATTATCATTCAGCTCCATATCTCTCTATCATCCCAATCTCCATAGTCCAATCTTTTTCCCTCAAGTTGCTAACAAACATAAATCCACATTATTTTGGCCATCGTCTTTTCATAAGTAATGCCACGAGTGATTTCCAAATTATCGATAAATTCACGACTCAGGAAGTGAGGAGTGAATTTATCTAGAGAATTTGGAAATCAAGAATGGCATTTGTTAGGACTATTTAACGAATAAAATTAAGCTGTTTACTCACAAATCATTATTTAACTATAGTTATTTTTAAAATATTTATATATTTAATGTAAACGGCGATGTTTGAAAACAAATGAGAAACGATAGGTACGCTTCTACTGCTTCATTTGTTTATCACTGCAACCAGATCATACTATTTATTGCCAAAGGAACGCAATATTGTAAGGAGGAGCCTTCTTTAATATGGTAATCATAACACTGATAAATATTTGGTGAAACACGATTCTGATTGGTTGTAAAACAGAAATCATTGAAACGTGATTGGTCATTGACTCCCATTTGGGGCATGAGTTAAATAGTCCTTCTAACACGTGGCACCCAATCAAGTAATCTTCTTAGAAATCTGTTTTCTGCCATTCTACATAACCATACCACTTTTATTGTTTTTTACTTGTGATATCCACAATTATTGAAGTATGAATATTCATCTATTGATAATATAACATTGTTTCTTACTTATCGCTTCTAGAAATTCCAGGTGACCGCCTCCAAAAATCCATTTCTGCAGAATTTAATTTACTTCTTCTTCTAGATTTTAATTCCCATGTTTCTGCACCGCATGTCATTGTACTCATTGTATAATAAATGTTTGTTTCTGTTTTAGAACTTGTATTCAGATCCCATTAAACAGCTTTAGTTTTTATATTACATATTTATCCTTATTGATCCTCGCATTGAATTCAGCATCATGCTTTCATCTGCACTAAATTTTGTCCTCAAATATATCCTATATATTTGTCACATGTTTTTTACTTTAATATTAGTGTAAGTATAGAACCTTATGTGAATGCATGCCAATAAAATTTGAATAGGTGTCTCTACTTCCAAAATATTATAAGTTTACAACAGCACAATGCTATAATTATATTTCATGTAAATCATGCGATCCATTTCTAGACTACTTACAGTTAGATGTCTTTTTGCAGAAATTCCAACTTTTTTCAGCGCACCTTTCCGGCGAGAGGTCCTCAGGAAATAAAACTGGAATATATAAATAAAGCAATTCATTTTTTAAAAGCATGAAACTATATCACTGCTTAATTCTACGAGTATTTCATTCTCCTTTACTGTTATGTGTCTGTGATTGCAGTCTATACCTCTTCCGAGCATGTACCAGTTGTAATTTAAACAACGCAAGATGAAAGGGAAAGCAAGCTCTATATGTGTTCGATGAGAGAGAGGAGGGGAAAGGAGAGAGAGAGAGGGAGAGAGAGAGAGAGCGAGAGAGAGAGCGAGGGAGAGAGAGAGAGGGAGAGAGGGAGGGGGGGAAGAGAGAGAGGGCAAGAGAGAGAAAGGGCGCGGAGGGAAAGAGAGAGGAGGGAGAGAGCGAGAGGGAGAGGAAGGGAGAGAGAGCAGGGGAGAAGGAGGGAGAGGGGAGGGGGGGGAGAGGAGGGAGAGATGGAGAGGGAGGGAGGGAGAAGAGAAGCGGAGGGAAGGGAGAGAGAGAGAAACGAGAGAGAGAGAGAGAGGAGGAGATCTTTCTCCTCTATCTTCTCTTTTCTCTCTCGTTCTTTCTCTCTTCTTCTTTCTCTCTCTACTTTTTGATCACTCTATCTCTCTACTCGTCTCTCTTTGTGTCCTTTCTCTCTCTCTCCTCTCTCTCTCTCTCTCTCTCTCTCTATTATCTCGAAATAAGAAAACTATTATTATCTAGCACGTGTCTACATAAGTTACAAAATTAAAATATATAATTATTACTTTAGTAGATTAAATGAACATTAATATGATCGTAAGCATGCACAATATAGAATACTTTGAAATGTCAGTTGTTTAAAAGATCGCTTTTGTAAAATACTAAACCATTGAAAAAAATTGAAAAGTGAAGATAAAGAAATTACTTTGAATGTTTTAAAACAGTTTAGTAAAAAATATCCTACATTAATCATTGAGGATGTGGTGAAATTAACACCAGCATTTACAAGTGAGTCATCGTGGCGAATAACTTCTGCTCATTATGGAATTATAATTTAAATTTATCTATCAACACCATGGAAAAAGCATGAACGTCTGATTAATTAGGCCCATATATAACATTTTGTCATTAATAAATAAGAAATTGAATTTAATTTATTGGTACCGTTTTACATTGAATTCAATTTATTTCCCGTAAAATACGATGTTGCCCAAAAAAATGTCTATCAATGACAGTCCCGTACACAATTCAGTCATATGGCGGGTAAAAGTAGACCACGGTTCCCCAAATAGACGGAGTCGGGGAATTAATACCTTATGCAAGTTTGTTTGCAGTGCAACTGGAACTTAGTTCAGAATTGGTATAACTAACTAACTCACTGGTACAATTGAACCCGTAATATTACATAAGATCTCCATACATCCCTATCCAGAGCCAATGTTTTCCAGTCATCCCCTGTATAATCTACTTCCCTCAAATCATGGTTAATGGTATTTCCCCACCTAATTCTTTGCCTACTACTGGAAGCTTTCCCTCTGGTTTTCTACAAGTAGTTTCCATGACCCTCTTTCATTCCCTATTATTATAAAACGCCCTAAAATTGCATGTTCCTAGGAACAAGTCCATGTGTTTAAGCATTTGCCATGAATTCCCTGAAGTAGTCGGCGCCCGAACAACCGAATGGAGGATTATTTTACCCCCGTAAAAAATTACTCCAGTGGAACCTATGTCCGCGTTGCTGGATGGTTGTATTTTTACTCTTTCGACCAAGTATGTTTTTTTTGTCTGGCTTACAGCTTCGACCTGTCCGGCATGGGTAACCCTTTCGATAGCAATGCTACAACTGGCATAGCTCAAAGGTCATTTAAGCATGCAATCCACTTCACCACTACAAGGTAAAATAGCACGGAGGAGCGATTGCAACCAAGGACAATTTTCTGTTCTTATTACATCTAAGTTTCATAAAGATCACGTAGTTCACTGTTATGTAGTTTTTCCATTCATTTGTCTCTTCGTGTCTTTTTGGTAAGAAAAACGTGTTGAACACAAAAATAAAATTAATTTTTATTTGTCTTAATTTTACTCCAGAAATGAAGAGGTTACAGCTCATAACATTGTCACATGATACAGAAGGGTAATCCCCTAGGTGTCCAGCACGTTGTCCAAGTTCTCATTTTGTAAACAGTATTAGTATAATGACTACGCCCATGTTACAAGATGTGGTAGAGAAGGTGGCGGTCGTTTTGGGGTTATTGCAGAGTAGAATAAACCAGCCCCCGGCGGAAGGGTTGGTTCGTTCCAGGGCAATCGTCCCTCTGAGACCCATCGTATACTTCCCGGGAGTGCTTGCCCCAGCAGAGAAAGTTGTACTAGGCATATAAGAGATAACAAGGGTGGAAATATAAAATACAACATACTAGGGTTGGTAATGATTTTATGTTAAAAGATAAGAGAGGGAAAGGTGTGGTTAAAATGTCTGAATTTCATGGGGAAATTTGTCGTAATAATTAATGTGTGTTGGTAATTATGTACCGACTTGCAAGAGTAAATTATACACTTGCTCAATGCTAAGCCTCTGGGATTCCTAACAATAAATAAGACACGGTAGCGATATAACGATTAGCAGTGAAACGCTGTAACACTTTGGTCCTTCATTCAAAATTACACAGGCAAAAAAAAAAAGTTGTAAACACATTTTAACTATAAAAGCTGAATTATTACATATATGGTGACACGTGCAAATATATTATACATCTGATCCTGATGCTTTATACATCTTCAATTTTTCTATCGTCATTTCAATCTCTAATACACTTGGATCTGAGACTATTATTTATCATGTTTGTAAAGTATCGTCTTCAATATCCTATTCTGTATGCACATTTAATAGCTGATTAATGTACATTTTCCATATATTTAATATACTCCCAGAATCTGTAATCATATCCCCATTTTCACTGCTAATTATGTTTGTCCTAACCTGAAACATGTTTTTCTCTATCCTAAGTCTCTGATATAATTATCTGATATTCCTTTCTTTTTCTTTTTTTTCTTTTTTTTTGCATTAATTTCAATCAAGACCATTAATCTTGTCTTTCAAATATACTCTCTTTATACTCTTTAATAATCTGGTGGTTTCCCGTCTAATACAATCTGATTGTTATAAATTCACTTCATTTGCTCGTATAACCTACTAATTTTTTGCTAGCTTTCTTTTATTTACAATGTCGGCACATTCCTAATCAAACCATTTCTTATTTTGCCTCTTATAAAAATAACCAACGTTTTCTGATGCTGACAATTTAATAGTATCTGCCATAGCCTCTCATTCTTTACATATATATATATATATATATATATATATCAGTTTCTTCTTTGGTTGCCACCTTCCTACCTGAAGATTCCAGTATTTCAAATCTATTAGCAATTTCCATTTGGTTTTCTTGCCGCAATTAATCATTTCTCAAGTATTCTAATTCAATATTTTTAGAATATCATATTTTGCGTTTGTTCCTCTCATAACCGAAAACCGTTGTCTGATGATCCGAACTACAGTCTGTCTCTCTAATGATCTATCATCGATGACGCTACTGTGCCAGCATTTGTTCACTAATAGGCTCTTCGCGATATATGTGGTTCCGAGATCCACCATCTGGAGACGACCAGGTGTATTTATGAATATTTTATGCTGGAATGCTGTTCTCTTAATAAAAGAGGGGAGATCCTTTCCCATGGCCATCGCGTTCTCCGGATCGCACTCCTTCTGTCTTTTTTTTTGAGGGGAACTTGAATTCGTTTGTTTACGAAACCCCAGTAGACATTGACTAGAAACTGTTTTGTAGAGTCCTAGCTGCCAGTTTCCTTGTATGACAGACTCAGGGATTATTTAAAAGAATTCTGCATTTAGACTGGTGGTCGCAAATTTAAACATTGTTGTCCTCTGTAAGGTGTTTCTTTAGTTTCGTATGTAGCGGTAATGTCTTGCTATGGAATTTACGTTCTTTTACAATAAATATTGTATGAAATGTTCGATTTTTGAAATAAAACATGAATTAACAAAATAATAGCCTATCGCGCAATATGTCCCTTATAACAAAATATTCAGGTTGATGTTTTCTATCAATTATGGTCCAAAAGAATTAAGACATCATATATGTATACACATATTTTTGTAATGGTAAATTCCTGTGTCAATTAAGGTAGGATCCATGAAGGTTCGCATTTTTTAAATTTATTTGAACTGTGCATTCTAATATTGTGTTCTCTAATCCTCTGAGAAGCTCCATCCCGTTTTTCAGTCTCCTACGTATTACCTTATTCCTTACCTCATCCTTACGTCTCCGCCTGCGTCACCGGACCGCTAGCTGTACCGTATAAGGGTGAGCGATGCTTGCACGGAGAACAGTCCAATACTATTTATGTCCAGCTTTGCTTTGGGCGAAAGAGCCTAATCAGTTCTTTTCACCAACTACGTTTGCAGTGAAAATAGACATTCAGTTGGAATGTGTAAAGTTCTAGATGTGTATGTATGAGTGTATTCTTGTTTACTTTATTTTGTTTAATTGTATTAATGCAGGGCTGTTCCACACTTTATATTCGTTTATTTATTAACATTTGTCATCGCCGCAAACCTATTGTAAATAATTTTTATTCAAAATTTGTGCAATTCAATTATAATTAATTCACATTTTTACTTAAAAATGCTATTCAGTGTTGATCTAAGAACCTTCTGTAACATTAGCTTAGTCTACAATCTAGTTCCAGGTATTATGCTACGTAAATCGCTAAGAGGGTAGTTAATGTTTACTTAAATCATTTCTCCGCCTTATCTGATTGTATTTCAAGTTTCCGTTATGTCTGGAATTAGCTTTATTATACTGGTCAACATGATATTTGTCTCATGAATACCAATAGTTGTACTTAATGCAGTTTTTTTATCGTGTTTTCAAATATGTATTCGGAATTTCTCCATCACCCACAGTTTTTTCTTATTTCAATTTCAATTAATGGATTTAAAAAATCATTTTTTAATAAACATTTTTCGTCCAATTGTCCATTGTAAAATAAAACCAAATGAGCTAACTCAGTACATTTGAGCTATGGAAAAGAGATACCAAGGGAAATGCAATCCTAATATGTGGCCAATTATTGTTGGACCATCAAGAGGGATGCTCCACAGGCGAAATATAACAGAAAATCGTCATTTTTTACTTTCTAGATGAGTCCGAATGTTCGAATATTGTGTAGTTGCGAATGTAGAAAATGTTAAAGTGTTTGAAATTATAAATTCTTCTCTCTCGTAAACTTTGCGTGATGGAGAAAAACTAATATCAAATTTGAATTCAGGAGAAAAATACTATCAGAATCACATATTTTTCTTTCTGAGACAAAAAGTTTATTTTTTGTTGCTCAGTGTTATTATTGTAGCCAGGATTATATTTGACTACGTAAGTTTATTTAATGGTGTGGTCCATCTGGATAGAAATACACTGCGTTGTGTCTGTATATTTAGAAGTAGTGACCTTCAAAATAGGCACAACTCATGTCATAACTACATAATGTACTAGATAATACCCGGCGTTTGCTGCTACACCTAAATAAATGATGTGTTCTTGCATTTAGTTGAATAAGCAAAAGGAAAAATAAATATAAATTTATATAATTTTTAAATGCCCCGTGCTGATTACCAGGCGTTGCCCGGGAATCTACGCATCCCGTTGTACTTGGCATAAATGAGCTAAAATACAAAATTCGTTATTTTGAGTTATCCGTAAAAGAATATCCGCCGTGCACTGCTATGCTTGCCCGGGAATCTATTTATCCCGATCTTCTTGGCATCAATGAAAGACAAATGGTAATTGTGAGTTATCGTTAAAAGATAAACATATACTGTCGCGGACTTTTATGTAGAGTTCTTTTTTTTTAGATATTCAATTCTGTGTACAATAGGTTTGTGTATTTTTTATGGTTTAGGCAGCGTAAGCCAATTAAGCTTATAAAAAGCGACATTTTTTCACTACAGAAGCTGATTTTTAAGAGTGAACGGCTTGAGAATTAAAACTCTCTTATAACCTATAACCTTCCCGGAAAACATCCTGAACATTTTGGAAAAAGCCCCATGACACTCGGATGAATGGTGTGGCAGCACATGCTTGCCCGCGAATCTACTTATCCCGATCTCCTTGGCATCAATGAAAAGACAAAATGGCGATTGTGTGTTACGTGTAAAAGATAAACATACGCTGTCGCGGACTTTTTTGTAGATGTTTTTTGAGATATTCAATTCTGTGTACATTAATTTTGTGTATTTGTTATTGTTTAGGCAGCGTAAGCCATTTAAGGGCAAAAAAGGGACTTTTTCACGTTTTTTCACTACAAAGGGTGTTTTTTTAGGGTTGTAGGAGTTGAGTATCTCAACTCTTTTATAGCCTATGTTCATCCCTGAAATCTCTTGAACATTTACAAAAATCCCCATCACAATCAGATAGACGGTATGGCAGCGCAAAGTACAAAGAAACATTAATTTTTATACATTAGATGTAAAAGCCCTCCTTTCAGTTTTATTAACATCCATCCATAGTAATTCTGCCCGAAGACAGGTCCTTCACTGCAATCATAGCATTTTCATGCTATTCTTGCAGCGTTACTAGGGAATTGTGTAGGTGTGGTAGCTTCCCGTTGCTTTCCACACCGGTGAAGGATGATGATGATAATGATAATGGTAAGGATGATAATGATAAGGATGATGGCCATATGATTTCGGGGACCGTTTGGGCCTTAAAGTTTTCCTGACATTTGTCTTACAGGTGAGGAAAAACCCCGATAAAAACCTCACCCAGAAAAACTGCCCCGACCGGGGATCGAACCCGGGCCCGCTGCGTGACAAGGCAGCACGCTACCTCGAGACCACAGCGGTGGACTTATTAACATAATCTCAATGAATTAAAATTAATTTTACCAATGACATCACGTTGTCTTTATGACATTTCTGATATTATATCCTGATATGACCGAATTACAATCCACACATTCAGTTAGGGCACCTGGACAGCGTAGTTACGTTACCCTGATGATATGATAGATGATTAATAATAATAAAGAAAAACCAGGAGTGTATTTAACCTAATGTTAACTTAAATCCAAACTATGACCGACGAAAGGAATATATCCTTATAAGAAAAAAATCCTATATTTTGACCAGGGATCGAACTCGGGACCCCTTCGACTGTAGTCAGAAGCTCTGACCACAACCTATGAGGCTAATTTGACAATGATTTTTGATAATATGGCAGGATAAAATAAACTCTTTAAAATAATGTATTGGCAAGACATTTTAATGAATCTGAATCCAACAAATGTATCATCTTCTTCTTCTTCTTTCACGGATTAGGTATTTGTCGGTTCCGATCTCACATATGTTCAGTCAGCGTTTTCTTGGTCTTCCTACCGATCTTCGTCCTCCATGATTATACATCAATGCCATCTTTGGTATCCTATCCTCTGTCGTTCTCTGTCCAATTGTACCTGTGACCTTCTATTTGTTGAAGAAGTGAAACGTCAGAAGTTTAAGGGATATAGAAGACGCACTAATCACAGAACTTAATAATAAAAGTCCCGCGCCGTAGCCGAGTGGTTAAGGCAAGAAGCCTTAGTGAAGAGCTACGGGACTTGCATGGTTTGGGTCTCCATGGAGGAAGAAATCTTCTCATGGAATTTCGGTCAGTATGGGACCGGTGCCCATCCAGAATCGTGAGGCATTTGTGTAGCTAAAATAAGTAGCGGTTCCAGGTTGAAAAAACCAGCTATAACGGCTGAGGACTTCATCATGCTGACCACATGTCACCCCTATACTGGCTAATCATCTACTTCTGTGATTGACACATGTGGATGTGAGGCGAGCAGACGGCTGATAGACTAAGGGATTTCTAGGCTTGTCACGCCATGGAATGGAATAATAATAGAAAGACAAATTTATATTTTTTTCGAAAATTTAAATTTATAATTAATCATGATCAAATCCATTTCTCCAGGAATTATAAATACCTTAAATATCATATTGGGAAGTAACATTATGAGGTAATTTAAAATTAATTTGTTTCAATTTTTTCTGAATGTAGATTTATTCCCAAACAGTGAGTTCTGTTGATCTTTCTATCGGTTAACCATGTTGACTTACCATTTCTATTATTTTTGTCCATTCATGAGCAGCTAAAAAAAACTGTTTGATCCAACAGGTCGTTTCTGAGAACTGCTTACCGATACAAATTTTCATTGTTTCTATATCTATGTACAACATGCAAACTCTATTGAATATCACTAAAAAATATATAGACTCTAAGTAAACATCAATAAACCTCAAATATATGGTCACACACAGAAATACAATGTAATGGAAATGGACAGTTAATGAAAAATGAAGGAAATTTTGAAGTGGCTGAATTCTAACACTTAGGAATAATAACACTGAGCAACAAAAATATGTATTTTTTTGTCTCAGATAGAAAAATATATGATTGTGGCAGTATTTTTTCTCCTGGATTCAAATATGATACCGGGTTTTCTCCATCACGCAAGGTTTCCGAGAGACAAGCATTTATAACTTCAAACATTTAATATTTTCTACATTCGTAACTACACAATATTCGCACATACAGTCTCGCCTAGAAAGTACGAAATTACGATTTTATGTTATATTTCGCCTGTGGAGCATCCCTCTTGATAGTCCAACAATAATCGGCCAGCATATTAGGATTCCATTTGCCTTGATATCTCTTTTCCATAGCTGAAATCTCCTGATGAATGTGTTCACCGTTTTATTTTACAATGGACAAATGGACGAAAAAAACGTTTATTAAAAAATAATTATTTAAATCCATTAATTGAATTAGAGTCCACCGCTGTGGTCTCGAGGTAGCGTGCTACCTTGTCACGCAGCGGGCCAGGGTTCGATCCCCGGTCGGGGCAGTTTTTCTGGGTGAGGTTTTTATCGGGGTTTTTCCTCACCTGTAATACAAAGTCAGGAATACTTTAAGGCCCAAACGGTCCCCGAAATCATATGGCCATCATCACCATCATCATCCTTATCATTATCATCATCTTCATCCATCACCGGTGTGGAAAGCAACGGGAAGCTACCACACCTACAATTCCCTAGTAAAGCTGCAAGCATAGCATGAAAAATGCTATGGTTGCAGTGAAGGCAGAATTACTATGGATGGATGGAATTGAATTTGAAATAGAAAAAAAAACTGTGGGTGATGGAGAAATTCCGAATACATATTTGAAAACACGATATAAAACTGCATTAAGTACAACTATTTGTACTCAAGAGACAAAAATCATGTTGACCAGTGTAATTGCAAACAGTAATGGAGTGCACAAAGGTATTAAACTCAGACTCAATTCTGGAAATGTACGTTGTTATGTATTACAGGGACTCTAGTCGTCCCAATGTCTCTAAAAAAACATTTAACTGAAAATATAATTTTAATCTCCCATTTATAGTATATGAATGCGAAACATGGACTCTTACTTATCAAGGGAGGAGAAAATATTACACGTAGGATTAAGTTCTCATGGAAGATGGCCAAAAAAATATAATACCAATGGTCACCCCCTGGATGAAATAAACGTGGTAGACCAAGATGGAAATGGAAAACCTACGTCAGAACAATAATGGAGGATAGGAATTTGGAAGAGGGAGATTGGAATGATAGAGATAAATGGAAACTGAAGACGGCAAACCTATAAGTGGGAGAAAGCCGAAGAAGAAGAAGAAGCAGAAAGAAGAAGAAGGATAAAGTTCTTATGAAAAATTTTGGACAAAGATAGATGAGCATACAAGCGAATGGAGAAGTCTTTATAACAGTGAGCTATGACATCTGTATAGTAAACCAGATATAATGACAGTTGAGTCTTGTAGACAGCGATGGACACAACAAATGGCAGGAATGGGGAATGAAAGAGGGGCATGGAAACTCTTGATGGCAGACCAAGAATGAGTTGGGGAATAACATTGACTTCAATTTGAGGTATGTAGATTACACAGGAATGATTAGAAAACAAGAGCTCAGGATTGAATTGTATGGAGTGCTTATGTCCGCGCGGCCATCAACCTACGGGTTCGATAGTGTCAGGGTGTTAGTTAGTTATACTTTTTTCATTATTTATCTACACTCCCGATTTCTTTAAATTTTAACAAGGGAACTGTCAACTACTGCATGCCGAAAACCACTTTGAACTTTCTCCCTGAGAAGCGTTGTGATGAATCAAGGCCGTGTTCAAAAAATTAAGTGCCTATTTAACTGCAAGGCAATAAAATCCAGCACCAAATCTCTCATTTAAAGCATAGGGAAGTAATACAACTCTTGTATCAGCAGATTGGATAACCCTCACTACCTTCAGTCTGTCCTGCGTTCCGCCTCACTCAATTCCTCTCTTATTCAAGCAGGGCGTGAATTTGCTCCGTACAGTGAGTTGAAGTTACAAAATTCTGTTATGTGCCTTGCAGTTAAAAACGATTTACATTTTTTGGACACATTTTTGGTACATCACAACGCTTCTTTGGGAAAATTTTCAAGGTAGGTTTCGTCTTACAATAGTCGACGATTCTCTTGTAAGTACTATTAATTTATTTTATTTCTGCCTCTCCGCAAACTGCAATATCAAGAAATTATATATTTTTTTATTCAATGCCGAAGTTTTGGCATTTCGACATGTCTAGCGTTCTCTCCTGGCACTGGCTAATTGTAACGCCCTTTTGAGGTTGGGGGCGCCTGGAAGGCGAGGTTGCGACTGCCCCGGTGATATGATGGGTGATGATGAAGATGATAGTGGTGCGCCAGCAGAGTCCTTAATCACTAAACTTAAACTAAGTGAATATGAACGATAGTGACGATTATGATGGTAATATGATGTTCGGAGATCATTTGGGCCTTAAAGTTTTATGCCATTAGTCTTACAAGTGAGGAAAAAACCCGAACAAACCTTAGCCAGGAAACTTGCCCCGATAGGGGATCAAATCCTGACTCGCTGCGTGACAAGGCAGCACCGAACCTCCAGACCGCAGCGATTGATATAAGTTTTACCTATACTGACGTCACTGAATTAATATAAGACTATCATCATCATCATCCGGTGTCACGACAGCTGCCGTTGTCTTTCGGAAACCAAATGTCGTTCCTCTCTGTCCATCCATTGATCTTTCTCCAATTCTCTGACAATCATAGCCTCTTGCCCCGATAGGGGATCAAATCCTGACTTGCTGCGTGACAAGGCAGCACCGAACCTCCAGACCGCAGCGATTGATATAAGTTTTACCTATACTGACGTCACTGAATTAATATAAGACTATCATCATCATCATCCGGTGTCACGACAGCTGCCGTTGTCTTTCGGAAACCAAATGTCGTTCCTCTCTGTCCATCCATTGATCTTTCTCCAATTCTCTGACAATCATAGCCTCTTGCACACCCTCTATCCCGGTTTTCTTTGGTCTTCCTTTCTTCTTTACTTTCCATTGGGATCCATTCCATAATAAGTTTAGGTAATCTTTGCTCTGGCATTCTTTTGACATGGGCATACCACTGTAATCTTTTCTTTTCTAAATAAGACCAAAGATTATTATTAATGACATTTGTTAGTGGCCTTACTATTAGCAGGCACAATGCATTCTCTCGATTTCGCTAAAAGCTGAACTTGAGATAAAATGGCAGTTATGTAACAGACTAAGAGATATCAATACTTGATATGGCAGTGGTTTAGGAAGAAGCTTGTTTTGTAATCTGCTGGCATCCTCTCGTTTCAATCTTTATGACATTGCTGCTTGTCTTTACTTCTATGTGGAACATTTTGTGAGTGGACAGAACCAGCAAAACTGCTACCAACGTCATGAAATTATATGAACCACTAAGTTTGAACTGCCTCTTAAATTTCTATACAACCAAGAGGCCATATCTACTTCTTTTATCAGTTAACTTGGGAGGGGTGAAGATTGTCTGTTACGTGGTCCTGCTATGTACAACATTACCATTATCAATTTTCTTGCTGCTAGTGTCTGTTCTTTCATTATAACTGGTCTTTTATGGGGATGTAAAGAAATTACCCTTTTCTTCAGAGAAGGATACGACATTCCTTCCAGATTGAAAATGGTATTTCCTCCCTTTCCATTTTCCTTTTAAACCCTGGTTATAAATATTCTTGGCAGAGAAATAACAATAATAATTTATTTAATCCTTCTATCTTGGATTTAACGACTTGAACGTAAGTGTGTGTGTGTGTGTGTGTGTGTGTGTGTGTGTGTGTGTGTGTGTGTGTGTGTGGGTATGTGTGTGTATGTTTTTTATTTAATATTCTATGCATGCCCTACTACATTATGTAATACCATATGCCAATGAATCTAAATTAGTGTGTATTATGAAGTAGGTATTATTGATCGTATTATATTAATCTGGCCTATATTAATTATAAAACTATATTATTCTATATCGATCTCTATAGAGTTTCTAAATATATTGAATTTATAAATCAAATCAAACTCTTGAAATATTATAGGCCAGTTCTCTAGTATCCTCGTTGTAGTGTATTTTAAATGTGCGTTTTGTTAAAAGTTGTGTTGCAATCCATTATAATATTTATCTTTAACTATGTATCTTTTTCCTAGGAACTCGTATTTGTTGCCAACATATAATGGTTTTTCTATTATAAATGTTATTATCTTGTGATCTGCTAGACTTTTTCTTGTGTTTGTATGTGTGTGTGTGTATATATATATATATATATATATATATATAGCAGTAACGCTTGTATATTTAGATGCTATAACTATAATTTTGACATTTGGCAATGAAGGCAAATATGATATGAAAAGAAAAATGAATACTTGAGTCGTGATATAATATAGCTATAACATATAAATATACAAGCGTTACTGCTATAAAGTAAATATTCTCTTCAAAAATTTGCTTAACTGTTTTGTTGGCCACTAGATGTCAGTCGGAACGATTTTCCGCTACCTCTTGTGTGAATTGAGAATACTACAAATAAGAAAAATTATGTTTGTGTTGGAATACTTGGGTAGCTCAGGTCGTTAGAGCGCTAAACGTACAGAGTTTAGAGACTCGGGTTCAAATCCCAACACAAGCATTCATTTTTCTTTTCATATCATATTTGCCTTCATTGCCAAATGTGAAAAATATAATTATATATATGTATATCGTAAGAATAATGCACGATGGAAGATTGCCAAAGGCCATCTATGCATGGAAAAGTGAAAGAAGGAACAGAAAAGCAAGAACAATATTCAAAATTCAATGGGGAAATTTGATATAACAGATGAAGGCACAGAGGACAGAGAACGATTGAGAACTTTAATTAAGGAAACTTTGTGAATGTTTGTTGCAAACTGATACTCTATAAGTCCGTAGTCATTTATATATATATTTTTTAAATTCATGTTAATTACTAAGATTAGTTGGAGAAACCCCTCAATGATGAGGAAAATTCTCAAAATGAATATATGTGTGTGTGTGTGTGTGTGCGTGTGCGTGTGCGTGTGCGCGTGAGTGTGCGTGAGTGTGCGCGTGCGTGTGCGTGCGCGTGCGTGTGTGTGTGTGAACTGTTAACGTTCCTCTACTTATAGTTGTTGTTTTATTTCTGCGTTATGTTATTTTCTGTTATTTGATATCCTGCTATTGGTCTGAGGAATCTCATTTCAGCAGCTTGTATCCTGGCAGATTGTTGTGTTGTAACTGTCCATGTTTCGGAGGATCCATAAGTAATAATAGGCACTGCCATTGTCTTGTATAATTTCATTATAGAATCTTTCCTGGCTTTATTTTTCAAAGTTCTTTTTAGTGTTCCTGTTATATAATTAAACTTATTTAGTTTGTAATTTATATATGTTCCCGCTGTGTATGATATTTCACAACCTAGGCAGTTACATCTTACCACTTGTTCTGTTGGTTTATTTTCCAATATTATCTTTGTCCGAACTGGATAAGCGCCCTTGAAAGCCACTGTTTTTTTATTTTACTGATATTTCCATGTTTTATTATTTTGATATTTCATTTAGTTTATATAGCATTATTTGTAATTCATCTTCTGTTTTTCCTATTAAAATCTGGTCATCTGCAAGGCTAGTGTTTTTATTACTATATTTCCTAAGTTAATTCCCCAGTCGTCATTTGCTTCCATGATCTTATCATGTCGTCAAATTAAATGTTAAAAACAGTAGTTGATAGTGGACAACCTTGTCTAACTCATCCTGTTACACGTATTGGTTCCCTTTGATTTATTTGTATTTTTGTTTTGTCATACATTTTCTTAATTTCTGCTATCAAATGTAGTGGAATTCCTTTTTCACTTAATATGTTCCATAATTTTGGTCTAGACACTTTATCAAAGGCCTTCTTATAATCTATGAAGAGGATGTGCGTTTCTAAGTTGAATTCTCTTCGCGTCTCTATTATTTGTTTTAAAGTAAATGCGTTGTCTGTGCAGCTTCTTCCTTTCCTGAAACCTGTCTGCTGTTCTGATGTCTTTGCTTCTACTATAGTTGTTAATATTTGGTTGATCATTTTTGCATATATTTTGTATGCTGCACATAGTAAGCTTATTCCTCCTGAAGAACAGGGATAGAATAATACTTTTTTTAATTCCCGGAGAGAGAGAGGTTTGATATGCAAGTACATTGGACCAACAAAGACGGATTTGGAATCGACATACAACTTAAAAATCAACAGTATAGACAGCTGAAGATAAAACACAATAGTTTTGAAACATGTCTTAGAAGAACTCAACTTTTATGAGGTAAGATATAACAAGACTCACTTTATTATTAATAAAAACATAATTTTTTTTAAGTTCTGTTACAACCCATGCTTCAGCGTCAGATATATGACAGGGAATTTACAGAAATGTGAAAAATAAGAAATAATAACGTTCAGTTTATTGAATGGAGCGGAAGAATTTCTTGAGGAAGTTGGTTATCTGTATCGTGTTGATGTGCGACTTAAAAACCAGCAGCAAAGAACTGACTTCAGGATAGCTGGTCTTTCTTTCGCAAACTTACAGCACTTTGTTATTAAGTATAGGGCTGTCTGGACTTCTTTCTCGCGACAGTTACAGGTTGGGGAAGTTATTTTATTTATTTTACATAGGTAAGAAAGAAAACAGTCATGTTGGTTAGAAATTGGGTAAGAATGAAGTTTGGCCAGAGGGATAGGGATAGCCTGTAGAATACGTTTGGGATGAACATTTTGAAGTGAGTTGAAACTTCTGAGTTTGTGTAGATTGCATTCCACAAATTGATACAGTAGTCTTTGAGCAACGTTTTGCTCCTGGACAAGGGAATTGCACTGTAGTCGTGGATTTGTAACTGGCTGCTGTCTTTGCTAGGCAGTCTGCTCTCACGTCGCCCATAAGACTTGCAAGGCCTTTGACCCTGTTGAATGTGATAATAGACGCCGCCAGGATTACGTTGATGGAAGTGCATATATACACTATAAACTAATAAAATATATTGTATAATTACACATTTATGTTATGTCAATTAAGTTAATGTCAAATTCAAATCGCTCGACAACATAACCAATGTTTACAGGAAAAGAGTAGAGGACATTAAAGTCTTTGGTTAGTTGATGAACAAATTTGGACAGCAACCTAAATGCCTTAATTTTTTTTATTCAAACAGTGACTTGATAACAAAATAGTTCTTAATTTTTTTCTGTGTATTTTCAAGTGCTCCCCCTTACACCCTCCTGCTGGCGTCCACAAGAGTGACCGATGTAGTTTTCGAGATGTTGAGTAAGGCTCTTCTTATTTTCAGGACGATTATAATTAATAATTATAGCTTTATTTTAACTGGCAGAGTTAAGGCTTTAAGGCCTTGTCTATCACTCAACCAGGTTTTAAAAAATACAAAAAAATACTCTTACATCTAAATTACAATATACATAAACGATTACATGTTATAAATAAAATACAATTAATATTTATAATGTATTTTTATTTACTCCAAATTTAACAAATTAAATATGTATATAATATGTACAAGATATGTAAAAAACGATAAAAAGATTATTAATGGCATAGTATACATTTAAAAAAACAGAGAAAAATTATTAGACAACAGGTAACTGTATAAGCGTGACTTAAAAGTGCCATGTGTGCGGCAACCCCTGATATCTTGAGGTAGGGAATTCCAGGAACGGGCAGAGGCTACTGTGAAGGATGTAGAATAAGAGGAAGTGCTATGAAGAGGGATTATTAGCAGGTTTATCTTGTGACCTAGTGTCAATATTGTGGTAAGAGGATAACTTCTCAAATCTGGATGATGGGATGAGTTGTATGCTTGTCTGTTATCGCGAAAAGTGCAGCTTTAGAATCAACATGTATGGAGTAGAGTCCCTGGGTTGAAGTTTGATCCAGTCCATTGCCAAGAAAATCCTACACAGTTCTGCTTGAAAGACTGAATACTCTAGACTCAATATTTTAACTTTTACTTTTTTATTTATTAATGGAGTAGCCCATTGTTGAGCCATAGCAGTTGTTCGAAGTTACTTGACCAAGTTGATTTCTTAGTTACCTTACTTGCACGTAGATGTCGTGAATCGCATGCGGTCAACACGCCGACCCAATGGGACATCTAACAGGCAACTAAGGTATTACTAGGACATTGAGGTCGGTAAATTTTGCTTAGAGGCCTCTTTAATTAAGGCTTAAGGATCTTTTACGAGCCCCAAAATCTTGAGACTCGGGACCCATGGCTTAAAGTCACTCCCGGAGGACTTTGCTCCTTGGATTTTTTTCGCCCTAAAAATACATCGACCCGGCCGGGTTTGAACCCGCGACCCTCGGACCAGAGGCAAGGAGCATATCCACTAGTCCACCGCGGCTGATCAATCTTTTAATATTGGTGAAAATTTCACTGAACCCCATTTCGGCGATTACACTGGCTCCAACGTGGCTATCCGTTATGGAACCGTCTGTGAGAATCAGCACACTCGCCTGTCCTATCACTCCAGAGGTATCCATTCTCATTATGTTGTCTTTTAGGTGATACCCTGTTTCCCTTGAAGATTTTTCTACGTTCCTTACTTCCGTGATAACGGCTTCTGAGGGGTGATCTTCATAATTAGGTCCCGGAAGTTGAGGACCTATAATATGCCTATAAAATACCTTTAGAAAGACCTAAAGATGTCCTAAAAAGTACCTAAAACTGAAAAAAGGACGTAAAAAGGCAATTCGAATTAATTAATAATTTTAGTTTCAACTGCATTTTTTACTGAATATAATAAAAATTGTTTTAAAAAGTACAAAACTCTAGTCAAATGCAACACATATTGCGAAAAAAATTGGTAACTGAAAATACTTCTTCTTTCATACTTAATTTATTATTATTTTCTTTTTACACGCTTTATATTAGCTTGACCTGTATATATCTATGTAACGGAATATTTCAACACGATTTTCACCCAATTAAAAACATTGGATCGACTTGATACTATGTATATATGTAAAGGACCAATGACAATACAGTAATTTCATAAATCATACATACATACATCAGGACTTTATTAGACTAAAAGTAAGATACATACAATGTTATTTACAAATATGGGTTGCACGTGCAGTAAGCCGTACGTGCTGTTGACAGTCCGTTACAATAAGTTGATGTTTGGTAATAATAAATTTAAAAAAAAAGAAAACACAATTAAATTACAATTAGGTAACAATACAATTACATTATACATTAACTTAGTTAATTAGAATTATTTAAGAATTAATGGTATTGCAATTTGTTAACATATTTATTTAATCATGAATGAGTGTTGTTTTTATTTTCCGCGTTTTGTCCAGAAATCTACCCAAGTTCATAGAATTTTCTGGGCTTACCAATAACTCGTAGCATGCCAATCTTTCACGATTTGAATTTATAAATCTTTCCGATAATAACTGACGCCTCCAATATTCCAAATCGTTACATTTTCCTAATATATGTATCTCGTCTCCAAAGCTCCCGCACATTGGACATATTCTCATATCGTGATCGTCGTTGATTTTTAAAAATTCCAATGCTCCTAACCTGAACCAAGCAAGTCCTGAAATCACAAATAATAAATAATATATAATAGGTTGCAGAATTATCGACTTTTTAGTCCATCGTTGTAAGAAATTAATATTATATCCTCTCGTATCTCAATTAGTAGAGCGGTGGACTGTAGTGGTATATAATTTCAGTAATCCATAGGTCGCTGGTTCAAATCCGGGTTGGAGGATTTTTTTAGAAGAATATTACTTTTAGCTCATACTACAATAGTACCGCATTTAAAGATATTTACATTTTTATCTTATTCTGTAAAATATGAATGACAATTTTGTAAACTTACCACATTGTAATTTATCTAAAAAAATATGAGAAGGATACGATTAACTGTAACTATTTATCTATATTAAAATACTCAAAAATATTATAATAATGTTAGATAATAATAATTTTAGAATATATAATTATATTCGTGCGTAGATACTAAAAATATCGTAAGTAATTAATTTTCATTGGATTCCGGTTTATGACAATCAATTAAACTAAAAATAAAAAGAAAATAGTTTAAAAAACTAAATGAACACGCTTTATTAGAAAACCAAACTAAAAAAACAAAAAATAAATAGCAGTTTAAAAAAGTAAAACAACACGCTTTATTTGAAACCCGAACTAAAAAATGGAAATACATTTTAATTTACAACACGCTTGGGATAAAAATAAAGTGGTCAACAAAAAATCATCTCCAGCACATCTAGAATAAAACTAGTTATCTGAAAAAATAATTTTACCATCAAAAGCGTGGAAATGCTTTTCATGGTTTTTACGTTTTCTTCTTAGATATTTCACTTTTACCAATATATGTTTATTATCAAATATATTAATTGATAAAGAGCACCCCACGCTTATGATGGTAAAATTATTTTTTTGTAGATAACTCTAGTTTTATTCTAAATGTGTTGGAGATGATTTTTTTTTTGTTGATCACTTTAAATTTATCCCAATTAAAATGATTTTTAATTTTTTAATTCGGTTTTCTAACAAAGCGTGTTGTTTTAGTTTTTTAAACTATTATTTATTAATTCAATGTAGTTTGAAAACGGAATTCTGTGTTCATTAAGATGAAATTTCTTAGAGAATTTAGAATGAAAGATCTCGCCTAGATTGAATTCAGCGAACCCACTACGGATATCCTGCGGTCTGTAGGCTGATTAAAAATAACGGGATATTTTTTTAGGGTTTATTACTTTCTTGCGGAACAAAAGTGTTCGTAATGTGAAAAATCTTTGGAAAGTAAAAACTAGGTAATAGTTTTAAAATAACTTGGAATTAATTTGGCTCTGCGGTTTCTTGATTTAGACGAATGGTATACATGTAGTTGAAAGAAGGCAAAGTTGCAAGAAATGCTATGAAGACCTTAAAATAGGCTAAAAAGGGCCAATAATCCAAATATGTCCAAAAAAGGAATAATAACATCCACCATTTTCTGACCTACAATGGCCCAGAATGTATATTGTTAAATTGGGCCTGTCTTCAGACATAAAACGAAAAAAAAAATCTCAACTTCCGAGCTCAATTTATAAAATTATTTCCTACTGTAATTTTATAATAAATTCAACTCGCTGAGGAAATTGCTTAGGTGTAACAGTTCCTGCGTGATGGACATTATATTGTTATTATCTTTTTTGTTAAATATTTTACATGAATTTAATTACCTATTTTAATTTATAAACTCCAGCAGTGACATAATAAGCATTTTGGAATATGAACCACGGTTGTTTAGTACTAGTGAAACCACATTGTTTCAATACACGGGGTTAAGCAGTGAGAGTTCTGTTCGAATTTTGTGATGTGGTTTCCTGGAACATTAAACCTATCTGTTTATTTTGAGCTCAAAGCAATCATTTTACAATTACTGTTGTTTTAAGATTAAAGTTCATTTTGAAACCAAATGAATCACCCTCCATAAAGCCGCTATATTATCGCTTTATTTAATGAGAGAATATGGTAGAAATTCAATTATTTGTTCCCGCAAATATGTGGTTTCAGAATTATATTACATAACATCTGCGTTTTTTTGTCGTTTGTTGTAATTGTTAATATGCAATCAATTTTTCAGTTATTTTTTATTTATACACAATGACGCGTATATTGAATAATAATAATAATAATAATAATAATAATAATAATAATAAGTAATAATAATAATAAATAATAATAAAAATAATAATAGTAATAATCATTCACCAAAAATCCAAAGCAAAGAAAATGAGAAATGAAGAGACTCAAAGTACAGTTCATGGGGTCCCGGGTTTGATTCTCAGACCACAGGAATTTTTTTCTTGAAAGTAATCATTCATGTGGTATCTCATCGATCTGCGTTTAAGTTAGGTTTAGGTTCAAGTACTGTCCTAGCCCTTCATTATCAATTAACAGCTATCATATCATCGTGGTAACGTAACTCCGCCTTCCAGGTGCTCCTACTTAAAAAGTGGGTTACTATTACACCAATACCAAGAGAGGATGCATCAGAAATGTCATAAAAGACATTTGTAAAAAAATAAAAATAAAATGAGAAATATATAATAGTCTCCCTCATGCGTAACTGTATAAACTGAAGTAATTCCTCAGCAAGTCTAATACATTGTTCGATTTTGTTGAGTTATGGAATGTATATATATATATATATATATATATATATATATATATATATATTGTTAATATATGCGTGTGTATCTAGTTTCGTTGCTAGAAAACAAATATGTTGGTCGATAGACTGATTGTTTTATATTACTCTTTCCGATAAACCACCACTTACAATTGTCGGATTTAGCTTACTTTTAATTTCATCATCATCATCATCTTCAAGGTTGACCTGTTCCGCTCCCCGGTGCAGGTCGTCTTTCCAACGACGTTTTGGTCTTCCTACATTTCTTCGGCCTAGAGGCCTATAATGAAGCAGCTGTTTTGATAAACGATTATTTGGCATTCTTTGTATATGTTCAAACCAATTATATTTATTTGTGTGTATTCTCTCGTTTATATTATAGATTTGTAGTTCATCTCTGATATCTTGGCTTCTCTTTTGATCTCTTAGAGATACACCTGCAACTGATTTGAGAAATCTAATTTCTATTGTCTCAATTTTATTCAGTTTTCCTAATCGTTTATCCTTTAGTTTTGCTGTGGTCGTCGTCGTTCGATCTGTCCGAATATTGCTTTGGGGAATTCGAGTTTTTTATAATTCCTCCTAGCAGGTAACCGGCCTGCTGCCGAGTAGTCCAATGGTGGGGCTGCCACCTCAAAGCATTTGAACATGCTTCCATCTGTAGAAACCCCAGGTGGAGGGCTGCCTCTTCCGCTTGTCTCGCCTTTATTGAAGCTTGTTCTTTTTGCCGATCCAACCGTTGAGGTCTTCACCCGTATCCCTGGGCAGGGGCCCTCGTTATACCCCGAGAGATTGGGCCCTTGACGGAACTTAGTCACTATGATTCTTACAGTCTTATTAATAAAAATCTCTTATACAGGCTTTTATCAGTTGTTTAGTTATACAATGTATAAGCCTTATGTAGATCATGTATAATTTTCTTACTAATAAACGTTGTGCCGGAGCTATATAACAATATAACCGTTATACACAATACGTCACATATTGGTCATCACTATGACGTCAGAACAATATTACGCGCAGTTTGTAACAGAAATAAAACAACATCAACTAGTGATTAATTGCGTAAGAAATGAGTATGGATAAGTATAAAGAGAGATTCCCTAATTGGGGAGGTACGGAAAAAATAAAGTGTTTTAATTTATTTACATTTCTCTTTACGCAATGTCAAATAAATCGAAGAATTAGTTTCACAGATAATGTGCTGCCATCTAACGTCAAGAATTTTGAACAATTCTTGGAAACTAATAAAGGTTTTTCCCATTACTTATGAATTATATGCAGTGTTTTAAGATGCGTTTAGAAAACGTTCAAAATAGTAGAAAATGTTACCGACAACAGAATAATGCTTTAGGCGAAAAAAATGCAGTTTGATCGGGAACTGAAACTAGGACCTCACGGACTACAGACAGAAGCTCTAACCACATGACTATCAATCTAACATGTAGTTCGTTGCGATAATAGTACCCCTATAATGAAATACATTTTTATATCGGTATGTGTATTACGTTTTAATGATGCAAGCAAGTTTTGTTAAAATAATATTATGAAGCATTTAAACTACATTCAAGTTAAATCTTGTCTACAGCAATTATTGTAGAACATATTCTTTTGTGTATCAATGTTCAATTTTAGAATATTATTAGGCCTACTCGAGAATGAGTGTCACAAAAGGCATTTTATGATGCCTTCATTTTCCAACCCAGAGCTTTATTAATATTATTTATGCCCTGTGCATCCATCAAACAGTCGTTAAAGTGTTGCATTTTGCGTTAAATTTAAGGAAACTTTCATCAATATCATAAGAAAACAATCAGTTGATCCTGAAGTCCGACATTTTCTCTAGTTATACAATCCTTAAACAAGGCTGAAGGCATGTATAACGATTCCCATGTAAAGTTGTACACCGTTTATACACTGAAGAGCTAATACAGTGTTTATTAGTAAGAATTTTCAACTGAGATGTGTATAAACCTTGTATGAAAGTTATATATGGATTATTAGTAAGAGGGATAGTGTTCACCCCCGCGACGAGAACGCGCCTGTCAAGAATTACCCAGCTGTATACAGTTCCGGGTTATGCCCCCTTTTACACACTGGGCCGGGTTAATAGTCTCGTCTAAAACCAAGGCTAAAGGCACTTTTAATTTCAAATAAATAATAATAATAATAATAATAATAATAATAATAATAATAATAATAATTAATAATGCTTTATTTTTAGCTGGCAGAATTAAGGTCATAAGATCTTCTCTTCAACTCAACCAGCGAATAGTAGAATTATACAAAAATTACATACATATTACAATTTTAAGATATTATTAAAATACAGACTAAACAAAATACAATGATGATGTGATCTAATACTAGCAAATAGTAACAAAAACATAGAATATAATAAAATCAAAATGATATAAGATAAAGTAAGTAGCTTCCTAGATGATTATTAATGGAATGCTCTATATAGTTGTTATGCAGTTAATGTTTTCATTGTGTCGAACTTAAGATACCAGTTAATTTGGATTTAAATAATGATAGCGATTGATAGTCCCTGACATGACTGGGAAGTGAGTTCCATGCTCTAGTCATAGATAATGTGTACGGATTGTCGTGAAAAATTGAAATTTGCGGCTGCTAGAGTGATTTTTAAATTTTCACTTAAATGAACCCCTATCCAGACTTTCCTGGTTAGCAAATTAAACTTTACTTTTGTTCATTGATTGGTATTTGCCAAGTTTAGTACCGAAAAAAATTGTGGCCTCTAGAGCGACAAGACACCCACATTAACAGTAACAAAAACGTATATGTATAAACATTTTTTGTCATTTCCGTTCAAGATTAATTATTTTTCAAAAATGACTCATTCTTCATAATTTGCTAAATGAGCAAGATCGGACAATTTGCAGTTGTAGTATGTGATAAGCGAACGAGAAAAAAAATGTGTGGCTCTATTCCTCAAATGATAGCTTTTAAATGTCGCGTGCGGCGGAAAACTCAATTCTCGCCGTGTAAGGCATAAGTGGTTCGGATAACGAATGAAGTGCATAACTCGCAAACGCTCTCTTCTGACTTGTTATCTGGAAGGATCGCTTTCATGACTGTTCGAATGAGACCGGTGGTAAACAGGGCATGAAACCTTATTGTAGGAAAACCTATACGGGGTGAAAGTAATATAAATGCATATATTTTAAGTACACTTAGCGACAAAAAGAATGGGCCGACTCTTGATCTCGAATATTTTAAGTTCCAACGCGCGATTCACACGAGTACATTAATTGCACAGTAGAGCTACAATACGTTTCTCTTCCTCCTTTGAAGGGCATTCTTTCAAGCGCAATTAGTCAGCGTACGCTTAGCTCAGTGCTTATTGCCATGATTCGCATGCAAAAGGTCACAGGTTCGATTCCCGATTAGGTTAGATTTTTAATTGTTAAATTCCTTTCTATTTCATTGTCTGTCTGTCCATTCTTAAATAAAAAACATACTAAGTATTTTTAAACAGGTTTACAATGTAATAAAACACCTTCCTATGCCCAAAGCTTTTAAATATTTATCTTATTTCTCCATTCTTCTCTATCTTCACATTCCAATTCTTCCACACATAGCTCCCTCATACCTCTTCTTACATCATCCAGCCATTTAAATCTAGGTGGACCTCTCTTTCCTTTCCCAGGTGGAATCCATTCCAAAACTTGTGTGGGTAATCTTTTCTTAGGCATCCTACGTGTATGACCACACCATTCTAGTTGTCTGTATCTCACAAAATCTAATATTCAATTTTGGACTTTCATTTGTTGTCTGATGATTGTATTTCTGATTTTTATCAATTTAGAATGTCTAGTTGAGCGTCTAGAATAATCCATTTAAGTAGACTTAAGCTTTAAACTCAAATTTGTATTCAACTGTCAAGCTTCTGTATCGTATGTTCCGTGCTTCGAATTATGGATTTATAAATTTCTAATTTGGTATCCGTTAATATGTTCTTATCCCTCAAAACGCTGTTTAAAATTGTTATTACTGATTTGCCTTTTTGAATTCTATACATTATGTCATTTCTTGGATACGTTTTTAGTTAATTTCGATCCCCAGTAAATTACATTCTTCACATCCCTGGATACATCCCTTTATTATTATTATTATTATTATTATTATTATTATTTTTTTTTATTACTATTTTTATTATTATTACTTTTATTATTATTACTTTTATTATTATTATTATTTTTATTATTATTATTGTTATTATTATTATTTTTATTATTATTATTATTATTATGGACAATAAAAATAATAATAATACTATTATTATCATTATTTTTGATTATTATTGTCCATCATCTATGGACTATTATTATCCTGGACTTGACATATATAAACTAACCATTTTAATTGAATGGTGAAACTTTTTCGTCTCTAATACGTAATAAATAAATAAATAAATAAACACATAAATATATGAAGCTATATTATCTTTTATTACATAAATGTATAGCATTATTATTAAAACCTGATACTGCACACACAATTAAAATAATACCGGTAGCTAAATAGTGTTATGGAGATTACGAAGGCTGGAATATTACTTAATATAGCGTAAAGTGGACGTAGATTACGTGACAGGAATTAAATGTTATAACACTTATAGGATGTATGTTGCGTAAATACAAATGAATAAAGAACACTGTTGAAGGATTCGAACCCTGGTTTTCATACATAGTTCATCTTCTTGTAAGTGGTTTAACGATCTACGCCACTCGAACGTCGGATACTAGTTGTCTAAATATAGGTTGTCTTGTACTTTTGCACTATGAACGAGAGATTAACTTTATTTTAAATGTCGCAATTTGCGTAATATTGCATTTGTCGAACACTCGTAAATATCTAAAAGCATGTCTCGTTTACTGTTCTTTAACACTTTAAGACGATTAAAACTAAATGCAGCGTTCTTAAAACATTTAACAGTGCGTTACCTCGTTAATCACAGCTTTACCTTTTCGAGCATGCGCAGTGGGCCATAACAGGGACTCTGCTTTTTGAAGCGGCTCATTCTTTTTGTCTCTAAGTGTACATATTCCTTGGGTGGAATACAAAGAAAAAAATTCAATAACATTTAGGTGTCAAATACTTTCCTTTATCATCAATGGCAGTCATGGATTAGGCCATTGGCCTGTTCCGCTTCAGGAAAGAAATTGATCCCTCCATCTCTTCTTAGGTCTTCCTGGGTCTCTTCGCCCTGTGGGTCTGTAGTTCAATAGCTGCAGAGGTAGTCTATTGTTTGGCATTCTCAGAAGGTGTTCATGCCAATTATTTTGATATTTTTGAATGATTTCAGTTATTGCTGGTGTGTTGAGAGCTTTGCGGATATCTTCATTACGTATGTGATCATAAAGCGTATAACCCGCTAAAGGTCTTAATAACTTCATTTCTGCAGCTACTATCCTATTTAATTTACCTGTAGTAAGAGTCCAGGTTTCAGAACCATAAAGTAGAGTTGGAAGAGCCATTGTTTTATAAAATTTTAGAATTGTATCTGGACGTACTTTTCGGAAAAGAATGCTTTTTATTGTTCCTATAAGTTTTTGAAATTTGAGCAATTTTATGTCTATGTCTTTACACGTGTCGTAGGAAAGATTGCAGCCAAGATAAGTAAAGTTATTAACTTTGTTCTATTATATTGTTGTTAATAACAATTTTAGTTATTCCTTTATAAACAATGTATCTCCCTAACTCAATACATATTCGCTGTAGATATATTTTTAAGGGCGAAGAACCGGGATACTTTATTTCCCTGCAGTTTTCCCATAAAACAGAAAGTTTTCGTGCAAATTAAGTTAAACCTTCTGACTTTTTGTAGTAAACGAGATATTTGCAACGTCACGATCTTCAGGTAAGAGGTGGTCTTGCAATCATTAATCCCAGAGCTGTTTGTGTCTCGTCACAAGAATCATACTATCTTACGTGCGCTGTTGCATTTTTCAAAATGTTTGGTCTTAATTATTTCATTAACTATTGCTATTTTCAAAATGTTTAGTCTTAATTATCTCATTAACCGTGGTGTTAAACGTAAAACGAAAGAGAGAATAAATATATATATGTATATATATTGTTGTAATTATATATATTATTGTAATTTAACACCTCCTTGAGTTAGTGTACTTATATCACTTCTACTGTTTACATAAATATTTTAAAGAGAAAATTTAGTGTTCTACTATCTGAAGACCAAAAATTATCATAAGTAATGCCACGAGTGATTTCCAAATTATCGATAAATTCACGACTCACGAAGTGAGGAGTGAATTTATCTAGAGAATTTGGAAATCAAGAGTGGCATTTGTTAGGACTATTTAACGAATAAAATTAAGCTGTTTACTCACAAATCATTATTTAACTATAGTTATTTTAAAATATTTATATATTTAATGTAAACGGCGATGTTTGAAAACAAATGAGAAACGATAGGTACGCTTCTACTGCTTCATTTGTTTATCACTGCAACCAGATCATACTATTTATTGCCAAAGGAACGCAATATTGTAAGGAGGAGCTTTCTTTAATATGGTAATTATAACACTGATAAATATTTGGTGAAACACGACTCTGATTGGTTGTAAAACAGAAATCATTGAAACGTGATTGGTCATTGACTCCAATTTGGGGCATGAGTTAAATAGTCATATTTAATCTTTTAGATTTCTGATATATATATATATATATTATTTATAAGTCCCGCGCCGTAGCCGAGTGGTAAAGGCATGATGCTTAGGCGCAGAGCTAAGGGACTTGTGCTGGTTCGATTCTCCATGGAGGAAGAAATGTTCTCAAGGAATATAAGCCAGAATGGGACTAGTATTCATCCAGCATCGAGAGGTAGCTATAATAAGTAGCGACTCACGGTGGAGAAAACCAGTTATAACTCATGGGAGACCCGAGATGCTGACCACATGTCATCCTTAAACTGATTGCATTATCGTCTACCTCTGTGATTAATACATTGGATGTGAGATCAACAGCCGCCTGGCAGGTCAAGGGCCTTCTAGGCCTGTCGCGCCATGGAGTTGGTTTTTTTGTTAAAGTTGTAATATAGAGAAGTATATTATTTGAATATGACAGAAATATATGTATGATATCAGTTTATGTCATGAGATATTGTATTGAGATTAATAATAACTGACTTTTTATTAGCTATTACAATAACTTAATTCAATTGAAACTTACGAGCAAAATTGAAAATATATTGAATGATTTTAACCTCGTTTTGTCACAATATATTACAGTTGCATAAGAAATGTGACTTGGTTATAAGAATAATCAAACATTGCTACATTTTTATTGAAATATAAAATAATTTTACGATTTCAATCAAAACTTTAACTGCAATTTTAAGACGAATGGAAGCAAATGGAATTATCCATCAGAACCAAGATGCTATAGAGGAATGCTACTTTTATGTGTGTCTTCATCTAAGAGCATCGAGTTCTATTGAGATGGATGCAATTGAAGCTTGCACATTAAACGTATGATGCGCACTAACTCAAGCAGAATGCACTTCCTCCTCTATAATAAAAGTTCCATCTCCTGACCTTTTATAACTGTAATAAGAAATAAGTGTTAAAACGTACAGAACAAATTCCTCGATACTAATTCAATCCAAGGAAATGCTCCTTTACAAAACATAGCGGAACAGTTCTCAAGATGCCATATAATTATATTGAATTAAGCAAAAGGATTAGGATAATAAAATGTTGATATTTTATCGCCGTGAGCTTTTCTTACAACTTTAAAAACCCTATTTCACAAAAAAGGCACGTTAGGGTTATTGCTTCAACAATAATACGTATAATACATGTCGAGCACGCCGTAGCGTAGTGGTTAAGGCACTGAGCTACAAGACGGAGGGTCGAGGGTTCAAGTCCCATTGGGGTCAGGATTTTTAAACTGACCCAAACCCTCTGGCGGCACTATGGCCCTGGGGTCGACTCAGCCTCTAACGGAAATGAGTACCAGACGCTTGTTCTGGGGGTAAAGGCGGCCGTCACGCAGGGCTGACAACCCGGCTGACATAAAAAGTGCCGATTGTCTAGAAAAAGTGGGAGCCTTAACCTCCTACTACCCCAAGGGCCTCCGGGCCTGTTGTGGGATCACTTTACTTTTGGGGGCACGCCGTAGCGTAGTGGTTAAGGCACTGAGCTACAAGCCGGAGGGTCGAGGGTTCAAGTCCCGTTGGGGTCAGTATTTTTAAACTGACCCAAACCCTCTGGCGGCACTATGGCCCTGGGGTCGACTCAGCCTCTAACGGAAATGAGTACCAGACGCTTGTTCTGGGGGGGTAAAGGCGGCCGTCACGCAGGGCTGACAACCCGGCTGACATAAAGTGCCGATTGTCTAGAAAAAGTGGGAACCTTAACTTCCTACTACCCCAAAGACCTCCGGGTCTGTTGTGGGATCACTTTACTTTAATACATGTCGAACTTGAATTTATTTTTTAAGAATTATCGTTCATTTTTAGCCCCATAACACGACAGACAGCGAATATTAGATTAGATTAGATTTATTTAGCCTGGTGGAGTTAAGGCCTTGTGGCCTTCTCTTCCACTCACCAGGACAAACATATATTACATCAGAATATAACAATCTTAATTAACTCTAATATTAAACACTAAGTAAAAATTTGATCAAAAGATAATATCTAATATACATATTACGATCTATAATACAACCAGTTAATATTATTTAAAATTAAGACTAAAACTAATAATAAAATGTATACAAGCAAGACATATTAAATTGTCCCTGTCTAGTGTATATAAAAAACAAAGGAAAATAATGAGATATAGATAACTAATTTTACGATTATACAATATTTAAAACAAAACAAATAAAAATATTTGTTATTCTTAATATTATTTTCATAAATAATTAAATATATTAATATTGCTAAAAGAATACTATCAGTGAGGTGTATAAGTTAGTTTGTTATTAAATAATTCTTTAGTTTGTTTTTGAAGGATGTTATAGTTTGACAGTCTCTGACATAGGACGGAAGGGAATTCCATGTTTTGGTAAGTGACACCGTAAAAGATAATGAATAATATACAGTGTGATGAGGAGGGATATAAAGGACAATATGCTGATGAGATCGAGTGTCAAAATTATGTGTCGGATAGTCTGATGAAGCGGCGTGATAAATAATTAGGCGATGATGTGTGAAGTATTTTATAGAGAAGGGATACGGAATGGACAGTTCTACGATCTCTTAAACGAAGCCACGATAATTGTTCCAGGGACGGTGTAACATGGCCAAATTTGCGAATACCACTGTACGGAGTATAGATGACGTCACATGACCGATCACATAAAAATAAACTGCTGTTGAGTGATTACTGGAAAAGTTTTATTTTCGATACTTTACGCAGAGAAATTTCAACAATTGCATGTCGAAATCTACCTTGAAATTTCTCCAAGAGAAGCGTTGTGATGCACCAAATCCGAGTCCAAAAAAAAATCATCTGGCGTTTTAAAGTGCACAGAAATCGAAACCAGAAATCAGCTATGTCAGTTCAATGTATGAAGCAGATGTACATCCCTGCACGAGTTAAGCACAGAATGGAGTGAGGCGGGATGCGGTGCGGACGGCGGGTAGTGAGGGTTTTCTAGTCTGCCAATACAGGAGTTGTATTTATTAATTAATTTAATTAAATTAATTGCCCATGCTTTCCCTTTACAGAGATTTAGACTCGGGACCCACGGCTTGAAGTCCCTCCCGGAGGACTTGCTCCTAGGATTTTTCCATCCTAGAAAATCCATCGACCCCGGCCGGGTTTGAACCCGCGACCCTCGGGACCAGAGGCAAGGAGCATAACCACTAGTCCACCGCATTATAGTTTAAATGAGAGATTTGGAGCTGGATTTTATCTTGAATAACAGTGAATTACATACTCTTTATAGGAAGCCAGATATAATGAGAACAGTTAAGTCTCGTAGACAGCGATGGGCAGGACATATGGCACGAATGGGGAATGAAAGACGTGCATGGAAGCTTCTTGTAGGAAAACCAGAGGGAAAACGTCTAGTTGATAGACCAAGAATGAGGTGGGAGAATAACATTAACTATGGTTTGAGGGAAGTAGATTATACAGTGGATGATTCGAAAACATTGGCTCAGGATATGGATATGTGGAGAGTTTATATCCGCGCAGCCATGAACCTACGGGTTCGATAGTGCCAGTGAGTTAGTTAGTTAGTTAGTTTATGCCCACTATGCGATGACCATGAAAACTGGCAGCATATTATAGCATTCTGTAGAGAGACAGAACAACTTAAATTACAGATGCTGCCGGAGAGATTTCTCAGGTCGGATCGAGGGAGAGTGGCGTGTTGGGATCTCTTAGGACGGATCGAGAGTGAATCAAAAACATGCAAATTTTTGGGTACAGTAAGAAAATTGAGATATAACAAAATTGTAGATTAAGGATATATGTATTAACAATAAGAAGAATCTCAATATGGTCTTTGTTTTCGATCTTTAATCATGTTATATAATAAGTAGGTATGATAAGTTGAATAGTCTGATAGTGCATTTAATGTCTGCAGGGACGGGGGGAGGGGGGTATGAGCGTGCGGTGGTGTATATGTGTGGGGGTGTGTGGGTGTATGTGAGTGTGTTTTTTTTCTAATTTGTTTTCTAGCATTTTTTAAAAATATTAATGTACGGAATGTGGATGAATGTAGATATGTATTATTGTGATTTAGTGTAGACATAGATTTTACATATATGTAGCCTGTTATTGTTTTTTTTATACAGGTGTATTTGTAGGTATTTGTTTATGTTATTAGTTTTATTTTTTTTATTCATGGAAAAATAATGCACGTACGGCCAAGCAGGCCCGTGCGCAATGTAAATGCATATGTATTTTCTTTATTCTGAAAAAAAAGGCAATAAATTCCATTATCTATCTATCTAGTTAGTTAGTTAGTTAGCAATTAAAAAGACACATAATTTTTTGGACACGGCCTTTGTATATCACAAGGCTTCTCTGTGTGAAATTTCAAGGTAGATTTCGGCCTGCAGAGGTTGGCAGTTCGCTTGTTGGTTATAAATTTCAACCGTTGAAATTCATTTGTATCGCTCAAAAATGAATAATACAAGCGACTCGTTTTATATTAAAGCGAGTACGTGTCCAGTGCGTCCCAGCAGGTACTTCACCCCTTCGTTCTGATGTCAACAAATAACGACGTAAACTCCATGTGAACATAATTAAAATGTAAGAGGACTAAAAATGAATGCCTTAGTGATGATTGTGAATTAAAGTTTTAATAATTGTTAAACAGTACCTGATATCTCAGTCGTCCTTAATAATTTTCAGTGCTGTTTTATAGCAGGCCTTTCGATGACTTACGTAGCATCTTCTGCTTTCATTTTTATTAATTGATTTTATTAAACACAATGTGTACATTTAGAGTTTTCACCAGTCTTTTGTAATTTTGGTGAGAGGCTGAGTTCTGCTTTGGCATTTCATTAGGTGGTACCTGGAGCATGGCTCGTCGCAAAGCTTACATCTGCAGTCCTCTTTGGGGTCGTGGTATGACGGATTCTGACATATTTTCCCGTGGAAACCATGCGCGGCGAAGCGTGTGTATAGGTGGCGAAGTTGGAAGTTCGGTCCTTTCCACACATCAGTTTTCATCGTTTCTGTGTCCATTATTTCCATCGGTATTGCATTGGCTTTGTTTTGTCTCTCTTTGATGGCGTCTTTATATGCCTGGGTTTCTGGTAGATTGAAGCGAAGCTTGATGTCCTCAATCAAGTAGGATTCATGTGCTATTCTGTAGGCGTAGCTGTTTCTTGTGTACTTTGAGAGTGACAAGGCCCTCTTGAGATATCTGGCTTTGACATTCTCCAATTTCTTGAGGTTTTTCGCTGTTATGTGAATCCAAATTATCTGAATACCGTATGTGGCCGTACTGTTTTACAATTATTAAAACTTTAACGCAGTAACGTCAACGGAGTTTCGTAATGTATTTTAAAAACATTGATCATTATGAATGTGAATAAAAATTCCTTAAAGTGTTTATAATTACATTTGTTCTTGATTTTCGTTCATGTATGAATTAAAAACAGGGCTATTAAACAGTGCTCAATAAGTGTGACAAGACTCCACTCCCCTCCTATTCAACTTTACGTCAGACATGCTTTCAAGGAAAACACTGCTAGTCACAAGGGAACTGTCAACCATTGCAGGCCAGACCTACGTTGAAATTTCTTCCACAGAAGCGCTATGATGTACCAATCCTCTGTTCAAAAAATTTGCCTTTTTAACTCAAAGACACTAAAATCCAGCTCGAAGTCTCTTCTTAAACTATATGGAAGTAATTCTATCCTAGTAGCGGGGGCACGCCGTAGCGTAGTGATTAAGGCACTGAGCTACAAGCCGGAGGGTCGAGGGTTCAAGTCCCGTTGGGTCAGGATTTTTAAACTGACCCAAACCCTCTGGCGGCACTATGGCCCTGGGGTCGACTCAGCCTCTAACGGAAATGAGTACCAGACGCTTGTTGTGGGGTAAAGGCGGCCGTCACGCAGGGCTGACAACCCGGCTGACGTAAAGTGCCGATTGTCTAGAAAAAGTGGGAGCCTTAACTTCCTACTACCCCAAGGGCCTCGGGCCTGTTGTGGGTTTACTTTACTTTACTTTTAGTGGTAGACAGGATAACCATCACTAAGTCCCGTCCGCAACGCGTCCCGCCTCACTGCACTCCGTTCTTAGTCAAGTAGTTAGTTCACTAGCACCTTACATTGGGTTGCCATTGCCGGATTATTGATTCGACTTCTGTGTTTTGCAGTTAAAAACGGCACTTTTTTTGGACACGGCCTGGGTATATCACAACGCTTCGCTGGGAAACGTTTCAAGGTTGATTTCGGCATGCAATGTTTGACAATTCCCTTGTTAGTAGTGCATCTTCGATGCGAGTGTACATGCATGCTGAAATGTTGGATAAACAACCAGTGATGCCTTGGACTTCAATTGAATTAACAAAAAAAAATGTTTAACAGTGAATGGGAAAATAAATATTTTTGTTTTGAAATATTTTTAAAAGATTTATTTTACTGCAGTCATTAAAGGTAGAAACTCCGTACATTATGTTAAATACATCTAAACAAGTATATTAATGTTTTGAAGAAAAAAAGTAGTGTCCTACTCTCCGAAGGCTAAAAAAATATATATTTTTTCAATCGTTACGTCAGTTACCATCATATTTGCTAAACATATTGTGTTTTTTACATACCTTAAACCATTCAGTTTTAATGAATATATATACATATTTAAATGAGATGAAAAGAAAAATGGATGCCTGAGTCGGGATTTGAACCCGAGTCTCTAAACTCTGTACGTTTAGTGCTCTCACCAACTGAGCTACTCAAGTATTCCTACACAAACATATATTTTTCTTATATATGTAGGATTCTCAATTCACACAATAGGTAGCGGTAAGTCGTTTCAACTGACATCTAGTGGCCACCATAATAGGTAAGCAAGTTATATATATATATAATGTTTCTATTGTTCATGCAGATTTCCCATATCTAACCTCCATTCAGAAGTTGGATCCATCTCTTCTTCGGTCTACCAACATTCCTGCGACCTTTTGGTTTGTATTTAAGTATAATTTTGGGAATGCGATCATCGTCCATTCTTTGAACATGTTCTTTCCATTTTTCTAGATTATTTTATTCTATCTAAGAGTTTAAAGATATTTAGCTCATTTCTAATATCTTCACTTCTCTTATCTAAAAGTTTGCAACCAGCCACACTTCTCAGAAATCTCATTTCAGTTGCTTCTATCATCTTCTCTTCTCTTTTAGTTAAAACCCAAAATTCACTACCATACAATAGTAAGGGGACTGCCACTACTTTATAAAATTTTAGTTTTGTTTCTTTTCTTGTGCTTTTAAATATCCTTTTGATTGCTCCACATATATAATTAAATTTATTAAGTTTGTTAAATAGATCTTAATTTTTAAGATAGGAGATTTCATAACCCAGGTATTTAAAATGGTTCACTTGTTCAATGGATTTCCCCTCCAGAATTATTTTAGCTCTTACGGTATCTGATCCCTTAAAAGCTAGGATTTTCGTTTTACTTATTGATATTTTGAAATTATATTTCTGTATAATGTTATTTAACTGAAAGAGCGATTTCTGTAGACCATCTTCTGAACTAGATATTGCATTCCCATGCTATGCTTTGCAGCTTTACTAAGGAATTATAGGTGTGGTAGCTTCCCGTTACTTTCCACACCGATGAAGGATGATGATGATGATAATGATAAAGATGATGATGTTTGGACTGATGGGCCCTACGCTTCCTGACATTTGTCTTACAGGCGAGTAAAAACCCCGAAAAACCTCACCCAGGAGCCTGTACCGACCGGGAATCGAACCCAGGCCCGCTGCGTGACAAGGCAGCTCACTACCTCGAGACCACAGCGGTGGACTATATATATAAAATGTTTCTACTATTCATGCAGATTTCCCATCTGTAATCTCCAAATTCAGTCCTCTGGTTCTAATTCCACTCAGCACATTATCCTTCCTCTTAGGTCTTGGTCTTCCTCCCATTGCTCTGCCTGGATATTTCCAATTGAAGATTTTCATAGGTCATGTATCATCCTAAATTATTATCACATTTTCAACCATTCTGATAAATTTGTTCAATTCGTTAAATTATTTTTCTCTGCATCCATTTTATTACTTATCTTTGTCCATCTTAGATAATCCCGGAATCCGATAATCCTCGTAGTAAGGTGATTAGGCTATTGCCTGGAGATTCATATTTCGTAAAAAAACTGCTTCGTTTTATAGTCAATGAGATCAAGTTACACTTTTCTCTACACGACCAGTCTTCACAAAATATTGTATTAATATAAATTGTATTGTAACGTACAAATTGCAACAAATTAAAATTTAATTATTTTAGGCTTGAGCTAGTAAAACACTATTTTTTCTCTTGAAAACATTTATATACCGGTATAGTTTTCAATCTCTTTAACCGAAAATACAGTTTCTAACTTTAATAATTTACTTAAAATATATGGTATCTGTAAACTGTAGAATGAAACAGGTTTTACAGAGTGAGAATAAAATAATAATCTCTGTGAATTTTTCAATTCTTTTTGAACAAGCAATTGCGAATTCAGTATATATACGAGAGGTTGCAACATACATGCTTTGAGTTTTATGTTATAGTAAATTCAGTCACCAATTATACAAATAAAAATAACTGACGTAACAACTAACCCTTCTGCGTGATCTAAGAGTTTTAATTAAAATAAATAACAATTAGTTGTTACGTATAAGTTTGTTCATATTCTAAAATATTTTGGAAAGTAGGCACCTGGAAATCTTTTAATTGTCATCTGCTATGTCGCATTTTAATAATAATAATAATAATAATAATAATAATAATAATAATAATAATAATAATAATAATAATAATAATACTTTATTTATTCTGGCAGAGTTAAGGCCATAAGGCCCTCTCTTCCACTCAACCAGTACAAATACAAATAAATATTCGACAAATATAGATATACACTATACTAATTATAAACACTTAAAGATACAATAAATGTAACAATGTAAATGTCATGTACAAACAACATTTTACAGGGTAATAACAATAATGATACGATAATAATAATAATAATAATAATAATAATAATAATAATAATAATAATAATAATAATAATAATAATATAAATATGATACATTATACGGGAAACACCAATTAATATATATATCTTACACTGGATAATAATGAAGTCGAGTTTAGAGCAAATATAAATTTAGATTTCTTTTAAAAGATGCCAATGTCCGGCAGCCCCTTATTTCTTGTGGTAGGGAATTCCAGTTGCGAGAAGTGGAGATGGTATATGACATGGAGTGATGTGATGTCCTATGTTCCGGTATATTAAGTAAGAGACTATGTTGTGATCTTGTGTTTAAGTTATGGTTTGAGGACAGATACTGGAAACGGGATGATAAATAATTGGGAATCGAGGTATGTAGGATCTTAAATAGGAGAATTAGACAGTGCGATTTTCTTCTCTCTTTTAGATGTAACCATTACGTGTAATTCACAAAAAAAGAAGGAATCGTGGATTCGTGAGCTATTGACTCATAAACTGGAGGGCTCAGGCAGACGCGATTTCTTCTATAAAAATCTGAAATTCCCGAGATTTGTAATCTGGAAAGCTGTCGACTAAACCAATACTTCTAGAAAAAACCTGCTGAACGAAAACGCACCTTACCTGATCAACCCACTATACAACATATTCGTAAAACACAATCAGTTTCAATAGAACAGCTTTGAAAATGGAACTAGTTCCGAAAGGCCCAGCTGATTATTTTAAAAAACTTTAATTTGTTGAGGACGACTGCCATCACAGGTATAATTTGTATTGTTTTATTTACTTGGCTGAACGCCGAGAATGTTCGTATCCCCGCATACTGAAGCAGGATAAGGCTTAATGGAAGGTTATATATGGGTTTATGGTAAGAAGGGATTTAGTGGGCGCCAGAATTTAAAAAGGATTCCTCTTTAGTCGAGGACCTCGGGTAGCTCAGTGGGTTGCGGTAGGCTTGAGATTCTTTCCCAGGATTCACAAGGATTGTGCTGACACGATTATATCTCGTTGAGAAAAGACAATTTGAAGATATAATAGGGCCGATCACTTGTTGATGTTCTGAAATGGGTATTCCTATAGGAGGAAAAGTACTGAATTCATTGTTGTTTGCAGATGATCAAATAATTTTTGCAGGGGATGAAGATGATATGAAATATATGATAAATAAACTAGTGGAAGAATATAAAAAATGGGGACTGAATAAAAATTTACAGAAAACAGAATATATGTGTTTGGGAAAGGATGTGGATGACCTCATACTTGAAACAGGGAAAATAAAAAAGTCTGAATTTTTTTAATATCTTGGGTCAATAATTTAAAGTTTAGGTACCTGTGAGAGAGATGTAAAGACTAAAATTGCAATGGCAAAAAAAGGCAACTGAGACATTACATGGAATAATTTGGAATAAAAATATTACAAAGGAAACTAAAATGAAAATTTATAAGAGCATAATACAGAATATTTTATCATATGGAGTGAAACTTGGTCTTTGACGGAATTACAAATTAATAAAATTAGAACAGTTGAATTTGATTATTTTAGAAGAAGCCTCCAAAAAACAAGACAGGATAAAATAAGAAATGAATTCCTTTGGAGAGAAATGAATGTCACCACATCTGTTGTTAAGAGGATTGAAAATCAAACGCTTAAATGGTATGGCCATGTACAAAGAATGGAAAATGAAAGATGGCCAAAAAATATATAGGCTACCAATGGTCACCCCCTGGAAGAAATAAACGTGGCAGACCAAGATGGAAATGGAAAACCTACGTCAGAACTATAATGGATGATAGGAATTTGGAAGAGGGAGATTGGAATGATAGAGATGAATTGAAACTGAAGATGACAAACCTATAAGTGGGGGAAAGCCGAATAAGAAGAAGAAGAAGAAGAATATCACATTAATAATAATTTATTATACGTCGAACAATTGAACACACACAATACTAATAATAAATGTAACAGTCGGCGTTTATCATTTGGTCACACTTTTCGAATCAGATTATATGGCGATGGATTGATTAACAACACCGCGCCTATATGATATATAATGTCTTCTTTTATTAAGTGGTTTAATTGATGTTGGCCTGCTGTGCGACAGGTGAACAAGTATGCGTGTCCATGCCGACACCACAATAAGATGACAATCTCTGATTTGTGCCTTGGGCACCGTAAGACGAATATGACAAGTTGAAGACAAGACAAGCAAGTGATTTAAGTTAGTGGTTTAAGCTATAAGGAAGACTATAAATCCCACTCATCATAATTTTGCGACCACGTGATAAGGCCTATCTTATAATATAGAATTGCAAATGATTAGTACATTTGTTATAATTTTGGAATGGAGGGGCTTTGAGGGCCTGTTATTGGCTGTGACGTCAACGATTGTCTTAGGACCCTCCTTTTTTTGAGATTTGATACAGCTGGGGCATACGTTTGTGCAACTAGTCCGGTAATCCCGTTTCATCATGCATTTGGCTTGGCTTCTAGTTTGCTTAGGTTCTGGAACTTTCTGATTGTATTAAGTGGCTTCTTTCGCTTCTAATTCTAATTAGTACTCATCCCTGTAAAAACACCTGTTTGCTGAGTTTCCTAAATTCCCAGCAATATATTTCCTTTTGTGTTCAACTGTCCAGAGTACAAGGCTCAAGCATTGTTAGTTCTAATTGTCTGAATAAACTTAGCAGAAAGATCAACGCAAGCAATAGTGGCAATAAATGATATACGCAATATACAAACTCTAAGCCTGGAATCAGCGATGAAACTATGCAATGCAAAGATCCTCCCAAAAATAACTTACGGGATAGAAATCATATGGCCACATCTTACAGACGCCAATCTGAACACACTGGAAAAAGTGGAAGCTACATACATAAAAAGAACTATAGGAGTATCAAAAACGACAAGAAGCCGTCTAGTGTACCTACTGGCAAGGGAAACTTTCCTTATCGAGGACTTGAAAACAGCATTTCTACTACCAACCAGGAACCCTATGAACATGCGCTACAAAGACTACGCAGGAAAAGAGAGGACGTATGGCCGGAATTCTTCAGCACCGGAGCGATGATAGACAGGAACTGGACAGAAGCAAATTTCCAGATACGACACGTCATCACAAGACTATGCGTGCATGGATTCCACCACCTAATGTGTAGAGATAAAACATTCCATGACCCGAAGATGTCATGCATAAGCATTGAAATGTTCAAGCTCGTAGGCTTTGTAGGTTTGGCACGGGAAGACGGCAGCAGTTGTAAAAAACCCGAAGATAAATAGAGAGAGAATAATCAATTGAGTTGGTGTTTACTTGATGAAAATCCATATTTATTAATTAAATAACTTATTTAATTAATGGATAGAGAATAGTTGAATCAAAAATACAAGAATCAATATTGGCAGCAATTTGTTTCAAAATAATACATTTTCCGAATTAAATAAAATGTATTTGATAGCACACAACACAGAAATTAGGGACAAATATCATATTCAAGACATAACCAAATTTATTATAGATAACGAAAATATTGGAAATGTCATATAAAAAGAATGGAAGGCAACCGACATGCAAACAACAGCTAAATAAGATAGCCAGTGGAAGGGAGAAGAACAAGAGGAAGACCAGGCAAGAGATGGAGAGACTGTGAATGCACATCCAATATGTCTTCCTCCGAGGAGTGATTTTGGAAATTATCATCATCATGGCAAATTCACGAATTTTGGCCATTTGTTGACCTGTTTCGGTCTCAAGAGAAACACCATCTAGAAGTATTTTGAGTGGATGCCCTGGTCTTCTTCTTCCTGCAGATTGATATCTTAACATTTGTTTGGGTATCCTGTGATCTTCCATTCGATGAACATGCTGCATCTATCTTGACTTATAATCAGAAATTTTGTTTTCTAAAGGTTCCATGTGTAATTCTTCTAAGATGTTTTCATTTTTTTGTGATCTAGTAGTGTGTATCCTGCAGTCCTCCGAAGGTATCTCATTTCAGCAGATCTAAGTATCTGTATATCCTTCTGTTTCAACGTCTATACTTCGCTACCATACAAAAGAGTTGTAAGGGGTAGTGACGTGTATATAACCTCTCCTACCCAATTCTCATCCTCACCTTCTCGTGGTACAACCCGTTTTCACAAACGAGGCTCTGAGGACTGAGTCACGGCGGTATAACCGTTCCATCCGGTATTGAGTAAATTCGGTATCCCAATGTCTGTCCAGAAACTAAAAAGGTAGCAGCCCTGCCACTGGACTACTTAGCGTCAGGCCAGTAACCCGTCCTAAGGAACTTCAACACTACTTTCAAGTCTCAACATGAAAAAATCCAGAAGGAATTTTGGAAATAAATAGGATGAAATTCCTACAAATTATAAGAAGAATAAAGAAGACGAAGTATTTGAATTTTTTGTGGAAATATGTTGTTTGTTCTAAGAAATCCCAAATGAGCCTAACACCCCGAAAAGATTGTGACAATCTGTTCACTTGTGTAATATTGATTTTCCTTAATTGAGTTCATTTTATGAGCATTATGTCGGCTTTACTAACTCGGTTTATCATGATCCTTCATATTAACTGACATTTTAAATCATTACGAAATTAATATCAGTTGGTTATATCTGTATATCCTATATGAAAATTAGATATTAAAAGTCATTGACGTTCTCTGGTAATCATAGATGAAAAGATTATAGAACTAAATTAAATTTATTACTTACGATAACAAAATTGAATTTGGTCTGTCAAAATGAACAGTTATGTCGAAGATGAAAAGTAGATAGGTTACAAAAATGTAATTAGAGATCTGACTTACATTCCATATAAAATCTGCATAACTTGTTCTTGTGAAATCTACAGAAGCCTTTAGTGCATAAAGCGTTGGTCTAATGACAATAAAAACTATATGTGATTCATTGATTCATTTTCGTGCTGAATTGGCTCTCTATGTCCTCCATTTCCTCCCACTTCACCACCCTATAAACTCCCTGACGTCACGTACACATCCCCTAAAGAGGCGTGATTCGCAAATTAGATTAATCGATTCGCTCTCTCCACCCACATAAAAATGAGGGCATTCCAACTTAGGGGTGCAGAGCTGAGAATTGTAAAATTGTTTTATCGCTCCAACTAGGCTTCTTTATTGAAGCAATTATAATCTGAATTTACCACTCCAATAAAATGAGTCCAACCTTCATTTGTTAGCTTACACAGTAATACGCTTACTGATGTTAGCAAAATCGCTCTTTGCGAAATTAACATGTCTAACTAACTAACTAACCCACTGGCATTAACGAACTCGTAGGCTCATGGTTGCGCGGACATAAGCTCTCGATACATCCCTATCCTAAGCTAATATTTTCCAACCATCCCATACATAATCAATTTCCCTACATTAAATCATTACCAGAAACAGTTAGTACCAAACTGAAAGCAGAAGATGAAACTTAAGTTTTCGAAAGGCCTCCTACAAAACTACACTGCTGATTGTTGAGAACGACTGAGGTCTCACGTAATGTTTTATATTTCTTAAAATTTTAACATACTGACCTCAACGGAGTTTTGTAATGTATTAGTTGCGCGATAGTGAATTTTGTCGTACTTACAACAATGGCGACGACGATTGATAGTTCAACCTCCTACATTTCGGGGTTGCCAACCTAAATAACTATACTGTAATACAAATAACTACATTGTAATAATACATATTGCAAACACGCGTATGGGAAGTAAAGTCACTGCCCTCTATGTTTACTCCTCTATGTATACCACATACAACGTATATACAAAAAATGCCCAAAACATAGTGTTAATATACATTATATCAAACAAATCACTGCATTTTAAATGAACTAAACTTTATTTGAAACAATATAAAACAGTAAACGCGTTTTTGCCGCCATGTTATAACTAATTCGTGCCACGGCCTCCTGTAATTTCAACTAATAAACATTACCCACACTGTTAACTTCAGTCAGTTGTTTATAATGAACGAAAATATTTCCAACAAAGATGTTATTATTTTAATTATTATTTTATATTATTTATTATTTTGAAAACATCATCGCGCAAAATATAATGTAGAACACACGTTTGTGAAGTGTTTTATAGAATCTCGGAAATTAAACACCTCGCTATCGCTCGGTTTTAAACATTTTCCTCGATTCTGTAGAAACCTCTTTCCAACCTCGCATCGTAATATAACTTACTATTAAACATATTCCCTCAAATTATGGTTAATACTATTTTTCCATGCAATTTTTGTCTACCAACTGGACATAAGCTCTCTGAGCCAATATTTTCCAATAATCCGTTGTATAATATTCACCAAATAATTGACAATGTTATTTTCCAAACCCATTATTTTCCTTCTGGTATTCCAATGAATGTTTTTTCCCCATTCGTGATACATGATCTCCCCACCGCTCTCTATCAGACTTGTCTATTCTTTAATTAATATCATTGTGTTGTACACCTTCTTTATCCTCCAAAGTGTTATTGATTGATGAAGATGTATTGTTATTATTATTTGTATTAGGTGATAGCGAGGACATATTAAAAGACAACACTCACATTCTATAAAATAACAGTCAAAATATATCTAGAAGTAAATATCAATATAACTGAATATATGATCACATCAAGAAGGGATTCATTTAATTGAAATACAGTTAGTGACAAATGAGGACAACTATGAACATGTGGCTGAATTGTAATACCATAATTAATCAATTCCACTGGCATTTTCGAACCCGGAAGCACCATGGCCGACCGAACATAAGCTCTCAATATACAACTCTATCCTGAGCTAGTCCACCGCTGTGGTCTCGAGGTAGCGTGCTGCTTTGTCACGCAGCGGGCGCGAGTTCGATTCCCGATCGGGATAAGTTCCTAGGTGGGGTTTTTTCGGGGGTTTTCCTCACCTAGAAGACAAATGTCAGGAAGCTTAGGGCCCATCGGTCCCCAAAAATCATCCGGTCATTATTATCCTTATCATTATCATCATCATCCATTACCGGTGTGGAAAGCAACGGGAAGCTATCACACCTATAATTCCTTAGTAAAGCTGCAAAGCATAACATGGAAATGCTATGATTGCAGTGAAAGATCTGCCTCAGGCAGAATTGCTATAGAATAGAATCCTGAACTAAAGTTTTCCAATTACACTGAGCAACAAAAAAAAACTTTTTTTTTGTCTCAGAAAGAAAAATATGTGATTGTGATAGTATTTTTCCTCCTGAATTCAAATATGATATCGGGTTTTCTCCATTACGCATGGTTTCCGAGAGAGACAGGAATTTGTAATTTCAAACACTTTAATTTTTTTTTCTACATTCGTAACTACACAATATTCGAATATTCGGACTCGCCTAGAAAGTAAGAAATGACAATTTTCTTCTGCTATATTTCGCCTGTGGAGCATCCCTCTTGATGGTCCAACAATAATCGGCCAACATATTAGGATCCCATTTGCCTTGGTATCTCTTTTCCATATCTGAAATCTCCTGAGTTAGCTAATTTGATTTTATTTTACAATGGACAAATGGACGAAAAAATGTTTATTAAAAACATTATTTATTTAAATCCATTAATTGAAATTGAAATAAAAAACTGTGGGTGATGGAGAAATTCCAAATACATATTTGAAAACACGATAAAAAACTGCATTAAGTACAACTATTGGTACTCATGAGACATAAATCATGTTGACCAGTGTAATATTCCGTACAATTTAACTTCCTCAAATCTTGTTAATGTTATTCTCCCTCCTTATCTTAACTTACCTACTGTGCGCCTTTCCTCCTGTTTTCTTAGAGCGGAAATAAAACAACCTAGGAACAATAGTTAGAAAGAGGAATTTGGTCCTGAAAGAAATTATTCGTAGGCTCATATTCGGAAAGCATCCTTTTATTCATTACAGAGACTCTTATATGAGGTCTCCCCCCCCCCAAAAAAAAAACCTTAAACTGAAAATATCACGGACTCTTACCTTAAGCGAGGAGAAAATATTACGAGTATTTGAGAATGAAGTACTTAGCAAAACGTTTGAACAAAAGAGAAAAGAACAGAGAGATGAATGGAGAAAACTATACATTACCGAAACCACTTTAATAAAGAATAGACAAGTCTGATCGACAGCGATGGGGAGGATATATAACACGAATGGGGAATCCAGGAGAATCAAGAAAAACATTTATTGGTATACCAGAAGGAAAATAATGAGTTATAAAATAACATTGTCAATTATTTGGTAAATAATTATACAAGGTATTATTGGAAAATATTGGCTCAGAGAGCTTAAGTCCATTCAGCTACGAACCTCCGGTTTTGATAGTGCCAGTGAATTGGATATGTTATTTAATAACTGTTTTTTGTACGCACAGTTTATATAATGTATTATGCAAATTGGCATACCTCAGAATTTCATACGTCCCAACGGACCTATTTACGGGTTTCAGGTAAACCCCCACTTTCGATTGTCGGATTTCGCTTACTTTTGGAGGATACTTTTCTCGGTTTATTTTAATAAGTTCTCAGTTGAGTAGTGAAACATTGAAAACTGTGACAGCTAGAGCTATTTTAAATTTTTTGTGTTAGGTGACTGCTATACTTAATGGTCCGATTTGTTGACTATCCAACTGAACCTTATTTTTTTATTAGTTGCTACATGCAAAGTTCGGTTTGGATTAAACAAAAATGGCGGCCTCTAGAGCATTAATGAACAATATACATAGTCTATATATATACTTACTTACTTACTCACTGGCACTATCGAACCCGTAGGTTCATGGCCGCGCGGACATAAGCTCTCCATACATCCCTATCCTGAGCTAATGCTTTCCAATCATTTCCTGTATAATCTACTTCCCTCAAATCATAGTTAATGTTGTTCTCCCACCTCATTCTTGGTCTACCAACTGGGCGTTTTCCTTCTGGCTTTCCTACAAGAAGTTTCCATGCAAGTCTTTCATTCCCCATACGCGCAACATGTCCTGCCCATCGCAGTCTACGGGACTTAACTGTTCTTATTATATCTGGCTTCCTATAAAGACCATGTAGTTCATTGTTATGTAGTCTTCTCCATTCACCTGTCTGTTCATCTCTCTTTGGTCCAAAAATTTTCCTAAGAACTTTATTCTCAAATACTCGTAATCTCCTTTCCTCCCTTAAAGTAAGAGTCCATGTTTCGCACCCATATAATATAACTGGTAGAATAATAGTTTTATATATTTTCAGCTTAACGTTTTTTGAAAGGAGTTGGGACATCAAAAGTCTCTGCAATGCATAATAGCATGCATTTCCAGAATTGAGCCTATGTTTAATTTCTTTGTGCATCTCATTCCTATTTGTGATTATTGTTCCTAGGTATTTGAATTCAGCCAATTCCTCAAAATTTCCCTCATTTGTCATTAGCTGTCCATTTCCATTATATAATGTATTTCTACGTGTGACCATATATTTAGTTTTACTGATATTTACTTCCAGTCCTAATTTCTTAGTGTTACTCAATAGTGTGTGCGTGTTGGCCTTTAGTATCTCCTCGCTATCGGCCAGTAGTACCACATCATCAGCATAAACTAACAGCTTATTAATACCATTCAGTTGTAAGCCTTCCTTATTCTCTAAAGATTTAATGGCATGCTCTAGTACAAAATTAAATAGTAGAGGAGATAGTGCATCTCCTTGCTTCAACCCATTCTGGATTTCAAAAGTGTCTGAAAACTGTTTGCCTACACGCACCCTACTCGTTGAGCCATTTAGACACATTCGTATAAGTCTAACTAACTTTTTGGGAATTCCGAACTCCAGCAGGATACTATATAACTTCTCCCTCTAATTGAATCATATGCTTTTTTGAAGTCTACATATAGTTGATGTTCAGTACCATTATATTCCCATTTCTTTTCTAAAATCTGTCTTATACTAAAAATCTGATCTGTTGTAGACCTGTTTCTTCTAAATGCACATTGATGATCTCCTAGAATGTCATCAATATAGGGAGCAAGTCTGCTTACTAATATATTTGTTAGAATTTTGTACGAAGTTGAAAGTAATGAGATGCCCCTATAGTTGTTGCAATCAGTTTTATCTCCTTTCTTATAAATTGGTACGATAATTGATTCCTTCCATTCATCTGGAAGAGCTTCTTTTTCCCAAATCATACTAAGCAACCAGCGTATCTTGTCCATCAATTTTTCTCCCCCTGATTTTATCAGTTCTGCTGGGATCTCATCTGAACCTGATGCTTTATACATCTTCAATTTTTCAATTGCCATTTCAACCTCTAATGCACTTGGCTCTGCGACTAGCATTTCTGCTGTCTGTAACTTATCCTCCTCAATGTCCTGTTCTGTATGTACATTTAATAGCTGATTAAAATAACTTTCCATCTATTTAATATACCTTGGAATCTGCAATCATATCCCCATTTTCATTGCGAATTATGTTTGTTCTAGCCTGAAACCCTTTCTTCTCTATACTAATTCCCTGATATAATTCTCTAATGTTCCTATTTTTTGCATTCATTTCAAGATCATTAATCTTCTCTCTCAAATATTCCCTCTTTTTACTCTTTAGTAACTTGGTGGTTTCCCGTCTAACACTACCCAATTGCTCTAAATTTACCTCATTTGGCTCGTGTAACCATTTCATTTTTGCTAGCTTTCTTTTCTTTACAATGTCGGCACATTCCTCATCAAACCATTTCTTGTTTTGCCTCTTTTTTAAACAACCAATACTTTCTGATGCTGACAATTTAATAGTATCTCTTATAGCCTCCCATTCTTTATTTATATCAGTTTCTTCTTCGTTTGCCACATTGTCATCTGAAGATTCCAGTACTTCAAATCTATTTGCAATTTTGATTTGGTATTCTTGCCGCATTTCATCATTTTTCAAGTTTTTTAATTCATATTTTTACTGAATCATCTTTAGCGTTTGTTCCTCTCATAAGCGATAGCCGTTGTCTGATTTTCACCCTGACCAGATGATGATCTGAATTGCAGTCTGTCCCTCTAACTGATCTAACATCAATGATGTTACTGTGCCAGCGTTTATCCACTAATACATGATCTATCTGGTTCCGAGTTTCTCCATCTGGGGACGTCCAGGTGTATTTATGAATATCCTTATGCTGAAATGTTGTGCTCTTAACAATGAGATTCTTTGATGTGGCAAATGTGACTAATCTAACCCCGTTGTCGTTACTATCTTCATGAAGACTGAATTTGCCTATTGTTGGTTTGAATATATCTTCCTGCCCCACTTTTGCATTAAAATCTCCTAAGACAATATATATATATATTTACAGAACTTTACCCATTTGTCCAGTAGACATCATGGCCAAAATTTCGACTCACACACACACACACAGGTATATATATATATATACATATATAGTTTAGAGACTCGGGTTCAAATCCCGACTGAAGCATTTATTTTTTTTCATATATATATATATATATATATATATATATATGATATGAAAAGAAAAAAGAATGCTTGAGTCGGTATTTGAACTCGAGTCTCTAAAGTCTGTACCTTTAGCGCTCTAATTAGTTTTATTTTTTATTCATGGAAAAATAATGCACGTACGGCCAAGCAGGCCCGTGCGCAATGTAAATGCATATGTATTTTCTTTATTCTGAAAAAAAAGGCAATAAATTCCATATTCTATTCTATTCTACTACATGTATAAGAAAATTGTATGCTTGTATTGGAATTCTTGGGTAGCTCAGTTGGTTAGAGCGCTAAAGGTACAGACTTTAGAGACTCGAGTTCAAATCCCGACTCAAGCATTCTTTTTTCTTTTCATATCATATTTGCCTTCATTGCCAAATGTCAAAAATATATTTATAATATATATATATATATATATATATATCTGAAGGGCTTAGAGCAGTAACATGATAAGTCACATTCTGTTAAGAAATGCCATTTATTACAATGATAGCAAATAAATGTTTTGAAATATCCATAGAATCATTTGTAAGTGCGCCAGTGATAAGATAAAGCAAACAGACACAATGTATTAACAAAAATACTGCTCAATTAGTATTTATAAGTTTTTGAAACATTAAAATCCTTATATCTCAGAAAGAACAACATTATCATATTATTGCCATAAGCCCTTCATATATATATATATATATATATACACGTAATATGTGTGTGTGTGTGTGTGTGTGTGTGTGTGTGTGTGTGTTTGTTGTCTAATTTTGGTCATGGCCAATTTTGGTATCTACCAGGTAGAATGGATGAAGATTTGTAAACAAAAATAATAATCCTATTGTTAGAACAATCTCATTAGTTTTACTCATTCAAAATTCGCTGACATGGAAGTTGGATAAAATTTAAAATACTGACAACAATATTTCATGTGGTCTAAAAACAACATTAAATGAACGAAGAAAGTAGTGAAATGATGTTTTCTAAATGATTAGTAATTGTTAGGTACTTTATTTTGATGAATTGTAAAGTGGGCTCACTACAAGAGATCAGATCAGAGCTCATCAATCACTCTGAAAGAGACAGGCTTCAGATCAGAGACGATTTTTACAGCAGCACTGAGATGAAGGTCTAATCAATTACTCAGCACCTATCATCAGTCACACCTCGCTCTGCATATCACACTCTCTAATACCCCAAACCTTAATCACATTATTTTTATGATATCAAATTCATTTTATGGATTGGAAGCTATACTAATACATTGGGTGCCTGAGAATGCATGTCCCTTACAGATTATTGATGCATAACAAATTAGACTCGGATATTGTTTAGCATTTCATACAGGTTTCTTAATCACTGTTTCGCTCTCTTTCTCTCTTTTCCTCTCTACCCCCCTCTCTCTCTCTCTCTCTCTCTCTCTCTCTCTCTCTCTCTCTCTGGTAGGTCTACTTACGAACACTGAAGTTAGTGTTATGACATAATAATAATAATAATAATAATAATAATAATAATAATATTTTTGCATAGCACATAAACTATATAAATGAAAGGACTTTTGGAGGAGTGATCTAGAAATTCAAGAAGAGACAACATTAGAAAAAACTAAAATCAGAGAAATAATTGATGTTCAAAAAATGTTCTATACGAAACTTAAATTATATAAAACAATGGCTGTTCCTTTGTTGTTGTATGGAAGTGAAAATTGGATAAAGAAATCAAGGGATAAAAGCAGGATACAGACTGCAGAAATGCTGTTTTTACGTAATGTGAAAGGATGCACTAGAGCGGATAGAATAAGGAATGAAACTATACGAGAAGAATTAAATATATATAAAATTGAAAATAAAATCAGCGAAAATAATAAGAAATGGACAGAACACTTAATGAGAATGAACAACGAAAGAATACCAAAAAGAACCTTCTTGTATAATCCCAGAGGAACAAGAGATGTTGGCCGACCACGTAGAAGATGGACTCCACTTTTAACTTCGCCGGAACAGGCTGCATAGCCTAAAGCTTGTAGTAGAAGAAGAAGAAGAAGGAAATGTTCTACTAGTTACTGAAGACAGAAGACTGAAATGGTTCGGCCTCATAAAAAGGATATCAGATGATAGAATACTTAAGATGAGATTAAAGTTTGAACCGTGGGGCAACAGAAGAAAGGGGAGACCAAAACACAGTGGATTCAATGAGTGCATAGATGTATGGTATCGAGAGGATTAACAGAGAGTAATGCAAAGAATAGGGATTTATGGAGGAGTCAAATTTACAATCTGTTGTAGGAAAACTGTTGTATTGTATAGAAATTCGTAATATAGAAGAAGAAATAATAATATTATATGTTGTGAAACGTGCCAAAATAAAAAATAAATTAAATTAATAAATAATATAAATTATTTGCGATGTCATTTACATAATGACAGAAATTTAGATAAACACACTAAAACACAACGATTCAATTATCTATGTGGCACAATTAAACGTACTTTATTGAATAAAACTAGAAAATAAACTATTTTAAAATTTTACAAAGTATTGGCAGTTCCATCTCTTATCAATGGATGTGAAACTTGGACATTAACAAAGGCAGATAGTAAACAAATAGAGGCTGCTGAAATGAAGATGTTGAGAGCAATAGCAGGATACCAGAGGACCGATAAAAAGAAAAACGAATATATAAGAACAGAACTCAATATATTTAATAAAATACTATCAAAATGCTTACCTTCAGCGCGTACCAAAAAGAATGTATAATTATAAACCAAAGGAGAGAAGATTGTTTGGGAAGACCATTGAAGAGATGGAAAGAGCAATTCGACCGATAATGAGATCGGATCAGGTCATTGGGCTTAATCCTTGTTGTTGATGATGATGATGATGAACAATAGCAGATCGATAACGAAATTAAGTTATTAGAGAGGAGTGTATAGTGTAGAGATGAATGAATGGACCACATCGATAGAATGGATAACAACAGAATCCGGAAACAAATTATTCACTACAGACTACTAGGACGAAGAAATGTAGGAAGATCCAGAAAAGATGGAAAAACCAAATCTAAGGAAGATATCTTAAGGTCTAATCCTTGATATTGATGATGATGACAGAAATTCTAAAAGCTAAAGGGATGCTTAATTAACATTATTACAATTTATAATAGAATTTCGTTGAGGAAAATTGTCATACAGCAAAATATTAAAATAAGTACCTGGTAGATGGCACCGTCCTCGATTAGATCAAAGTATATTTTTAAAAAATATAGGCCTTTCAGAAATCGGCTTCTACTAACAATCGTACCCTTGTGCTGAAAATGGAAGCCTGTTTTTAAAGCCCTACCCCGAAGAGGTGATGAGATGAAAAGTGTTGGTTCGTTGGTGTCTAATGTGCTGCATCTAACACTGAAGTCATCAGCAGTGCTCTCCAGTACTTCGAAGTTTTGGAAGTTTCCTGTTTGACGTCTGTACAGTTGTTGAGATGTTCGTCTCATCCAATACTTCCTCTGGGTGGTTGCATAGAATGCATATTGGTGTAGACAATATATTGATATTGTGCAAGTGTTTAGCAAGGCGATCATGATCTGTGGTTAATCTAAATTGTGCCACTGCTGTATTCCGTGGAACTTCTAGTATGATATTTGTGTTTTGAAGGAGGCATTTTCAATTCTCGTCTTTTGTAAATTATTGAGGTTTGCTGTCAATTATATCCTTGGTTTTTTATGTTATGTGCATTTTTGCTGAAATGTAAGATATAGGTTTTAGTGTTGGTGATTGTGTTATCAGGGAAACTTTCTTCGCAAGAAGATCAGCTGCTTAATTTCTTTTCTCAAGATTCCACATTGGCCACAATGTGGAGATGAAGAGTGTAAAAAACATATGTCGAAGTAAGCATATTAATAGTTCCAATAATAACATGTAGTCCATGGAAGGTTCTAAGGAGTATTTGAGAATAAAGTTCTTAGGAAAATTTTTGGACCAAAGAGAGATGAACAGACAGGTGAATGGAGAAGTCTGAATAACAGTGAATTACATGGTTTTTATAGGAAGCCAGATATAATGAGAACAGTTATGTCTCATAGACTGAGATAGGGAAGACATGTGGCACGAATGGGGAATGAAAGACGTGCATGGAAGCTTCTTGTAGGAAAACCAGTGGGAAAACGCCCAGTTGGTAGACCAAGAATGAGGTGGGAGAATAACATTAACTATGATTTGAGGGAAGTAGATTATACAGGGAATGATTGTAAAACATTGGCTCAGGATAGGGATATATGGAGAACTTATGTCCGTACGGCCATGAAGCTACGGGTTCGACAATGCGAGTGAGTTAGTTAGTCCATGGAAGGTTGAATTTGATGCATATACAATTCTCAAAAATAAAATAAATTTAAAGAAATGTTTGGCCTTCTAGATGTAAATAATATTTAAAAAAAATAAATTTAACGTAGTCGAGGACGACGGCACCTACCGGGTATTTACTTTAACACTTAATTATCATTCAAAATTTCGTTTTTTTAGAATTAGGAATATTAATATTCTGGAATACGAGGAGCTACTTTTTACCCTTGATCACAGCAGCCTCCCATTAAAATCCGATCGTAGTTTTCGAGTGAGTACTGAAGTACATCGCTCGCTGGATCACTCTGTACAAATGCATCAGGAATAATATCCTGTTCGAAATAGGACCGCGAATACTTCCGTAAAACATCCATCATATTCCATGTTAACGAGATGGCCTATTGGTAAAAAAACACTAATGGTGTATAAATTACATTATGCATTCATATTTTTGTATTGAACAGAAGCCATCCGCATATCCTCTCCAACTAATATGTCGCATTATCTCTGGAACACGCAAAACATTCTTCAAGGGATTTACTGGAAAAAAAATCAGACCCATTTCCGCTTGTTACAGTATAAATATCCATTAGATGGCAAGCATAAGCACAGTTAACAGTCATGAACACTCTGGTATTTTGTGTAGCACTAGCAGCAGTATCCGCATCTGCTCTCTCACCAAATCGACAAGTTTGTAAGTACTCTTACAGTCACACAGAACATTTAAAGTTTTTATGGAGGCGTAAAGTTTGTTTAAGTCGACCGCAGTAACTAATGGTTATGCCTCTTGTCTCTGGTCCCGAGGATCGCGTGTTCAAACCCAGCTAGAGTTGACGGATTCAATTAGGATGGAAAAATGCAAGGAGCAAGTCCTGTCGGAGAGATTTTAACCCGTTGGTTACGACTCTAACGATTTTCAGGCTCATAAAAACTTAAGCCTGAATAAAGAGGCCTCTAATTAAAATTTACTGGCCCCTTTCATCCTAGTAATACCCTAGTTGCCTAATATATGTTTCAGTGGGTCGGTATGTTGACCGCATACCACTTATGACATCTTTAGGGAAATACGAGTAATTAAATTAACTTGGTCTAGTAACTCCTAACAAAGGAGAGGCTAAGACCCAACATTTGGCTGTTACGTTGTTATGCATGTACAAAGAATGTTTAATTTAATGTGCGCAATAAAGAAATCACCGGCGAAAAATACAGAGTGGAAGTAATATAAGAACGGTTACTTTAAGTATGTATTACTTGTGATGGATACAAACAAAATTTCTTATATATTTTTGTTTGGATCTTCTCGAAAAATGATTGTACAGAAATTTATAGGTGCGTTACATTATAATGACTATTTAATTCGTACCGCAAATGGGAGTCAATGACCAATCACATTTCATTGATTTTTTATTTACATCTTTTTTCACCTCGATTTTATCAGTTTAATTTTATAACTGCATAAGCAAACTCCTCCTTTTTAACATTCTGAATAGGTCATAGTATTATTTTGCAATGACCACATGTGGCTACCAGATTGTATATATAGTGCACGAATGTAACCTTTTCGTGTTTGCGAGAGATAATATAAAAACATTTGTAGTAATTGATTATACCATTAAAAAAAGAAACCACTGTTTGTACTTTCTTAAACGTATTTTGTGCCAGGTAATAACGTTCCAGAAAAATATGATTGACATCATACGACATGAGAAATTAATTAATGTACAGTTTGATGTGTTATATTTTTTTCTCACTAGTGTGCATTCTTACAATATTGCGATCCTTCGGCAATACATAATATGATCTGGTTGCAGTGATAAGCAAGTGAAACATAACGTTTCTCATTTGTTCTCAAACATCGCCGTTTGCATTAAATGCATAAATATTTTTTAAAAAAACTATATTTAAATACCAACAATGATTTGTGAGTAAACAGTTTAATTTTATTCGTTAAATAGTCCTAAGAAATGTCATTCTCGATTTCCTAATTCTGTAGATAAATTCATTCCTCACTTCGTGAGTCGTGAATTTATCGACAATTTGGAAATCACTCGTGGCATTATTTATGATAAAAATTATTGTTCTGGTTTCACACAGAACATAGGAAACATGGCATGAAACAACTTTTTTCTTTAATATTTCTCAATAAAATAATTATTTTATAGTAATACAACAATACAATTCTGGAAGAACTTTTTTCGAAAAAACTTTAAATTTGCGGCCCAAAATGTACAGTTAGAGAACCGTGAAATTCGCGAGTCCCGATAAAGCGTAATGCTCTATTTTTGTCATTTTCTTGTACCATTTCTTAACTCCACTTGCCATAACCTCAAAAAAAGCATTTATGAATCGCGAAATAACGTGAAATCCTATGATAACGCGAAATAACACCGAAATTTAAAATTTTCAACGAATTCTGGATTTTTTTTGTTATATTCGCAAAATTTTCATAATGCATTTTAAATACTGTTTTCGGATTCCATCTTCTTTTTAACTGTCATATATGATGCTTCCTCCATGCACTCTTGCAAAGGGAAATGGTTGCAACACAAGGTAATAATTTCTGTCCTTCTCATGCTCAAATATGATCTCTCCATAGATTGTTCTATGGTCAATATGAATTCCAAGAAATATGAAATATATTAACATGTAAGATAAATTATTTTCCCCTCCTAAAGTAGGGTTAAAATACTTAAATTTGCATTTTTTAGAATAACACCGCCAAATTTCCAATAACATCGAATACTTGAAATTTTATAATGAATTTTCCCTAAAAATAAAACCACTTTCACGAATCTCTATGTATAAGACATTTTGATTATATTTATTAGAAGAAATTCATAAAAAAAACTGGGCCCTTATATTGCTCTCACACTGTATAAACATCGTAACTCCACAAACCTTGAATAACCTTGTTACTGCACGAAACTGTACCCAGTGTAAATCATATTGGCGTGTAATGTGCACATCGTATGCTAGAAATTGACAGCACTCTCACATTACTGTAAGAGAGTAATCCAGGAAAAATAAATATACTGGAAGAAATTTTAAAGGAAATCAGCAACAATTTTATTCTAAATGAGGACGTGCCCAGTACATACAATCTTCTCCACAAAATATCACAAATATCCCAGTATTTCATCAAAGGCCACTGAAAACACACCTATCTTCTGTTGAATGGTCCCGAAAGGCCTACAAGTTTTTAAAAACTGAGATGAACCTAAAAGGTAAGCAATTATAATATAATAATTTTAATATTATGACTAACACCTGAACGGAGTTTTATCATGAATTTTAATAACATATTTTAGTTACGCCTACTTCCTTACAGATATAATTGAGTAAGTATATAAAGATATGCTAGATAATACATATTTTATTATTTGTGTTTTCTGTATTTCGAATATTAGAGAGGGCACTACATTTCCTACGCTTTTAAGGGTAAGTGAAAATGCAATCTTATATTTGCTTTAGTCCACCGCTGTGGTCTCGAGGTAGCGTGCTGCCTTGTCACGCAGCGGGCCCGGGTTCGATCCCCGGTCGGGGCAGTTTTTCTGGGTGAGGTTTTTATCGGGGTTTTTCCTCACCTGTAAGACAAATGTCAGGAAAACTTTAAGGCCCAAACGGTCCCCGAAATCATATGGCCATCATCCTTATCATTATCATCCTTACCATTATCATTATCGTCATCATCCTTCACCGGTGTGGAAAGCAACGGGAAGCTACCACACCTACACAATTCCCTAGTAAAGCTGCAAGCATAGCATGAAAATGCAATGATTTCAGTGAAGGACCTGCCTTCGGGCATAATTACTATGGATGGATAGTTGCTTTATTTAAATTACAACTGGAACATAGCTCGGAAGAGGTATAGCAATGGGTTTCCGAACACATTATGTGTGTGTGTGTGCTAACCCCTAGACCACTTGTACCGATTATCTTATAAATAGTACATAATATTTTAAACTGGCGTTTATATCTTTTCTGATTACAGTAGACTCATGGATGTCCAAAGTAAAAGATCTGGAAGCCAGTATCGCAACCGAAGGAGCCTATTTGAATTTTGTGCCTGTTTCACGAGTTGCTAGAAATGCGGACATGAAAGATTTTCTAACTAAGGTAAATCAAATTATTTTAATTGCTAATTATGATCAAATGTTGGGTTTTTAACTGAAAATCATAACACAGTTATTTGAAAATTAAGGGGGAACCTACACCTTTAGCCATTAAAAATATGACATTTTTCAATTTTTTTCTCAGCAACAATGAAATGAAATGAAATTTGGTATGTGAAATTTATATTACAATGTGAGCATGTTTGTGTACTTAAGTAGAATCTAACTTCAGTCGTTATGGTTAATTAAGTATTAAAAATGTCAGCACAAACTTTTCATTGTCTAGCCGTTTCCCAAATAATTTTCCTAAATTTCAATATATTTGAATTATTCTTCTTTTATTTACTCATTAATTTTGTAGCTACAAAATATACTACAATTGTTTAATTATATAGATTGTAAATATTTTCATTTTAAATTGATGCGTACTCATTTTTGTTAAAATTGGATTAAAATATGTTTAAAAATGTATACATATAATAGGTCTATTACTAGTTGTATTATATTTTGTGTCCCGCGCCGTAGCCGAGCGGTTAAGGTAGGAAGCCTTGGCGCAGAGCTACGGGATTTGCGCTGGTTCGAGTCTCCATGGGGGAAGAAATTTTCTTATGGTATTTCGGCCAGTATGGGACCGGTGCCCACCCAGCATCGTGAGGCTATTGGGTAGCTACAATAAGTAGCGGCTCCAGGTTGAGGAACCAGCTATAACGGCTGGGGGACTCGACATGCTAACCACATGTCACCCCTACACTGGCTGTTGATCATCTACCTCTGTGATTGACACATGTGGATGTGAAGGGCCAGCAGCCGGCTGGTAAAAGGGCAACCGCTGAAAAGTGAAAAGACCATCAATCGGATCGTATATTTTGTTCATCTCTGTAAACTACGTACACATGCAAAATTTCATCTCAATATCTTGAAACCTTTGGGAGTTATCAGGGAAACCGTATTGAAAAAATTAAGTTACGGAAAACAAGCGAAAAACTTACCGAAGATGTAGGTACCTTCTACAATTAAAGGGCTAAATCGAGTGACAGGATTGCACAATTTTAAACATAACTCGAAAAGTAACAGAGATATCAGTGAACATTTTTCATTAATTTAACGATGAAGTTTCAATCTATATGAAAAAAACAAAAAACAATACATTGAAAAATGACGTTTTTGACCCTCAAAGGTGTAGGTCTCCCCTTAATTTATTCATGTAATTTAATAAAGATACATTTATTTTCAGAGCTGTTGCGGAAGTGAAGAACTGAAGTTCGACCATGTTCAAGAATACGTTGATCAATGCAAAGGTAATTTAATCATTATCTTCCACTGATGAATAATCTCATTAACAAATCGTTTCTATCTTGTGCCCCAGCTGACTTTTCATGTGCCTTCTAACTGTCAACCATTGCATATCGATACCTACCTTGAAATTTCTCCCGCAGAAGCATTGTGATGTCCCAAGGCTCTGTCCAAATATTTATCTCATCATCATCATCATAGTACATTCACGAATTTAGGACATTTGTTGACCTGTTTCGGCCTCAAGAGAAACACCATCCAGAAGTCTTTTGAGTGGACGTCCTGGTCTTCTTCTTCCTGCAGGTTGATATCTTAACATTTGTTTGGGTATTCTGTGATCTTCCATTCGATGAACTTTATCTCCCGCTTTTAACTCCAAGGCACTAAAACCCAGAACCCAAATCTTCCATTCAAACTACAGGGAAGTAATGAACTCTTTACTTTGTGGATTAGATAACCCTCATAACTAGTCATTCGCGCCGCGCCCTGCCCCACTGCAATCCGCTTTACTCAAACAGGTAACTCCAACAGCTTCGCACAGTGAGTCGCCATTGCTGGATTCTGGCTTCGATGTTTGTGATTTGCAATTAGAAGTGCCAGATATTTTTTTGAACACGGCCTTGGGACATCAAAACGCTTCTCTGGCAGCAATTTCAAGGTAGATTTCGAATGCAATGGTTGACAGTTCCTATGTAAGATTATTCAATGTATAAATGTCATAAATTGGTTTACAGAATATCCTTTAAATCACTACAAACTAGTATTTAAATGGCTGATGTAATCAAAGTAGCTTCCTCACAGTAAACCAGACACCTAGCATTACTTTCCACAATTTTTATTAATGGACAAGAGACGTTAAAAAAATAAGCTCATCAAATACAGAAATGTGAATAGTTTTATAACAATCTTTCTCAGAAATATTTATCTCACAGAACCGTACTTTTACAGGGTGAATATATTTAAGTGGGTAAGTTTTAAGTATGATTTCCTTGAGTTAAAAAAATACAGACTGAACCCAAACTTTATTTCGAACTTTCAAAAGTTGGTCAGAGATGTTTTCTGAGTGGTTTAATATAAGGAACCCATGGTTTGCTAGTGGCTCATTACTCTGCAGTTTAATTGTTTTGCTTAGCGTGAAGCCCTCTTTGCGCTAATAATTATTGCAGGCGTATCTGGTTTCAACATGATAGGATATGAGCACATTCTAAAGTGAATATTAGGAAATATCTTGATGAACAGTTGGGGGAAATATGTATTGGTCGTGGTGGTCCTATACCATGGCTAGTTCGGTCACCAGATCTAATATCCAAAGACTTTTTGTTTCAGGAGTCACGTAAAGAGCCTGGTGTAAGTAACTCTAATTTCCAAGGATTCTAGGAGCCATTAACGATGTGTGGCAATCTCCTAAAATGCAAGAGGGTGCACAACAGTCCATGAAATGTTGATGTGAAGTTTGTCGTGATCATGGCGGTGGACATTTTGAACAATTGCTTTAAACATTGTAACAATGTAATTTGCAAACACTCAAATTCAGAGTAAAGATATAAAAATGTGGTCGAGTTATACAAATCTAAACAATGAAATTATTCGTCAATGATCCATCGAAGATCATAGGTTCCTTACATCAAAACACTCAGTTAATCGCTGAAAAAACTAGTGAAATTGATCGTTAGACTTATGGTCCACTCCGTATAAATGTTTTATATATTTTGGGATACTGATGTATGATTTTCTCAGAAACAAAAATTGTACAGAATTTTATTGGTGCGTTACTTTATAGTGATGGTGATTTTTTTTACTGATATTCACTCAATCCATAAATTGAACTCAATAGCACAACAAGGCTAGAAGGCCCGTAACCCACCTGTAAACTGCTGATCTCACATCTGCATGTACCACTTGCAGAAATGGAAGATTATTGAGTCAATACAGGAGTGATATATGGTTAGCATGCTGCGTTCCCTACGATATGACACTCTATTGTCACAGTGAGTTGATTCATGAGGCTCAGAAATAAAGAAAGTAATGTAAACACAATAATTTTTTCAACACTACACAGAAATTCAAGAATCCAGTTTTGAAATACAGATGCTAGCAAAATTAATATTAAACGATTTTATAGTATTATAGCGTGCTGCCTTGTTACGCAGCGGGCCCGGGTTCGATTCCCGGTCGGGTCAGGTTCCTGGGTGGTCCCTTTTTTTCGGAGTTTTTCCTCATCTATAAGACAAATGTCAGGAAGCTTAGGGCACAACAGTTCCCGACAATTCATGTCCTTATCATTATCATCACCGATGTGGAAAGAAAAACGGGAAGCTACCACACCTATAATTCCCTAGTAAAGCTGCAAAGCATAGCACGAACATGCTATGATTGTAGTGAAAGACCCTGCATTCGGGCAGAATTACTAAAGATGGGTGGATATGAGAAGAATAACTTAGAAACCATAAAATATGGGACGTATTCAAAATTAAATGTTCAGTTATGTAAATACATGTGATATATTTTTAAATATGTAAAAACATATGATTTATAGCCGGAAATAGGGGCAAATATGAAAAAAAAATGTGTCTTGACCCACGCCAAATACCCTGAAACATAAATGTATATCGAAATTTATATTTTACTAATGTAAAAATAATTTTTATATAGAAATTCTAGCCCTGATTATTATTATTATTAATTTATTTCATATTTATTTTATTTTCAGATAAAGATGGCGAAAAAGCGGTAAGCAATTATAATTTCAACAATATAATTATTTCCGTTTATTTATCAAATGTAGTCTTCTAAATAGAAAAAAAATGAAACCACTAATACAGGACATTAAATGACTCGTATATTAAAATATATTAATAATTGCATACGTGTTAATGGAGCAGTAACTGATGATTTTAACAAGACTCGTTTCAAACTTCACCATGTCACATAAATTAAATCAAGAATGGAATGACACAAAATAAAAACAAATGGAGACCAGCGATGACATCTGGTGCAAATTTTTAAATCTTGATAATTATAAACATTTGAAAAACATTGAACGCCCCAGTAAAATCAACTGTTGAAACATTAGCCTATTGTGAAAAAAAACAAGGATTACTCAAACATGAATATCAAGTTTTCTTACATATTTACAGCTATTTTTTTTTATTTTGCACTCTTTAAATAATTTTTCTCACGCTATGTGTCGTCAAAATTTTAGTGGAAAGGCTTATGAAGAGAGATGAAAAGTATTACCCTGAATCAACGAATTATATATCTGATTCTAATTATATGATATTATTAAATATTGTATTAATTAAGAATTCATTTATATTTAAGAATATATATGTCTGTGTATATATATATATATATATATATATATATATATATATATATGGCATGAAAAGAAAAATAAATGCCTGCGTCGGGATTCGAATCAGAGTTTCTAAACTCTCTTCGTTCAGCGCTCTAACCATCTGAGCTACTCAAGAATTCTAGCACAAACATTTATACTCAGGGATCCTAACATAAACATTTATTTTTGTTATATATATATATAATAAATGTTTGTTAGGATTCCTGAGTAGCTCAGATGGTTAGAGCGCTAAACGTACATTTTAGAAACTCGGGTTCAAATCCCGACTCAGGCATTTATTTTTCTTTTCATGTCACATTTGCCTTCATTGCCAAATGTCAAAAAAAAATATATATATATATTCCATTCCATTAACGTATTTTAACCTCTCATCATATATGTACTTTCATGAGCCAAAATGTCACATGGGCCTTACAGTGATATGATCTATAGGGGGAGTGATTTTTAACTATGGATTACACACATACTATTTTGACCACACGTGGACATTGAGGACTTCATCGAATGAAGAATCAGCTCAATGTCAGGGATTCCTCCGAGACAACACAATATTAAGACAAAGAAATACCAATCACATACATAGACATTCATAGAAAACACGGTGAAGATGATTATTATAATGGTCGAGCATGAGACCGGTGTCTACCCATCATCGTTTTCAGAAATAGGAACAACGAGTTGGATTGAATGTGCCAGAAGTAGTACAGCATGGCAGTGTCATCAAGGTCTTGAAGAAGCTTACTGGGAATCTGCATTGCCTTACAGCACAGTGACACGGTGGGTGGCCAGCAAAGTGGCATGGTAAATGGCTTCTACCCACTGTTGCACTGTTATGCAGGGCAATGCAGCTTCCCCTCAAATGAAGACTTTGATTACACTGCTGTGCTGTACGACGTCTGGCACATCCAATATTTATCCAACTCTATTGTTCCTGGTTTCGAAAACATATCAGACCGCCAGCTAACATGAGACTCTGTCCATCTCTCCAGTTCACATGCGCGTGATGTGGGAAGCGAGAGTTTATATGTTCTGAGGCAAGGTCGAGGAAATTATAAATTCCCAAATTTTATTTTGAAAATTAAAAATTTTGCAAACAATCAGCTTAACCTGAGGAGATTCGTTTCTGGTTGGGTTCGCGGTGTAGGGTCTCCGCCCTCGTCTCCTAGGGGCGTTGGCGGCGCCCGTGGAGGTCGCGGTCTTCCTCTTGGCGTCCTAGGATGATAACTGACGAAAAACTGAAAACAGGCTTGTTAATGCTCAATGACTTTATCTTTGTCACCTGATCTACGGCTGGGTTTGACTGGCGACTGGATCATCGCTCTACCGTTAACTGGAAAACAATATATATGTGCTGAAGAGGACATTTAAATCCCTAAATCAGCCGGAAGAGACAGGCCACGGGCCCTGCTCGTTGATTTCACCTGGATGCCGAGTATGTACCCGGATCAAACTGAATGTGCGCTCGGCGGGTCGGGGGACAATGGGTATGGGTACATAAAGAGTGGCTCTGCTCTTCCAATCCCATATCTACTCTAGTCTAGGAATGTAACTGACATCTTGTGGCATCTCTATAGCAGTGGTGTCACTTTTAAAGATTCAACCCTCATAGTAATGCACACCACTGATGGACCCCAAGGGCAGCGTAGTTTTAAGACAATCAGCCAACAAGGAGAATGAGTATAGCTCGATCGGACAAACCGTGCTGGTGACTGGCCTAGACAACAGTGCCCAATTGTGCGCAATAAAGCTAGAGACAATATTATGTGGTTTGCATGACTTCTTTCCAAAGATCTCGAAGTCATTTCAACCATTTTTTAAATGTTTATAGCTAATCTAGTGCATGGGATTATGCATTGAATACTTGTTAATGTACTTTTGTTTTCACAGGCTTGTATGAAATGCGTCGGAGAGGCGGCTGGTGTGGTATGTATACCATTGCATTAAATGGTAAAAAGTAGTCTCTCATAAAAATTCTATATCCCTGATATTAATTAACTGACACTGAGACAAATAAGTAATACATTAGTTTGGAATATATGTATTTTCAGATTAATCTCATTTAATTATTGTATATCTTTAAGAATCTAATTTTTCTGATTATCGTCCATTTTTCTCAGTAAGTAGGGTACTGTAGGAGGAGCTATAAAATGCCATGGCATTTTAATAACCATGTGACGAATTATCTACATCAGATTCATTAATATAGCGGTAGTAAATCAAAAACAGTATTTTTATAAATAATCCACATGAATGAGTATATAATTTTACGAAATTAAAATACAATTATATCGGATGCGGTGGTTCCTTGCTCTAGTCTCGAGGATCAAACCCGCTAAGGTTCAATGGATTTTCAAGGAAAATATCCTCCGGGAAGGCCTTTAAACTCAGAGTCCCGAATCTAAATATTTTCAGGTTTGTAAAAGAATCTGAAGCATGAATAAAAAAGGCCTCTAAGCAAAATATAACCGATTTTCCTGCATCCAAGCAATACTTTAGTTTCCTACAATATGTCTCCTCGAAATGTACTAACCACATGTCAATCTTTGACATCTGTAGGAAAATAAGCGTAAATAAATTAGTTTTATTAAGAACCTTCCCACTTGAGAAGCACTCATGTCCCGAACTGGACGTACTCAATCAAATCAACTAAATAATCAAAATTCAATTATACTCTATTTCCAACTATTATAGATACAACAATAAAACTGCTAGGGCGCATTTTTGTGGATACTGAGTAGGCCTACTTGTTTTTAAAATTTGATTTTTATATTTTTTTAGAGAAGATGAGAAAATTGATCCTGAAATTATTATATGCGACCTGTGTGATGGCCAAACAGCACATACATAAAATTAATTCGGACTCAACGATTCACAATATATAAAAGTATATAATACTAATATATTGGTAAAACATTGGTGGAATCTGTTGCAATGTATGGAAGTGAGGTATGGACAATCAATAAGTACTACAAGAATAGACTAATAGCTCTAGAAATGGATTATTTACGAAGAAGTGCCAGAAAGTCTAAATTAGAACATGTCACAAATAAGGAAATTAGAAACATAATGGAAGCAGAAGAAAGCATAATTGAAAGAATTGAGGAGAAGGAATTAAAGTGGTTAGGACATGTCTTAAGAATGGAAGATGAGCGATGGCCGAAGCAACTATATGAATGGCATCCGAACAGAAAGAAGAAAAGAGGGAGACCAAGGTTAACATGGAAGGAAAACATGAGGACAGTAATGCAAGCTAGAGGGCTAAGCATCGAAGATGCCCAAGACCGTAGGCTTTGGAGGTTTGGCACGGGAAGACGGAAGCAGCTGTAAAAACCCGAAGATAGATAGATAGAATAATAATAATAATAATAATAATAATAATAATAATAATAATCTTGTATTTTGTAAGCCCATTTTCCCTTAACAGAGATTTAGGCGCTCTCCCCCTACAGGGAAGAATTTGAACCATAATAATAATAACAATAACAGTATAATGATAACGTTTTATTTATTTTGGCAGAGTTAAGGCCGTATGGTCTTATTTTACCCTCAATCAGCACAAATATACTAATCCATGTTTACAGTAGGCTATATCTAATCTAATATATAAAAAACAATGTTTGTTTGTTTGTTCGTATTCTATGCGCGGCCATAACGTTGATCCGATTTTTATGGTTTTTTTTGCAAAATGTTCAGGAGATTCTCGGGATGGACATAGGCTATAAGAGAGTTGTGATATTCAACCCATTCACTCCTAAAAATCACTATTTGTAGTGAAAAACGTGAAATAAAGTCCCTATTTTGACGCTTAAATGGCTTACGCTGCCTAAACCATAACAAATACACCAAATTAATGTACACAGGATTGAAGATCTCAAACAAGTCTACAAAAAATCCGCGACAGCATATGTTTATCTTCTACGGATAATTCACATTGATGACAAGAAGAACTGGATAAGCATATTCCCGGGCAAGTATGACAGCGCACGGCTGGTGGTAGAAACATTATTTATTTAGGAGAAGCAGCGCACACCGGGTATTAGCTAGTATGTATTAAATTAAATGTACCCAAAACTTAATAACTCACTGGCACTATTGAACAAGGGGCATCATAGCTGCGCGGACAACAGCTCTCTTTATTTCTGTATCCTTAGCTAATATTTTCCAATTATTTCCTATAAAATCCTCCTACTCAAATCAGGATAATATTATCTAGCCCCATTATTGATTTTCCCCCTAGTTTTCCTATATGAAGATTCCATGCCCCTTTTTCATTCGCCATGCACCCATGAGTTGTAAAAAATGTAGGTCACACGTGTGTATACGGGTGTTCTCTAGCGAGAGTTTCTCAACCAAGCTAATTTATTTACGATCATTTAACTACATGTCGTTAGCACATCGCCTCAATGGTATCCGGTAGGCAAATAAGGTATTACATGGATTGATTAAGGTCTGTTAGATTCTGCACAGAGGCCTTTTCATTCAGGTTTCCGTTCTTTTACGAGCCTAAAAATCTTCTGGCTCGAATCCACGGCTTGACGTCCTTTCCCGAGGACCTGTCCTATGGATTTTTCCACCCGACCCCGGTCGGGTTTGAACCCGCGACCCTCGAGACTAGAGTTAAGGAACATGCCACTAGACCAACGCGGCCGACTATTTAAATAATATCTGTTGATCATCGTAAGTGATATAATGTTTTGATTACGAATACATTTTATCCCTCCTTACAACAATGTCCCCTTAAAATGTATAATGTATGTAGGCTTACTCCTTAAAAACACTTTCATGTAAGACTAATATTGAACATAAGTAGGAATGTATTAATAGTCTTTGTGTTTTTAGGCTGATGCTGAGGGTAAAATCACAGACGCTGATAAATTCACCAATACTGTGTCTGAAATGTACAGTGATGATGAACTTAAAGCCAAGGTCAAAGAAGTAAGCGCAAAGTGCATTGAAAAGGCCAATGGTGAACACGGAACAGGTACTTAAAGATCTATGTCTATTTTTTTATTCTACATTCGTTATCTACGTTCAGGGCTATTACGAAATAAGTTACAAATACGGGGTGAATCATAAATATGGCTATACGTTTGATCGCGTTGTGTGATGAAAATATTACAATTACAGGAAATATGAAATTACCGTTGGAAAGGCAATAATTCAATTTACATCAATGGAATAAAAAAACAGTGTAGAACTTACATCATTAGTCAAAATGCCGTTGAATATGCAACAGCAAATTACAATTGCTGCATGGGCAATAACGTATGCTAATGATCGTGAGTCCGCAAGACAGGCAAGACGTGGGTTTAACGTAGCATTGCAGCCGTCGACTGTGGGGAAGAGGAGAAAAGGACTGCTGGAAACGGGATGGATGCAGAAAATCAAACCTCCTGGAAGGCCTCGCATTAGCACGGATGCAGAAACAACAAAGAGAATTGTGGAGGCGTTCGAAGCTAGCCCACAAAAATCAACCCGCCAAGTGCACGTGAGAAGTGATTTGTTTTGTTTTGTTCTATTGTTGTAATTTGAAGGGTTCCCTTTCCAATTATAACATCATATTCCCTTCAATAATAATATTTTCGTCGTAAAATGCGATCAAACGTACAGACATATTTCTGAATCACTCTGTACAACGTTCTGTAAAATAAGTTGTACAGTACTTGAAAGCGTTTTGCATAGTTTTGTAGAGGAACTCTTGAAATTAGGTTTTTGAACTAACAATAACACTGAGCAACAAAAAAGAAACTTTGTTTTTGTCTCAGAAGGAAAAATATGTGATTCTGATAGTACTTTTTCTCCTGATTTAAAATATGATATCGGTTTTTCTCCATTTTGCAAGGTTTCCGAGAGAACAGACATGTATAATTTCAAACACATTAATATTTTCTACATTCGTAATTATACAATATTCGAACATTCGGACTCACCTAGAAAGTAAGAAATGACGATTTTCTGCTATATTTCGCCTGTGGAGCATTCCTCTTGATGGTCCAACAATAAAATCGGCCAGCATATTAGCATTCCATTTGCCTTGATATCTCTTTTCCATAGCTGAAATCTCCTGATGAAAGTTATCTCCGTGCTCATCGCTCACTGCGCCAAGATTTTCCGGGAAGAAATCTAGGTTTATTAAAAAAATAATTATTTGAATCCATTAATTGAAATTGAAATAAAAAACTGTGGTTGATGGAGAAATTCCGAATACATATTTGAAAACACGATAAAAAACTAAATTAAAAAGGCCTACAACTATTGGTACTCATGAGACAAATATCATGTTGACCTGTGTAATCTATGTGTGATCCCGCGTCAAATGACACAAATCGAAAGGTACTACAAACGATAATAACAAAATTGCAAGATCTCCTGAAAATCGCTGCATGTGATCTTTCATTTGGAAATTTGCAAAAAATAGTTATCGTCCCTCCGGATCCTCGTAATACAAATGAAAAAGGACATATCAGAAAAGCTGTGGCAATGTCGATGCAGATATGTGAAGCTTACTTTAGAAACACAATATCTCCACCTTGGGTGATTTTACAGTAAACATAAAAAATGGGCTAGTAACATGTAAACCACATACTGGATTCTCCCAACTGAAATACAGTTTTGTAGACGTTCTCCGCTAGATTAATATAGGCCTACACAAATTCAAAATTTTTAAACATTTTAATTTGAGTGTGATTTCAGATTTAAAATTGGCAATATCAAGTGTTGATAGAAAAACACGGATTTGTTAAGTTTTGAAACACACGTAAAATGTAACTTTGTCATTTTAAAAATATTTAACATGACTTGTAAATAGTAGGAGATGCCACCTTTTTAAGTAAAATTGAAATTAAATGCCAAGAATCGCGTAAAATGGCTGATTAATAAAATTAATTATAGTAAGCTAGTCCACCGCTGTGGTCTCGAGGTAGCGTGCTGCCTTGTCACGCAGCGGGCCCGGGGTTCCATGCCCGGTCGGACAGTTTTTCTGGGTGAGGTTTTTATCGGGGTTTTCCCTCACCTGTAAGACAAATGTCAGGAAAACTTTAAGGTCCAAACGGTCCCCGAAATCATATGGCCATCATCATCCTTATCATTATCTTCATCATCCTTCACCGGTGTGGAAAGCAACGGAAAGTTACCACACCTACAATTCCCTAGTAAAGCTGCAAGCATAGCATGAAAATGCTATGAATGCAGTGAAGGGCCTGCCTTCGGGCAGAATTACTATGGATGGATGGATATTAAGCTAGTCGGTTCCTGTTTGTTTCAGGGTGAGCGATGAGATTTCCATCTCATATAGGGACCGAAAGAGAGTTGCGTGGGAACAGACAATCATGATACATTGTGCACCGTTGAAATGGTGTTGACTTTCGATGCCTAACTGCATGAGCACTATGACTTGTAGTTCAAAATTATTATTTTTGCAGGAATTTACTAAGTCCCATGATTTAAGATCATTTCCCGAGTATCGAACAGGTACCTTTGAAATCTTCGATGTAAGTCTTATCTCCACGAACTGTTAAGTGTAAGTAAATTAGTTTGTCCTCGTGAGTTTCGCATGGAAGTCAGGACCTTTATTTCCATATATGGTTGTACACCCTTACTATGATTTTGATTGGTTAGAATTTTCAATCACATGTCTCCTAGGGACGTAAAAATTATTATTTAAACTCCCACCTATTTCTTAATTTCTTCTCACGGCTAGGGAGCGTTTCTATAGTTTGGGCTTCCCGCGGCTGTAAATTTTGAAGTATGAAGTTTCTCCCACACGTCATTTTTCAAACTAGACCCAGCTTAAGAATTTCCAGCCTAATTTTGGGGCTACGTATTTACGACCTCTTCGCATTTAGGATTCCCACCGCTACTTGTGGGAATTTTACTTGTGGGAATAAGATATCAAATGACTTTGTATTCTACATTCAGTTCATTCTTTGTTTATTGATTCATCGTATTTATTAATCACTATACTAGATTAGTGCCCTATCGTATTCGCTACATTTATACAATTACATTTACGAACATTTGATGCAAAAATATTAAATTTTGATTACAAAATTCAATTTAGAAACTCATTTTAAAAAGGTTATAAATATTTTAATCATACTATAAAATAAGGAATATTATTCGGATTAAAGATTTTTTTTGTGGAGACATTGAGCTTTGATGTGTGTCGTTCGACGCAAGAATCATACGGTACATTGAACACGTCTTAATTCAGATATTAAATTCAAGGAATTGAGTTCTTTTAAATGCATATATCCATAATGTAATCAATTCCCTGTACCTCCTTATGAGAAGCAAAGGGTATTCACAAAGTATTTCTATCGAGCCCTATTCCTCGCTAACTTTTTTACTTCAATCCATGTTTTCCCGTCCTTACCAATTTCTTCAATAGTCTTTCTCTTTCATGTGTTTCTAAGTCTTCATCTTCGTTTACTACCAACTCTCAGCTTTATCTACTTTTCATAATCTGTGTTCTATCCAATTGCACTTTTTTAATACTAATAAAATTTCTTTTTGATTTGTTAGCTTCCAGAATATTCTAAAAATGTAAAGACGTCAGGCATACATTTATTATAGTAAATCTCCCAGACATCTATTCGTTTTTAACAGATGTCAACATTAGGGTTATAACTTTTTGGACTTTTGTGAGATAAAATACTTCCTGTGTAATGGATGGATGAACTTTTACTTAAAACCATTGAAAAAACCCTTCATTTCACTGAGCTTCAAGAAAAGGTCATCCCCAAATATATATCAAAATTTAATATTGATTTGGGGGTGAACTTTTCTTGAAGCTCAGTGAAATAAAGGCCTTTTTTCAAATGTTTCAAGTAAATGTACACCCATTCATTGGACAGAAATATTTTATTTCAACAAACAGTCCAAAAAGTTACAGCCTGACCCCCTAGGATTATAGGCTAATTGTTTGGACTTTTGTGAAATAAAATACTTCCTGTGCAATGAATGGGCGAATTTTTACTTAAAACCAATGAAAAAGGCCTTCATTTCATTGAGCTTCAAGAAAAGGTCACTCCCAAATCAATATTAAATATGTATTACATAAATAGGATATATTTGGGGGTGACTTTTTCTTGAAGCTCAGTGAAATGAAACCTTTTTTCAATGGTTTTAAGTAAACGTTCATCCACCCATTGCAGAGAAAATATTTTATTTCACAAAGGTCCAAAAAGTTATAACCCTAGTGAACATATCTCCTTGTAATCGCCGTGTAAATGTAGATGTTTGCTAAAGAAGTAAAAATACAAATTTAGAAGATAATTCTTGATTTATAATAAAGAAAAAGTAATGAAACCGGCATATTAAGCTTTGGTCTGGATTTAGGTTTAGTTTAGGTTTACGGACTCTCCTGGTGCTCAAGTATCATTCATCACCTCTCACATAATCGGGTAACGTAACTCGTGTTTCCAGCGCCCCGACTTCAGAAGTGGGTTACAATTCCGCTAATCCGAGGAGATAATACTAGAAATGTAATGATGACAGTCAGGTGACATTGATAGAAAATACATATAACTATAGATATGCTAATTAGTAGAAATTCAATTTGTGTCCAATTAAGCAATATACAGTAATGACTTAAGTATTAATACATGATATTGATTTCAATGCTGTTTGATACATTTAAACAACTGACACGATAGTATTGCACCAATGAGGGTGTCTGAATTCCATGGTCCTCGTATAACAACTAACGGAAGAATATCAACGCCGGGTTATAATTTGATTTTATAGGCCTAATTTATTATTAGTAGATTTCGCGGTATTTTCAACGGAATTATATTGGATCGTGTACTTTCTCCTGGTACATTAATGATGACAGTCAAAGGTACAAGCAGGTTACATAAACATTATTGTTTATGAATCAGTTGTGTTGCTTATATGTGTAGGAGCGCTCTGTGTGTATGAGGAGTTCGTTGTCATCCATGTCAGTCGTAGAGAAGGTACATCAGGAGAAAAACGCCGCCAGCTTTTTCTACACAGTAGTTGTTCATTGTGACGTCTATTAAACACTTATTTGCAGTGTGGTCATTAAACATGAATGATATGTTCCACTATTTATAAGGTAGTTCGGGTAATGTGTAACCTTCTTTTTGAATGGGCCCTGTTAATATCTTCTTTAATTGGTGCTGCCCTCGAACAGAAAATATTTTAACTTCTTCCCTTCATCAACTTTGAGGGGTTCAAGGCCAGTTTATTTTATTATTTGTGCGAAGAAGGGATTATTTGTGATAATTATGAAAATGACCACTTTAAAAGTTTTTCGAGCTAAGAATCAATTCTTAATTTCTGCTATTGAATATTAAAAATTTTGAAAAAAAACTCCTAAATATATTATTATATTATGTAGATGCTATTTTAATATACTGACGGGTTTGGTTTGATATTATGTGACAAGGTGGCTATATAAAATAATTAAACATAACAGAGGAATTCGGTTAATGTGGACCATCCACAAGGATCTGAGTCCACTTTACACGAATACGTATATTTTATCAATGAGGATGCTATGTGTAAAAACCATTCACTTAATTAATTGTATTTAATATCCTTGTAATTTTACTAAATCCAAAGACCGTCGCTTTCTGCAGTTGAATTACATGTGAATGGTATAATCAACAATAATTTTTCAAAATACTAAATAAATATCAAACGCTCCTTAATTATTATCAGTCATAAATATTTTCAGATTAATCTGTGCCTGTCTGTATAAATTAATAGAGTAAATAAACTTAAAAATAGAATGAAAACTACGATGGAGGTTAAAGTGGACCACTCTTGTAATGTAAAAAAATGTATAAATTATGAAGATGCTTCCATATTTGAATAAAATAACCATGTTATTTCATAGTTACAACACTAATGATAATCACTGTAATTAAACAAAATTCAAATCCCCTAATTAAAAGAAGGAAAACAACACATTCTAAACGGTGGTCCAAATTACCCGAAGTTCCTCTACATTCACTGTACAGCACAGCCCCTTACGAGTGAACGCCACATATTTGAACTCCCTCCGAACCGGGTAATACTCTCGATAAATTTAGAACCCGGTTTTATGACAAAACCTCAGACCCTAATTATTAGCTTATGCCTACAACTCCATCTGTAAAAAACCGGATCGGCAGCAATCTGCAACACGCTTGCGGATCGTAGGCCATTCACATATTTCTCATTTCACCAATTTAAAGGTTTAATGTAATACGTTAATGTGTTTAATGTTCTAGAGGGAAAAAATGGACATAACAAAATAGCAATACTAGATGCATTCATGTGCTTCAAAATGGAGGTGGACATGGTAAGTTAATAATAGAAAATTACCTCTTTGCTATAGACCTGGAAATAATACAAATGCACAGATTTTTATTATGAATTACTTGTGGTAATTACATTAAAATATTCTATTCGTTTAAGGACACAAATGTATTGTTTTCTCAGAAAAAATGTACAAAATTTATTGGTTCATCACTTATTAATGATGGCGAGAATTATTCTAATTGTCACACAGTATATAGGAGAAGTGAAATGGTAATTTTGTTTTCTTTGGTATTTTTTGATCCCACGGCTTGTTTGAGCACAAAATAAATAAGAGACGGAATGTCATTAACTTTTGATTTCCACCTACGCTGTGATAAATTTAGTATCGTTTTGTTCTGTATCAACGAGGAACTACAATTTACCACCATAGGGAGATAACTAACCTCCAGGAGTGTAATTCTGTACATGTTGTAGGAAACGTACCGAAAACAAAATTTCATTTATATTGGTGCTGTTTTTAGAAAACAATTCTTTGAAGATATTGTATGCTATGTCATGTTTTCCTCTGTTTTTTTCTGGAAGTATAAAGTAACAAGATACACACGCAGCCTCTTCTACGCTATCATACATAATCTAATCAGCATTGAAAATAATTAATATTTAATATATATGTTAAATATCATTCACTGAGAGTAGTTAATAATAATAATTAGAATAAGAGCTAATCGTTATCTCAATCAAGAAATTAATTTATTAAGTGGATGTTACAATCTCCTAGTGTGAGATCATTTTCAAGAGATCATCATCATCATCATAGTACATTCACGAATTTAGGCCATTTGTTGACCTGTTTCGGCCTCAAGAGAAACACCATCCAGAAGTCTTTTGAGTGGACGTCCTGGTATTCTTCTTCCTGCAGGTTGATATCTTAACATTAGTTTGGGTATTCTGTGATCTTCCATTCGATGAACATGTTGCATCCATCTTGACTTATAATTAGAAATTTTGTTTTCTAAAGGTTCCATGTGTAATTCTTCTAAGATGTCTTCATTTTTTTTTGTGATCTAGTAGTGTGTATCCTGCAGTCCTCCGAAGATATCTCATTTCAGCAAGAGATGTTTGTTTATAATACGTAGTTACCATCACCAAGACAATTTTTTGATGAACAAAAATTTAACAAGGAGATTGAAACGTGGACTTAATAAATCAATGTTTTGACTGAGATAACGATTAGTTCTTGTTCTAATTATTGTTGAAAATAATTAAATCTGGATACTAGCGGGCCCGGGTTCAAACCCAGAGGGGTTGAACATTTTAATTATTCAATTAACACATTCACTTCAGGTTTAAATGTTCAATGCTTTCCCCAGAAACCGGATTTGAGTCCCCGTAAATTATATTGTCTATTTTCTGATATTCAAAACGAACAAAATATAACGGTACTTCAAATCACAATAAGGGCGAAAACAGATTCTTCTAGTATTCATAAATGTACAAAATATTGCAAACTATGTAACAGCAGAGTTAAGCTAGTCTACCTCGTCTTCTGAGGCGAATGAGTTCATTTAATTTCAAAGGTTTCAATTTCTGAGCCAGGAGAGGTAATGGTGTTCAAATATTAATCGCTAGATTGTTCACCATATCCCTGGATTAATTAGCAAACTTATCTGCACTACATATGTTGAGAAGACAAGTGGTATTGTTCATAGTGATTCGTCCATCAGCTGGTGATTTCCGATAGGAGTAGACTACGTGCCGGCACCGAATTTCATCTTCTCCCTTCTCTTCATCATCATGTCTCATACAACACACTTTACACTTCACAAGCATAATAAACATACACTCTTCCTACACTCCTCTCTGTACACTACACAAGAATATATTATATATGTAAAGTGGTCTGCCGAAGTGGTGCGTATATTGAAACTATAGCACATTAACACCAAAAGTGGTCTGCCGAAGTGGTGCGTATATTGAAACTATAGCACATTAACACCAAAAGTGGTCTGCCGAAGTGGTGCGTATATTGAAACTATAGCACATTAACACCAAAAGTGGTCTGCCGAAGTGGTGCGTATATTGAAACTATAGCACATTAACCCATTCGCTTCAGGGTTAAATGCTCAATGTATTTTCCCAGAAACCGGATTTAAGTTACAGTAAATTATATTATATATTTTCAGACAATCAAAACAAACAAAATATAACGGTACTTGAGATCATAATAAGGATGAGGGCAAGAACTCATTTCTCTATTGTTCATAAATGTTAACAATATATCACCCTGCCAAGGGATGTACAAAATATATAACAGCAGAGTTAAGCGAGTCTACCTCGTCTTTTGAGGCGAATGGGTTAACACCAAAAGTGGTCTGCCGAAGTGGTGCGTATATTGAAACTATAGCACATTAACACCATCTATACCCACATGTGAAACCCGAAACACATAAAATGTAGTTTGTGGCATTAGAGCACACATGTTTTAGCTACTTTTCTATATGGTCCCTAACTTTCTCAACACATTGTTCCTACCGTGGTATTAGATTCAGTATATCCTGGTTCATAGAAGTTCGTTCGATTGGAGTATAGCACTCTGTTGACAGCTGATCGCACTTCTACATATTTCATATCTCAAAGTGATGGTCGGCCAGGACTTTCTCACGGGACCAGACAGATGAAATTTCGACGGTGCAAGGTCTGGACTGTATGGTATGTTGAATGTTACGACATTCTGCGGGGCGAAACGTGGCTAATCGCAAAGGTTCTCACGGCTATCCTCGAAGAATGCGCACCACATGGAGATGTTGCTACTGCCCTTACAGTCTTCCCTATATGTTCCACACATATCCACACATACCCCGGGTTATGTACTTTAGTCAACGAAAATTATTACACATATTTGTAGTGAAAACTTCAATTTATACACCCGTGAAATTTCAACATCTCAGTCACAATACGAATGCAGAGAATAAACCTTTGCGCAACTTTCTATTGTACTCTCGTAGTTTTACTCTACATGTCACCTGGAATTTATAACAAAATCTATGCGCTTTCCACTCGGTATTATGCAGTTATAGTTAATAGAGCCTTGAGTGTTTTAAGTCATCATAACTTGGTCCGGAGCTACGGAACATTATTTGTTTGAGTCACTTGAGTCACTATGCGAGAACAAATGCTTTAATGGGATTTCAGCTAAAAAGGGAGCACCCAAAATCGTGAAAATTTGGTGAGCTAAAATAAGAATAACACTAAGAAATTAGGACTGGAAGTAAATATCAATAAAACTAAATATATGGTCACACGTAGAAATTCATTAAATAATGGAAATGGACAGCTAATGACAAATGAGGGAAATTTTAAGGAAGTGGCTGAATTCAAATACCTAGGAACAATAATCACAAATAGGAATGAGATGCACAAAGAAATTAAACATAGGCTCAATTCTGGAAATGCGTGCTATTATGCATTGCAGAGACTCATGATGTCCCAACTCCTTTCAAAAAACGTTAAACTAAAAATATATAAAACTATTATTCTACCAGTTATATTATATGGGTGCGAAACATGGACTCTTACTTTAAGAGAGGAAAGGAGATTACAAGTATTTGAGAATAAAGTACTTAGGAAAATTTTTGGACCAAAGAGAGATGAACAGACAGGTGAATGGAGAAGACTACATAACAATGAACTACATGGTCTTTACAGGAAGTCAGATATAATAAGAACAGTTAAGTCTCGTAGACTGCGATGGGCAGGACATGTTGCACGTATGGGGAATGAAAGACTTGCATGGAAACTTCTTGTAGGAAAGCCAGAGGGAAAACGCCCGGTTGGTAGACCAAGAATGAGGTGGGAGAATAACATTAACTATGATTTGAGGGAAGTAGATTATACAGGGAATGATTGGAAAGCATTAGCTCAGGATAGGGATGTATGGAGAGCTTATGTCCGTGCGGTCATGAACCTACGGGTTCGATAGTGCCAGTGAGTAAGTAAGTAAGTAAGTAAAATAAGTAGTGGCTCAGGTTGAGAAAATCAGCTATAATTGCTGAATGAGCCCACATACTGATCACATATATCCTCTATACTGGTAGGATGTACGTCTATCTCTGTGAAAACACGGTATATCAATTGGAACTGAGGCAAGAAACAGGTGATAAGCCATGGGCATTCTAGACCTGTCGTGTTATAGACGTCTGGCGTTCACACAGACATATATATATATATATATATATATATATATATATATACATATATATACATATTCAACGAATGTCATCTCATAGAATTCCAAAAGCGATACTTCGTTACTGCCCCAAGGCAAAAGATCGCTGGGACGTCCAAAAAAGTGATGAATGGAAATTTCCTCTTTGAGACCGTAGCAGGCCACATGATCTAATACTTACATGGATGATATATATATATATATATATATATATATATAGAGAGAGAGAGAGAGAGAGAGAGAGAGAACAGCTCATGATGTCAGCAGGGTTTTGAGCCCTACGTGAACTATCAGAACAAGCGTCTGGTACTCATTTCCATTAGAGATTGAGTCGACCCAAGGGTCATGGTGTCGTCAGAAATTTTGAGTCAGTTTAAAAATTCTGACCCCGAGGATTCAAATACTGGACCTCCCCGCTTAAAGTGTATTGCCTTAACCAAATACTTTATAGCGTTTCCCCATAATATATATATATATATATATATATATATATATATATATATATATTAAAGCAAATAAATAATACTAGTCAATATTAATAAAATGCATAATAATAATATCATTCTGTTGAGGTGAATAGTCATAAAGTAAAATATTAAAACACATACCTAGGCAGGTGCAGTCGTCCTCAACTAGGTTAAATTTTTAAAACTGTAGGCCTTTGAGAAGCCGGGTTCCATCTTCTGCTGAAGATGAAAGCAGATTTTTGAATGGTCTTACAGTTTAAAAAAAATAACATTTGAGAACGACGGCACCTGCCTTCATTTCAATATTTTACTTATATGTAATATATCCTGTGAACTTAACAAGCTTATACAAATCAATTATTTCTGCATTTAATTTTCAGGGTTGTCCAGAAACGAAGAAGATTCACAGTAAGTACCTAAGTATTATAAATTCCACACATACGATATCCACTACCGGACTCTGGAACTCTTTATCATTGGAGTTCATGGACACTACCTTATTTTATAAGATTTTTAAGTATCTTTCTTTCTTATTGATCTCTCAGCAAATTAATTGATTTGTCAGATATTTCGTTTCTCTAAGAATATTGATTTGATTCATAATAATTTAAACGTTTTTATTTTTCTCCATTGTAGTTTAATCTCTAACCTTACAGGTACATTTATGTGCCACACGCCATCCGGTTCTTTCAATGGAACGATCTATCGGGAGACGAATCATAAACATCGGATCACACACACACACACATATATATATATATATATATATATATCCTCAACTCATGTCCAACTCAGGGTCGGGTCGAAGGATGAGATTAGATGAAGCATCCTATATATAGAGGTCTGTGAATAACAACGGTGCCGGCCGGCCACGCCTGACGCACTATCACAGGGGTAGATGAACGCAATGTAATCAAATGGATGAGTATGGGGAAATGGTGGAATGAAATTGTGGCAGAAAAAAAACGCCGAGAAAATCTGCCCAAGTTCCGTTTCGTCCACCCTGAAACCCACATGGGTGACCGAGACACGATATCGGGACCCCAGCAGTGACAGGGAACACCTCACCACTTGCGCCACAGAGCCGCCTTGAATCACAAACATATGCCCACTTTTTTGACCATATACATATATGGAGAGTCTCCCTGATTGAGAGGTAAGCTCAATATAAAGCCATCTTAGAGACAACACGAACATTTAGGACAATGCAACCAATCACTCACATGTACACCATCTACAATGTTGAGCCTTTGCCTCTCCTTTGTTAGGAGTTAATAGACCAAGCTAATTTAGTTACCGCTCATTTGCCCATATATGTCATGAATGGTAAGCGGTCAATATGGCGACCCAATTAGACATCTAGCAGGCAACTAGTAATAGTAGGACGTAAGATGCATATAATATTATTTACAAATATAGGTCGCACGGGAAGTAAGCTGTACGTGCTGTTGACAGTCCGTATCAATAAAATAACATCTAGTAATAGTATAAAGTAAAGCAAAACAAAAAACACAATAGATAACAATACAATTACATGATACATAAATGAGGTTACATAAAATTATTAGGTATTAATGATATGGCACTTTGCTTATATATTTACTTCTTCACGAATGAGTGTTTTTCTTATTTTCCGAGTTTTCTAAATATTAACCCACCTTATCCAAAGCAGACAACTATGTTATTACTAGGATGATGAGGTAGGTAAAATTTGTTTAAAGACCTTTTTATTCAGGCTTAATGATCTTTTACGAACCTGAAAATATTCAGACTCGGGACTCATGACTTAAAAGTCCCTCCCGGAGGACTTACTCCTTGGATTTTTCCATCCTAAAAAATAAATCGACCCTGGCCGGGTTTGAATCCGCAACCCTCGGGACCAGAGGCAAGGAGCATAACCACTAGTCCATCGCGGACAACATTCACTCACTTAGTCATATAGAAAAGAGGAATATGACAAGATGGTAATTATGTTGTCCAAATCTTTGAGGAATATTTGAACCTTATATGGTGCCGACATTTTTCTTAGAGGTGAAAAAAAAAGTAAAAAAAAACTCTCATAGGAAACGTGTCCCGACTGGAGATCGAGCCTGGTCCCAATGTGAACAAGACAACGACATAGCCTCGAGACAACAGTTGACTTCCTCAAAAGTAATATTATATTTTTTTCAGATGAAATGTGCGACAAAATGCGAGAGCGTCATCCCTAGAACGGACCAAATTCAGAAGAAAATTGAACTGTATAACACATGAATGTACGCAATACACTGCATAACTTTATGTAGCCTGTTCATGTTAGTAATTAAAAATAAATAATAGATTAGCAATATATATATGTTATTTTTTATATTTAATACACAGCCGGTTTGACCAACCTTTGTCATCGTTTAAACGCTTATGTTTATTATTTTAAAAATCGTTACTGAACTTTCGCGTTACACCACGCTTCGTCAAACGAAAACGGACACTTCATGACAAGTTATATTAACGTGACATTTTTGTTTCATTAAAGATTTAAAGGACTCGTTTATCTAATTACGCAGAACGGCGGAATGTTTTGATGCAGAGCTAATGTATTTGCACTATTTGGAAAATGAAGAGCGGTTACAGAACATTAACATCCGCATGAGGATTAATCATTTTGATGAAGTGCCTGATAGAAAATTTCTAGAAATACATCACTTATAGAAAGTAGTGGTATTATCGCCTCACTATGATGGTTCTCCGTTTATATAAAAGGGAGTGCCGCGTGACAATGATTAACATGCGGAATTATTAAGGTGGCGGTAGTCGGCATCTTTATATTTAATTACATATAACAGTTGCGGGAAACCAAAGCGAGCTGCAGGATAATAATCATAGTGAGGCTATAATATTAAAACGTTTAGAAGAAATTGCAGGTAGACCAAAATATCATACTCTCAGGAACGTGTACAATAGTATATTACAATGCAAGGTTGGGAAGTTGTATTTACAGAATCGAGGAAAATGTTTAAAAACCGAGCGACAGCATGGTTTTAATTTCCGAGATTCTGTAAAACACTTCACAAACGTGCGTTGTACATTATGTTTTGCGCGATGGAGTTTTCAAAATAATACATAACTTAATAGTAATATAATAGCATCTTTCTTGGAAATATGTGCGTTCATTACAAACAATTGAGTAACGTTAACAGTGTGAGCAATGGTTGTTAATTGAAAGTTCAGGAGGCCGTGAGACTATTAATATTGATAAAATGGCCGCAAATAGTCTACGTATTTATTGTTTTATATTGTTTCGAATAAAGCTCAGTTCATTTAAAATGCAGCGATTGTTTCGTATAATGTATATTAACACTACCTTTTGGATATTTTTTGTATATACATTGTACGTAGTATACATAGAGGGCAGTGGTTTTACTTCCCGCAGGTGGGTATAAATGTAGTATTACAGTATAGTTATTTAGGTTGGCAATCCCGAAATGAAGGAAGTTGAACTATCAATCATGGTCGTCATTGCTGTAAGTACGTCAAAAAGTACTATCGCGCAAAAAATATTATTTTTATTCTTGGAAAAATTCTAGTCTCGTTATATTATTTTTGTTTGAGGTTTCCATTGCGATAAAGTTACATCAAATAAGAATTTCGGTAAAATACAGAAACAAAGGATGATCACATGGGCCATAGTTATAAGGAACATTGCTATTAGTCAATCTCAGCGATATAACAAAATTGCTGTGCACGATTTTTTTTTTCAAATGCACCAGGTTGCCTTTCGACATTCCTGGTGTTCTCTCCTGGCATGGCGTACTTGTAACCCACTTCTGAGGTTGGGGCGCCTGGAAGGCGGGGTTACGTTACCCCGATGATATGATGAATGATGATGATAATGGTGCGCCAGGAGAGTCCCTAATCCTAAGCTTAATCTAAGATGAATATGAAAGATGATGACTGCGATGGCCATATGATTTCGGAGACCGTTTGGGCCTTAACGTTTTCCTGACATTTGTCTTAAAAATGAAGAAAAACCACGATAGCACCTCGCCCAGAAAAACTGTCCCGACCGGGGATCGAACCCGGGCCCGCTGCGAGACAAGGCAGCACCCTACCTCGAGACCACAGCGGTGGACTAGCATGAAAATTATAATAAGCAAGATTGTTAAATTAATACTGCACGTTAATAAACGAATGTTCGATTTAAAGAAACTATATCTCATGAAACGCACTAATAACTGCGTATTAAAATAAAATACCTGTTTATTAAGACTTAATTTGGACAGTTTTAAAAAAGGTTGGTGAAACCGGGCAATAGTGTTTTAGCAATTGTTCTTCTTTTTCTGTGTCTCTAAAGTTATCAGTGTTCTTTGGCTTCTTCAACACTATTCCTGCATATATTCCTTTCCCTTACCAACATTAACACTTCTTGTAATCCATCCTCCATCCATTGTCTTCAACTCCATCTAGTCACGTAGTACTCGGCCAAGTTAAGAATGCACGGCTACAGGGAATGTTTGTTAGCCCTAGTGTGAAAGATAGTTGACAAATCGGTCATTTTTGTCTACGACTGCTGAAGATTTTGGATCATTTAAAAGCACAGTGTTTGTCATCTCTCTATTACCAGGCTCACAACACAGGATCGAGAATTGGCAATATACAATGAGGAAGGCGAAGGAGATTAGCTCATTCCCCGGTAGTAATATGGTTGCCGGATTATTCATTTAATCAAGAACTACTGTATGTGACGGTTCATTAAAAACACAGTATTTGCCAGCGCTTCTCTCCTAATCAAATAACACAACACAGGTAGTGGCTACAAACTAAGAGAAGAAAGATAATCAATAGCAGATTCCTAGCATATTTTCCTAGTGCATATTTAACTTGGGGGAGTAGTGCAGCTCCTTATCCGCGAAAAGTGTAGCGGGGACTGAAGAGAAAGCGAGGTACTGTATTTACTATTACATGAAAATGTGCATCTATATTCATAACTATTGAATAATAATTTCGCCTCCATAAATATTTTCCTTAGATATTGTACTTACACTATTGTTAAACGCAATTAGCATGGATAGTAACGACACTAAGGAATGTGACCTCCCGCGTGATGTTTTCTCTACTCACCGAATCACATTCCAAGCGCTAATTTCCTCCTAAGTAACTATTGCCTCCCCTGGTTTAACTTGGCAATAATATTGTAGAAAGAAGCAACTGTACTCACCTCTCTCACTCGCATCAGTGTTGACGGTGTTTCTTCACCAGATGTTAATAGGGGGAAGGGGGAAAATCCCGGGAATGTTTCGAAAACTAACAACAGGGTGAGTTCTTTCTTTTGTAACTGTCGAAAGTGGTCAAGGTTCTACCCTTATATATTCATCTCTCTCTTTACCAAGTTATGCCACCTATGTATTAACTGTAATATTTTGTCTGGCACATCCTCTCTGTCCAACAGTATTTCCATTGAGTATCTTTTTTGGAAACTTTCATCTAGTGCTAACTCTCGTGATGCCTCATTTTGATTATTGGGACATCTTATTGACAGATATTAACGATGGACTAGCACATAAATTTCAACATATTCACAACATGTGTATCAGATATATTTTAAATATTCGTAAATATATCCATATTTATTCATACTTTCGCGAACTATCCTGGCTCCATCTCCATGACAGTAGAAGAATGCATTATCTTATTCTGCTATTCAAATTTATACATAATTCCACACCAAACTAATTTCCTCTCGCTTCCATCTGCTAGTCTCCAATCACAATTTGGGTACACGATCACACCAGAATCTCCTACTTCACATCCCATAACACAAACCTCCCATTATTTTAATTCCTATACTTTATCTACTGCTAGACTCTGGAGCAGCTTACCACAAGAAATCAAGGACTGGCGGACATTAGTTTCCTTTAAAAGTCATTAAAAACTTTTTCTTATTTAATCAGTCTTTCAGTAGATTAATATTATTGACGGTTTCTGTTTTTTTTTTGTTTCTCTGATAATATTGATTGGATCCATCATAATTTTAATTTAATTTATAGAAATATTTACTTATTATTGCAAAGTCAACATTAATAACATTCATAGTAAATCTCCGTTCAGATGTTAGTCACAATATTATTATTATTATTATTATTATTATTATTATTATTATTATTATTATTATTATTATTATTATTATTATTATTATTATTATTATTATTATTATTATTATTATAAAATATAAAATGATCAACCTTGTAGGTCCGTCTCTTCAACTTTTTAAACTATTAATGAACTGTAGACCTGTATGGCACACTCTTTTGAGTAACACTAAGGAATTGGGCCTGGAAATAAACATCAATGAAACTTAATATATGACCACACATAGAAATGCATTATACAGTAGAGTCTCGATTACCCGAGGCAATGTGGACCGAGGTTACGTCGGACAATAAAAAACTCAGATAATACGGACTCTGTCAAAACATTAGAGTGAAATGTAAGGTAAACTGGTGAAATTAATTTAAAGTATTAATGAAAACGGACAGTTAATGAAAAATGGGAGAATTTTTAAGGTATTGGATGAATTCAAATACCTAGGAACAATATATTGCCAAGAGGAATGAGGTGAAGAAAGGAAGTAAATATTGGCTCAATTCTGGAAATTATTAATATGCGTTTAGAGGGAGACTCTTTTAGCTCCAAATTCTCTCACAACACATTAAACTGAAAACATATAAATCTGTTACTCTCCCAGTAATGTCACATGCGAAACATGGAGAGAATATTACAATTTAGAGAATAAATGTATTAAGACAAATGTTGGACGAAAGAGAGAGATGAGCAGGCAGGTGAATGAAGAAGACTACACAACCGTGAGATAGATAATGTTTATGAGAAACCAGATATAGGCCTAATATGAACAGTTAAATCTCATGGGTTGCGATTGGTAGAACACGTGCCACGAATGGGGAATGAAAGAGGGGAAAGGAAACCACATGTAACAAAACCAGAATGAAAGCGCCCAGTAGGGTAGGAAAATAATAATAATAATCAAGATTTGGGAGCAGTAAATTATACGGTGAATGATTGAAAAACATTAGCTGAAGATAGAGATGTATGGAGAGGTTATATCCGCGCGACCATGAACCTACCGTTCTATAATGCCTGTGAGCTAGTTAATTCTTCTTCTTCATTTCACGGGCTAGGCAAATTGCCTGTTCTGCCTCACAGTTGTTCTGTTCATCTCTTTACTGACCTTTCTACATTCCTTGAACCTCTTGGCTTGTAGTTAAATCCTGCTTTTGGTAACCTTGTTAAAATCTTTCTTTCTACATGTCTAAAAATTTATCTCCATATTATTTAATTCTATCATTCAATGGATATATTTTTTACTCTGTTCTTATATCTTAATTCTTTATCTGATCCAATCTTGTGCAGTCTTTTGTCCTTCTAAGGAAGTTCATTTCTACGTTTTGTATCCTACTTTGTAATTTTTGGTCACTACCCAAGTTTTATTCCCATAAAGTAATGCCGGAACTGCCAATGTTTTATAAAACTTTAATCTAATATCACTTCTTGTTTTGTTCTTTAATGTTTTATGTAACCTATAGTTCCGCATATCATTTGAAATTTCGACAGTTTCGTATTTGTCTCTTTCAGTTTTTGTATTTATAGTAAAATTACAACCCAAATAATTAAAATTTGTTACTTGTTCTAGAGGTTAGTTTTCATTATGATTTTTGATCTTATTTGTTTATTTCCCCAAAATGCCATAATTTTTTTGCTTTTGATATTTTAAAGTTAGTTAATTATTTAGTTACTTACAAGTACGTGTTATTAAAAAAATCATTATACTGTGTTGATTCGTTGAAAAATTAATAAAATTAAAACATTGTGTGAATGTAATTTTAGAATAAATTGAGCAGAATGTGGTGATTATAGCAGCAATTAAGAACAAGAAAATCCATTAACTTCTATTTTAGAACACAACGTAGTTTACTAACTTTTTCTCCCAGCACTTGAATAATTGCTAGTGATTACAAGCAGAAGGGAGTTTCAATTTTCAACACCTTACGAATATTTTAATTTCTTTTCCTAACAACTTGTGAATTTTAAGTTAAAATGGCTGGTTCCAAGCTTAAAATTACCTACACAGCATCTAATATGCGCCAAGTTGGGGCAAGTCCACATCTTTGGGCTTTGCTAGGGTCGTGGGGGAAAGTGTAGTCTTTGTAAAGCTCAAACTTGGTTAGTTGTTTGAGAAAGTGCCGACCTAAGCTAAGTTATGGCTGTTTAGGGAAGTAACAAGTTCCATTAAGCAGTCTAACCTAAGATTTATATCAACCTTTTAACAGGTAAAGTAACGAAGTTTTTACCGGTACATATTATTATCTACGAACAATTGTAAAACTCTCTTCTATATGTTGCTATTTTGTTCTCCCTATGCTTTATATCTACAATATATTAATATATTGCTCAATAAAAATCTAACTTTACATTATATTTACTTATTCTGCAGGTTTTACAATGTTTAACATAATTTTCCTTCGCCCAACTAATCTGCTGTCATTCTCCTCCACATGTTTTCTCTGACAATCCAATCTCCAACGTCCAATCGTTTTCTCTCATGCTACTCAAAACACCATTAATCCATTTTATTTTTACCGTCCTCTTTCCCTTCTACCAAATTGCACCCATTCTAGAATTCTTCTTGGAATTCTGTCTTCTGTCATTCTTTTGACATGACCATACCATTTTAATTGTTTTTTTAATTAAATTCACAATTGAAGTTTGAACATTCATGTTTTATTTAATTAAATTATTTCAAATTTCACCTCTTCTATAAATTTCAGCTGAACGCCGCCAAAAATCCATTTCTGCATAATTTCATTTCTCATTGTTATAAATATTGTAATTCTGCGTCGTACATCATTATATTCCTCATTGTATTAAAAAGTTTGTTTTTGTTGCTCATATTCTGAACCCATGAAACACCATCTAATTTTGATATAGCAGATTTACCCTTATTTATCCTTTCATTAATTTCAGAATCATGAGTTCTATCTGCACTAATTTTTGCACTGAATCCGTATTTTAAAACGAGGTATTTTTGAATCTCCTATTACTATATAGTTTACTTTGTCCTGTTCATCTTTATCTTTAATCCACAATGTCCGTATTCTCACTTCAGTTTTCATGTCATGTACTCTAAATCTTCGTAATGCTCTGCCATCAATAGCTGATTATCAGCAAATAGCGACGAATAAAATGTATCTTTTACTACAATTATTTCCATAGATGAACATTCATTTTTCCATTGTGTTAAGCTGTTTTGTAAATATATTCTGAATAAGGTAGGCAATATACAATAGGCCTAGCCTTGTCTTAAACCTTCAGTAACTGTTAAACCTGATGTATTGTTTTACCCATTTTTAATCTAGAGATAGATCCATTTTCATTGCATGGAAATATTTTTATTTAATTCCTACTGCACGTAAAATATCCCACAGTTTCAATATACGTTATAACATAACATTTCTTAATATTTATTTACTAGTACCAAACACTTGGCACTGAAGCCATCAACTCTCTTGCTCTCCAATCTTTCCCACAAACTTTAAATTTGGATTAAAAAACCTCAGTGCCTATAAAAATGATCCTGTCCTATATGTTACTGTAGATTGCACAAAGGACAATCTGGGGATGAAATAATTCCAATTCTATCAAATGCTTTAACAATTATAACACGTCATCAGATTAATCTGCACTGATCATTCATTCGATACTCATTATTTTAATTATTGTGTTTTGAGGCACTACCATGCTTAATTTGTTGAAACTTCATTGTAATATTTGCACACTATAATTTCAAATTCTGGTGATGGGAAATAGTTAAGTCTCGTACATTGCAATGGGCATGACTTGAGGCACGAATGAGAAATAAAAGACGGGCATGTATTCTCCTTGTAGAAAACCAGAAGGATACTACAAGTAGGTAGGCCAAGAACGAGGTGAGAGAATAACATTAACCATGATTTGAGGAAAGTGGAAGCCAGACATAATCCATCCATAGTAATTCTGCTCGAGGGCAGTCTTTCACTGCAATCATAGCATTTCATGCTATGTTTTGCAGCTTTACTAGGGAATTGTAGGTGTGGTAGCTTCCCGTTGCTTTCCACACCGGTGAAGGATGATGTTTATGATGACGGCCATATGATTTCGGGGACCGTTTGGGCCTTAACGTTTTCCTGACATTTGTCTTACAACCTCACCCAGAAAAACTGTGCCGACCGGGATCGAACCCGGGCCCGCCGAATGACAAGGCACACGCTATCTCGAGACCACAGAGGTGGACCCAGATATAATAAGAACAGTTACTAAGTCTCGTAGACTGCGATGGGCAGGACATGTGGCACGAATGGGGAATGAAAGACGTGCATGAAAGCTTCTCGTAGTAAAACCAGAGGGAAAGCGCCCAGTTGGTAGACCAAGAATTAGGTGGGAGAATAACATTAACTATGATTTGAGGAAAGTGGATTATACAAGGAATGATTGGAAAACATTATCTCAGGATAGGGATGCATGGAGAGTTTATGTCCGCGCGTTCATGAACCTACGGGTTCGATAATGCCAGTGAGTTAGTTATATTATACAGGAGATGACTGGAAAACATTAAATAAGATTGGAGTTATGGGAAAGTTTATGCCCGCTCGGTTATGTGATTACTTACTTAACTGTTAGGAATGACTATTTAACTCGTGCCCCAAATGGGAGTCAATGACCAATCACGTTTCAATGATTTCTGTTTTACAACCAATCAGAGTCGTGTTTCGCGAAATACTTATCAGTGTTATATTTACCATATTAAAGAAAGCTCCTCCTTTTTAATATTCTGAACAGGTCTGACAATTATTTTGCAGTGACTGAGCCTATAAGAAATACGGCTACCAGATTGTATATATAGTGCATAGAGGTCGACACACTGCGCTTGCAGGAGTTAATATAAAAACATTTGCAGCAATTTATTATACCACCAAAAAAAGAAACCACTGTTTGCACTTTCTTAAATGTGTTTTTTCCCAGGTAATAATCCAGAAAAATATAATTGTCATATTTACATCATACGACATCAGAAATGAATTAATATACAATTTGATGTATTTCATTTTTTCTCCACTACAGAGCATTCTTACAATATTGCGTTCCTTTGGCAATAAATAGTATGATCTGGTTGCAGTGATAAAGAAAAGAAGCAGATGAAGCGTACCTATCGTTTCTCATTTGTTTTCAAACATCGCCGTTTACATTAAATATATAAATATTTAAAAATAACTATAGTTAAATAATGATTTGTGAGTAAACAGCTTAATTTTATTCGTTAAATAGTCCTAACAAATGCCACTCTTGATTTTCAAATTCACTATATGAATTCACTCCTCACTTCGTGAGTCGTGAATTTATCGATAATTTGGAAATCACTCGTGGCATTACTTATGATAAATCTGATGAATCGTTGTGCACAATTCTTCATCCATTCTAACTCTAACTCACTGGCATTAAGAACCCGTAGGTTCATCACCGCGCGGACATAAGATCTCCATATATCACTATCCTGAGCCAATATTTTCCAATCATTCCCTGTATCAAATCATAGTCAATGTTATTCTCCCACCTTATTCTTGGTCTATCAACTGGGCGTTTTCCCTCTGCTTTTACTACAAGAAGCTTCCATGCACGTCTTTCATTCGCCATTCGTTGCACATGCCCTGCCCATCGCAGTCTACAAGACTTAACTGTTCTTATTATATTTGACTTCCTATAAAGGCCACGTAATTTATTGTTATGCAGTCTTTTCCATTCACCTGTCTGCTCATCTCTCTTTGGTACAAATATTTTCGAAAGAACTTTATTCTCAAATACTCGTAATCTCCTTTCCCCCATTAAAGTAAGAGTCCATGTTTCGCATCCATAAAATATAACTTGTAGAATAATAGTTTTATATATTTTCAGTTTAACGTTTTTTGAAAGAAGTTGGGAAGTCAAGAGTCTCTGTAATGCATAATAGCACGCATTTCCAGAATTGAGCCTATGTTTAATTTCCTTGTGCATCTCATTCCTGTTTGTGATTATTGTTCCTAGGTATTTGAATTCAGCCACTTCCTCAAAATTTTCCACATTTGTCATTAGCTCTCCATTTTCATTATATAATGTATTTGTATCTGTGAACATATATTTAGTTTTATTGATATACTTGATCCGTTCTATGATCGAAATTGTAGTTACATATTTCTGAATGTAAAAAACTCCGTCACGCAGGAAACTCGTAAACTAGCAAATTCCTCAGTGTGTCGAATTTTTGGTCCCATTTTGATGGCTTAATTATCATATTATCTTTCTTTTAAATAAATATTTTGAATTCAGTATCTTGCGTAGAAACATGCATATGGCAGATACGCTATTTTTTTACATTAAGACTATTAGGAAACCCCCATTTATAATTGACGGATTTAGCTGATTTTGTAGAATAATTGTCTAGTTTTATTTCTATAGGATATACCGAGTTTTATTTTAAAAACTGAACAACCTGGCACTGGAGCGATTTATACGTTTTCGCTTCAGGCGAACACCCACACACAATGGCCTGACTTTTGTGGTTCTCTCTCTCTCTCCCTCTCTCTCTCTCTCTCTCTCTCTCTCTCTCTTACTTTTGTTATTACCTTATACTTTTAAAATTCATGACGAAACACCGTTGAGTTCAGTATGTAATATTTATAATATAAAATAGAATACCTGAGATCTCAGTCTTCCTGAACATTGGATGTGGTGTGTGGAGTACTTTCGAAGCATATGCTTCATCTTCAGCTTGTAAATTGGTACTGGTTGTTCGTGAGAATTCTGTAGAGCGGGTTGACGTCACTGGGTGAGTTCTCATTCAGCAGGTGAGCGTTTTTAGTTTCTTTTTGTATCTCGATTTCATCAACATTCTCGAAGAAGTATCCAAAAGGTAATATTAATATAGTTATACGAAACAAATCACTGCAATTTTAATGCTCTGAACTTTATTTGAAACGATATAAAACAATGAAAACGAACTTGCTGCCATATTATCACTAACTGGTCTTACAGCCTCCTGTAGTTTCAACTAATAAACTTCGCCCACACTGTTGACGTTAGTCAATTGTTTATAATGAACGCAAATATTTCCAACAAACATGTTATTATTTTACTATTATTTATTATTTTGAAAACACAATCGCGCAAAAAATAATGTAAAACGCACATTTGTCATGCGTTTTAAAGAATTTCGAAAATTAAGAACCTCGCTATCGCTTGGTTTTAAACATTTTTCTCGCTTCTGTAAAAAAACACTTCCCAACCTCGCTCGTAATATACATGGTTGTTTCTTTAGTTTTGGCAACAATATTGTGGAAACCAAATAAAACTAGGGTTGATAATTCTGTTTATTGCACGTGTACTTTCAGTGCCTCCCGTCCATCCTAGCATATGGACTCGCTTTCCTCCCCCCTCCACACATAACAATGAGCCGAAACTTATCAGTTTAGATCTAGGCGTCGCAGCATAACGTAGTACAATATTTTCGATGCAGAAGCAGAGAATTTGGTTGAAGATTGAATGTGCTAGAGGCAGAAACGCAATACAGTGTCATCACGTACTGCGAAAGGCTCGTGGTGCAGATGCATTGCCGTACCAAACAGTGGCAAGGTGGGTACAAGCCTTTAAAGGAGGACGAAAAAATGCGTCACTCATGCCTAGATCTGGTCAAACACCGGTTAATGAGAATGGCCTACAGAAAGTAATCGCATTAGTGGATGCGGTTCGGAACTGCACTACTTGAAAATGAGCCTCAGATATACTGTATTGGCAATTTCGACACTTTCGAATCTTTAAGATCCGATTTAGGATGCGAAAAATTGCTTACTGATGGGTCCCACATGAGTTATCTGAAATGCAGAACTTTATGCAATATGAAGCTGCTCGTACGCACTTGGAGCGCTATGAGAGGGAAGGTGAGCCCTTCTTACGACGTATCATCTCCATTGATGAGACCTGGGCGAAAAATATTGAACCACAGTTGAAACGTCAATCGTCCGAATGGCGTCATACAGGGTCACTGCGAAAAACAACAGTTCGGCAGACCGCTACGAATGCTAATCCTAACCTACGACTGGGATGGTGTATCTTAAAACATGTCGTTCCCCCAAGGCAGACCGTCAATTCAAAGTACTACTGTAAGTTTCTGCTATACAATCTGCGAGCAGCGTTAAGGAGAACCCGACGGCACTTCATGAATATTCCACTTGCATGACATGCAAGGGCGCATGTAGCAGGTGCGGTGTCTGATTTGTTCAGTCGCTTGGTTTGGGAGGTGTCCTACTACCCTTCATACTCTCCGGACGTAAGTCCCTGAGATTTCGACCTCATTCTTAAGCCCAAGGAAGCACTACTTGAGAAGAGATTCAGAACAGTGGACGACATTCTGAGTGCAGTTATACAGTCTCTACGCACCACCCAGAGATTTGGCCGTGCAGACGGCATTCTACGGATATCACATCGCTGGGAACACATTGTACGCAATGTCGGTGACTACATCGAAGGCCTCTAAAACTTACAACCATGTATGTATGCTATTTATTCAAGAAATAAATCACCATCATCATCATCATCATCATCATCCTAAGGCGCGACAACTTCAAAAGTGAAAGTTTTGGTCTTCTCAACAATCCTTCTCCATGCCAATCTGTCTCTTGCCATATTCAAATCAGTCACTTTAATTTTCTTTAATTCGTTCATTGTGTCATCCTCCCATCTGATCTTCGGTCTTCAAACTGTCCAGAAAAAAAATAGTTGCCAAAACTAAAGGAACAACCTATGTCAAACTGACCCAAACCCTCTGGCGGCACTATGGCCCTGGGGTCGACTCAGCCTCTAACGGAAATGAGTACCAGACGCTTGTTCTCGGGGTAAAGGCGGCCGTCACGCAGGGCTGACAACCCGGCTGACATAAAGTGCCGATTGTCTAGAAAAAGTGGGAGCCTTAACCTCCTACTACCCCAAGGGCCTCCTGAGGCCTGTTGTGGGATCAAAAAAAAAAAAGAAAGGAACAACCTATGAAGTATTACAATATGAATTCCCATGACCTGACATTTCCTAAATGAAACATTATTATTACTTTATTTTCTCTATTACGAATGTTAGAGAAGGAATTACATTCTATTACACATTATTCGATTAATGAAAATGCAGTCATACATCTCCTTAGTTTACATTTCAACTGTAACTTAGCTCGTTAGAGATATTGTAGGATTACTTGCAAGAGATTTTACAAGTTAGCAGCCTGAGAAAAAGTAGTTGCAGTGAGACGGTGAGAAGACTGTGGAATTCTTAGAATCACGTTGGGACCATGCATCATGCGACAAGCGACAAGTTGGAACAAACTTTCACACATTGCATGTGTTTGTATATTCAGAACGCATTCTTGCCAAACATATCTCCCAATATATAATAACCAACGTAAAGAGAATAAGTTTTATTATAACTGAAATAACTTATTTGTTTTCTGACCCATTCTAACGGACTGCAATATTAAAAAATTAATAGCTCCAAGGTTATTAATTTAGCCTTGCATTTCAACATCTTCACCAGTTAAAGCACAAGTGATAAGAGTTCATTTTTAGGTAATTCGAAAGGAATGAAGGAAGCTATTTAGGTTGTTCTCATGAAAATATTTTTGAAAAAAATGTTTTCATGTCTTCACCGATTCTATTTACTAGTAATCGAAAATGACTATTTAATATAGTTAAATTACATATTTAACCTCTAGCAGCTGATTTCTTTTTGGGACGAAACTCTACAACCGATCAACTAAAAACCTAAGTTACAGTTCTTTAACCAACTAAATCCGGTCATTAGGAATAGGAGTTCACCGGAAACGAAAATTTGAGGAATCGCTTTAGCAGTCCGATTTTTTTAGTTTTAGTAGTTTCAGTATTGTTGAAATAAAACGAAGAAGCTATTCTCCGAAAACCAGCGAAATCCGATCAATAAATTTAGGGTTTACCTGAAACATGAATAAAAAAAAAGTCACTATCTTTGCATTGTTGTAATGTCTGTACATCATACATTTAAAATTAACAATTGAATTGGTAGTGTTTCCTATAAAATACATTTGTTTAATTCATTTAATAATTTAATAAGACAATAGAAATTATTCAGATTTTTGTCGAATTATACAACAATATGCAATAGGTAATAACTTACTGCCATGCATGGATTGTTTCCACTGCAGTCCGACACGCTTAAATAAGCTAGCATAAGAAATTGAGTTTCTCTTATTTGAGGGTTAACAAATATGTTCCATTTTGGTCGTGGTGGATTAGTTGTTATGCTCCTTTCCTGTAGTTCCGAGGGTCGCAGGTTCAAACCCGGTCGGGGTCAATGGATTTGTTTAGGACGGAAAAATCCAAGGAGCAAGTCTTCCGGGACGGGCTTGAAGCCATGGGTCCCGAGTCTGAAGATTTTTCAGGCTCGTAAAAGATCCTTAAGCCAGATTAAAGAGGACTCTAAACAAAGTTTACGGACATCAATGTCCTAGTAATATGAATCTTCATTGCCTGTTACATGTCTTCTTGGGTCAGTGTTTTGACCGCATGCCGTCCTGACATCTATGATCAAATAATGTAGTAACATCTTACAAACGAGAAGCTATGGCTCAGTAATGGGCTACGCCATTAAACAATTCATAATTTGTTAACATGTCTGAAGAAGGTATAGTGTACCCCATTATAGATAGATAGAAGTATATTCCATAGTATAAAAATATGGCCTTAAATTAGACTTGCTCAGGAATACTGTTAGATTATGCAGTTCTGCATGAGTGAATTTTTAACATCCCGATTTAAGACCAGTGGAGACAAGATTCAACAGACGGCTCCTTTACAGCGCGAAACTACTTTTGTTAACCAGTTGATTAAAAATATTATTTAAATAATTGACACCATACGCTAATTAAAATGAAATAAGAGATGTTTCATGTTTTTTGCAATTAAAACTTGAACTTTTTAATAATAAATGTTTTTTTAAATACACGCAAGAATGAGGTGGAGACAGAGATTAAAAAAATAGGCCGAATTCTGAACGACCACTCTAATAATAATAATAATAATAATAATAATAATAATAATAATAATAATAATAATAATAATAATAATAATAATAATAAGAACAATAATATTAATGCAAATAATAGGCCTAATAATAATAATAATAATAATATGTCCACCGCTGTGGTCTCGAGGTAGCGTGCTGCCTTGTCACGCAGCGGACCTGGGTTCGATTCCCGGTAGGGACAGGCTCCTGGGTGAGGTTTCTTTCGGGGTTTTCCCTCACCTGTAAGACAAATGTCCCCGAAAATCATCAGAATATCACCATCATCTTTATTATCATCATCATCATCCTTCACCGGTGTGGAATGCAACGGGAAGATACCACACCTATAATTCTCTAGTAAAACTGCAAAGCATAGCATGGAAATGCTATGACTGCAGTAAAAAGATCTTCCCTCGGGCAGAATTACTATGGATGGATAAAAATATCTAACTCAGTGGCACTATCGGACACTACTAGGTTCATGGCCACGCGGACATAAGATCTCCATGCGTGCCTATATTGAGCTAAAGCTTTTTAATCACTTCCTGCATAATTTACTTTCCTAAATTCTTGCTTAATATTATATTCCTCCCTCATTCTTGGCCTACCTATAGGGCGCCTTCCCTCTGGTCTTCGTACGAGTTTCCATACCCTTATTACATTCGTGCCATATATCCTGCCTTCCGCAGTCTACGAGACTTAATTGTTCTTATTACATGTGGAATCCCATAAAGACGGCGTTACTCAGTTATGTAGTATTCTCTAATTACCTGTCACATCGCCTGTCTTTGGTCTAAATTTCCTAAAAACTTTATTCTCAAAAACTCGTAAACTTTTTTGTTCCCTTAAAGTAAATAAGAGTCCATGTTCGCATTAATTTAATGTAAGTGTGAAATAACTGCTTTATATATTTTCATTTTATTTTATTTATACTTTAAGGCCCAAACGGTCCCCGAAATCATATGGCCATCATCATCATCCTTATCATTATCATCCTTCACCGGTGTTGAAAGCAACGGGAAGCTACCACACCTACAAATTCCCAAGTAAAGCCGCAAGCATAGCATGAAAATGCTATGATTGCAGTGAAGGACCTGCTTTCGGGCAGAATTACTATGGATGAATTTTATTTATTTATTTATTTATTTATTGGATTACAAAAGTGCCCATGTGGTATTATAATAGCTTGAATTTGCAGAATTGAACCTATGTTTGATTTCTTTCTGTACCCCATTCCTGATTTTTATTGTTGTTCCTAGATATTTAAGTTCAGCCACTTCTTCAAAATTTTTCCCATTTGTTAACTTTCCATTTATATTAAAAAAAGTAAAGTGATCCCACAACAGGCCCGCAGGCCCTTGGAGTAGTAGGAGGCTAAGGCTCCCACTTTTTCTAGACAATCGGCACTTTACGTCAGCCGGGTTGTCAGCCCTGCGTGACGGCCGCCTTTACCCCCAGAACAAGCGTCTGGTACTCATTTCCGTTAGAGGCTGAGTCGACCCCAGGGCCATAGTGCCGCCAGAGGGTTTGGGTCAGTTTAAAAATCCTGACCCCAACGGGACATGAACCCTCGACCCTCCGGCTTGTAGCTCAGTGCCTTAACCACTACGCTACGGTGCCCCCCCCCCATTTATATATAATAATAATAATAATAATAATATAGATTGAAATTAATCGCAGAAGAGACTCGAGTCGCAGCACAGGACCTGTCTGCGCTCTGAATCTTTAACGATTATTTTGTCCAGAGCATCGAACTTTCCCAGAAATGTCATGAATCACTCTCATTATTTAAATCCAAATTGACTGATATTTTAAGGTCTTGATAATGAAAACGCTACCTGAATAACAACTATATTCAGCACTTTACATAAACACTTATAAATATTAAACTAGGAAGTAAGTTAAAACTTGTATACCTTAATTTCTTTAATAGCTTTTCTAACTTTATTTTGTTTTATAATTTGTGTTTTAGTGTTAGAATAGATTAACACTGTTCAGTGCATAAACTATATTTTAATATTATTTTAAACTACATTAGGTATATGAAACTTTGTATTATCCCGCATTTTATTATTCGCTCGTTGAATGGAAAAGAAGACCTCATGGTCTTAACTTTGCCACCTTAAAGAATGCATTATTGTTTTTTATTAAGATTTTATTCTACAGTAGTTTTTTGCTTGAACCAATTTTATTCTTCTAAAAATTCCTGACTTGCGCATTTTCTTCCACCAATTCCATTCTATTCATACCCTCTTGATTCCATCCTCCATTGTTTTCGTGGTGTTCCTCTTGTCCTTCTACCTACAACACAACAATCCATCAACATTTTCGGTATCCTATTTTCTCCCATTCTTTTAACTTGTCCGAACCATCTCAATTTTTATTCTTCAATTACTTAAAGAATATTATTATCAACTTTCATCATCCCCTCTAATTTTTTGGTTTCTAATTTTATTCATTCTTGATCTTTTTTGGCAGGTCTACACTAATAATCCATTTCTACAAATTATTATTACATTTTCTATTATTCTATTATTATGATTATTATTAAAATCATTATTGTTATCATTATCATTATTTGTTTTGATTGCGGATGAGCCCATGTAGGACTACGCAAAGTACTTAGAAGCGTTTCCTTTGAGTCCAAACTTCTTTCATTCTTTTGCTATGAGCTTGTTTTCTATCATCTGTCCAAATTGTTCCAGTTTTTTCTTCGGTTTGTCCTCTTGGTCAACTTGCCACTTATTCACCTTAATTCTAAATATATCTCTGTTTGGGATATCTTCTTTAGTAATTCCTGCCAATTTTAAGACCTTTTTGACTTCATCAATCCACTTCATAGTATCCACTGGAGCTTTACTTCTGTTTTCGGAGAATTCCATTATCTGTTTTGTAAGCCTATTTGAGTTCATTCGTTTAATATGGCCATACAATTTTAACCTTCGTTTTATTATTATTATTATTATTATTATTATTATTATTATTATTATTATTAATCGTCCATTTCTTGAGTCAACGTGGAAACAAATTAGCTTTCTAACAGTGTTATTCTGAAATATAAGTTGGAAGCAGAAAAGCGATTTATAAAACGGAAACACACGTCGCAAAAAAAGGGAGCCAGACAGTGTACAGAAAACATGGGGAAAACAACACAGGATAAAGAAAAAAAGGACTGAAAAATGTTAGTACACTATTGTGAGTCGCTCCATGAGATACTGGCTGTATATTTCATCACTGCTTGCATGGACCGTTTGATAAATTTGAGGATTTAAAGAAAATAAAGTGGAATGCTACGTCCCCGCTTCTATAATAGTTACACACACACACACACACTGTGTATATATAGTTCTCTTACTTTGTTATGCCTTAATGGAAACCTTTTACTTTAATGGAAAAGAACGGAATGTTACTAAAATAGTATAAAGTATTCTTGCATTTTTAACTACGTTACCGATACTATCGAACCCAGAGGTTCATGGCTGCATGAATATATGCTCTCCATGAATCCCTATCCTGGTTTTTTTAGAATCGTTCCCAGCAAATTTCACCTCTTTCAAGTAACTGTTAATATTATTCTGTCACCGTATGCTTGGTCCATCTACCGGACGCCTCTCAGGTATATTACATGGATGTGAAAAATGGACTCATACTTTAAGGGAGTACTTGAGAATAAAGTTCTTAGGCAAAATTCTGAACCAAAGAGAGATATACAGACAGACGAGTGGAGAAGGCTGTTTAACAGTAAGGTACATGATCTTTATAGGAAAATAGATGTAATATGAACTGTTAAGTCTCTTAGACTGCGACAGATAGGACATGTGGCGTTAATGGGGAATGAAAGAGGGGCATGGAGGCTTCTTGTTGGAAACTCAGAGGGAAAACGCTCAATTAGTAGATCAAGAATGAGGTGGAAGTATAATATTAACCATGATTTCAAGGAAGTAGATTGCACAGGAATGATTCGAAAATATTAGCGCATGATAGACGGAGAAGTTATATAGTATCCTGTTGGAGTTCGGAATTCCTAAAATGTTAGTTAGACTTATACGAATGTGTCTAAATGGCACAAAGAGTAAGGTGCGTGTAGGCAAACAGTTTTCGGACGCTTTTGAAATCCAGAATGGGTTGAAGCAAGGAGATGCAGTATCTCCTCTACTAATTAATTTTGTACTAGAGCATGCCATTAAATCTTTAGAGAATGAGGAAGGCTTATAAATCAATGGTTTTAATAAGCTGTTAGTTTATGCTGATGATGTAGTACTATTGGCCGATAGCGAGGAGATACTAAAGGACAACACGCACACACTATTGAGTAACACTAAGAAATTAGGACTGGAAGTAAATATCAATAAAACTAAATATATGGTCACACGTAGAAATTCATTAAATAATGGAAATGGACAGCTAATGACAAATGAGGGAAATTTTGAGGAAGTGGCTGAATTCAAATACCTAGGAACAATAATCACAAATAGGAATGCGATGCACAAAGAAATTAAACATAGACTCAATTCTGGAAATGCGTGCTATTATGCATTGCAGAGACTCTTAATGTCCCAACTCCTTTCAAAAAAACGTTAAACTGAAAATACTATATAAAACTATTATTCTACCAGTTATATTATATGGGTGCGAAACATGGACTCTTACTTTAAGAGAGGAAAGGAGATTACAAGTATTTGAGAATAAAGTACTTAGGAAAATTTTTGGACCAAAGAGAGATGAACAGACAGGTGAATGGAAAAGACTACATAACAATGAACTACATCGTCTTTATACGAAGCCAGATATAATAAGAACAGTTAAGTCTCGTAGACTGCAATGGGCAGGACATGTTGCACGTATGGGGAATGAAAGACTTGCATGGAAGCTTCCTGTAGTAAAGTCAGAGGGGAAAACGCCCAGTTGGTAGACCAAAAATGAGGTGGGAGAATAACATTAACTATGATTTGAGGGAAGTAGATTATACAGGGAATGATTGGAAAGCATTAGCTCAGGATAGGGATGTATGGAGAGCTTATGTCCATGCGGCCATGAACCCACGGGTTCTATAGTGCCAGCGAGTCAGTTTAGTTAGTATACCTATTAAACAAACAAATAAAACCCCTGACATGGAAAAATAATAGTAGCAGGAGGAAACTGACCACCAACAAAAAAATTATTTTTGAAAATTTACATGAAACATTTCATCAACTTTATAAGTAACAGACTTAAATACTTTATGAGGTGTTAAATATTCTGTATCTGTATATAATGTTATATATAGGCCAGTAGCACTGCATGCAGCAGGAGTACTATCCCTTAAATTGGCAAAACACAAATTTCTTCTCTTAGTTATTTGAATGTGGCGGACCGCAGTGAAAAACGGAATCTTGTATAACTGTTATTATTAGGTACATTGTATAATTATACACACATTTAAGTGGTTTCATTTTGTTCATTTTATTCTGATTTATATAAAATATTAAATTAACTGAACCGAATGATGTATCCAAAAGGATACAATCATGAATTTAAGGGTCCAGGCATTTCATAGCCCAAATGGAGACACTTGAGCTAAAAGAAAGAAACATTTTAAGGAATATCCATCCATAGTAATTCTGCCCGAAGGCAGGTCCTTCACTGCAATCATAGCATTTTCATGCTATGCTTGCAGCTTTACTAGGGAATTGTGTAGGTGTGGTACCTTCCCGTTGCTTTCCACACCGATGAAGGATGATGACGATAAGGATGATGGCCATATGATTTCGGGGACCGTTTGGGCCTTAAAGTTTTCCTGACATTTGTCTTACAGGTGAGGAAAAACCCCGATAAAAACCTCACCCAGAAAAACTGCCCCGACCGGGGATCGAACCCGGGCCCGCTGCGTGTCAAGGCAGCACGCTACCTCGAGACCACAGAGGTGGACATTTAAGGAATATAATAGGACCAAAATTTCAAGATAAAATAATATAAATCAATGATGAAACTCTCTTAAAAAGTGAAAATCTTTCAGATACTATGCGAAAAAGGAGAATAAATCTTCTCAGAATGAAATTTAACAGAAACCAAACAATTCTCTGATTTTTTTGTAATCGCAAAACAAAACCCGTTATTAAAAGAATACTATGAAACAATCTCGTATTTAATTTATACCAAATCAAATGACGACTTCCATATCAAAATGTTCATCCCAACATACCCTATAGACTCTCTCTATCTCTATGGCCTAACTATATAACCACACAATTTCTCACCAACCATAGACTATTTAAACCCTACCTACACAAAATGAAGAAAACTGCTTCACCTTATTGCAACTGCCCAGAAAAATCACTGCAGACGGCCCACCATCTCATAACTGAATGCAACATGTTCTCCAGAGATCGACCAGCTATACTACAAATTGCTACTCCGCCAAATATTCTGAAGTTCCACTTTAACACAGTCAACGTTGCAGAATTTCTTACGACGATCTTCCGTCAACTACAAGAACAACTAGAACAATAATTGAACAATTGTAAAACTGTAAATATCGCGTGATATACCATTGGTGAAACAAGTGTTGTAGCATATATGTAAATAAAAAAAAACTGGTTTAAATAAACTGGAAAAGAGTAGTAGAATTAAAGATTGCAGAAAATTCACTAATAATTCGAACAGCTAAATTAATTATTCAAGATGAAAACATTAGGTTCCAAGATAAATATAAACAAAAAGTCAAACCTATTATCTTGGAAGAAGAGAGGAAAAGAAGATCAGAAAGAATGAAGAAATACTGGCACTAAGAAATGAACAATCCACAGAGAAGTGATTAATCCAACGTACCCAAAAAGAAATTAGATACAGGTTTTATGTTGACTATTTAACTCATGCCCCAAATGGCAGTCAATGACCAATCACATTTCAATGAAATTTGATTTACAACCAATCATAGTCGTTTTTCACCTCGATTTTATCAGTTTAACTTTATCATATTAAAATCAAGCCCCTTCTTTTTAAAATTCTGAATAGGCCAGACCATTATTTTGCGGTGACTAAGAAATACGGCTACCAGTTTGTATAGATAGTGTATGAATGTATACAGATACTGCTTGCTGGATATAAAAAAGCATTCGTAGTAATTGATTATACCACAATAAAATGAAACCACTGTTTGCACTTTCTTAAACGTATTATTTCCCAGGAATTTACGTTCCAAAGAAATATAATTTATATCATAGGACATCAAAAATTAATTAATAACCTATAATGTTCGTTATAAACAGTTTGATGTGTTTCATTTTTTCTCCACTAGGGTTCATTCTTATAATATTGCAATCCTTTGGCAATAAATAATATGATCTGGTTGCAGTGATGAAGAAATTAAACATAATAAACGTTTCTCATTTGTTTTCAAACATCTCCGTTTACATTAAATATATAAATATTTTAAAAATAACTATATTTAAATGATGATTTGTGAGTAAACAGCTTAATTTTATTCGTTAAATAGTCCTAACGAATGCCACTCTTATTTCCAAATTATCTAGATAAATTCACTCCTCCCTTCGTGAGTCGTGAATTTATCTATAATTTTGAAATCACCCGTCGCATTACTTATGATAATATATATATATATATATATATAGGGCCTAAATTGATTAATAAAGGAATCGGTAGAAGTGGTATAAACTATTGTCTACTAAGGGAGTAAAATATTATGGATGTAGGGATCAATGAAGGAGAATACCTTGACGCTGAATTAAACTATTTGAAAAGAAGTTCGGAATTAACGAAAATTAATAAAATGCCATGTCAGGAAATAATACATAGGAAAGATGGAGTTGAAACAGCCATCAGTCGAATTGATCAAATATAGTTGATGAGAATGGCTGAATAAGATCTTCAATTGGTATTATACTGGAAGGGCAAAGAAAGGAAAGTCAAAATCACAATGAAAGATGCTGAGAGAAATAAGAATCAGAGGATTGAAATTGGAAGGTGCATTGAACAGAAATATATAGAATCTAAGAGTGGATTACACATCCTAAATCTAAAGCAAGACGCCAGTATTCCAATTTTTAACGTTTCCGTAACAACCATAAAAGCTGAAAATCTACGATTGTTAAATGCAAAAACCAAATATCTGAATAAAAACAATACTTAATTCGTTATCTCAGTCAAATATTCAATTTATTCAATAATCTCCTTGTGTGCGGTTACTTCCAAGACATTTGACATTCCATTTTGTATGGTAGTTTATACTACTTAGACATCATTATCAAGACAATTATATGTGTGTGTGTGTTTTTTTAACAAATTTAAATTAACAGAATCAAAATTCCAGTATCAAGATTAAAATATTTTAACAACGAATCATATACATTACACCATTCATTTAAATATTTTTGTTTATTCAATGCTTTATTTTGCTCTTTTTTATGAAAGCCATTCATATAATTTTTTATTGTAATTATTTTCTTAGAAATATAAATTTGGAATAAGAACATCAGAAAATACAAAATTAAGCACCCTATTCTTTGCAGATGACAAAATAATAATAGCAAATTCAGAAGATAATCTACAGAAAGGTCTGTATGAACTTAACAAAATTACAGAAGAATATGGATTGAAGATATCTACAGAGAAAACTACAATTATGGCATTTCAAGGTGTAGATCCTGGCAGAAGTAAAATTGTACTTGACAATACAATTTTGGAGCAGGAGAATAATTTTACAAATCTAGAATGCTATATCTCATATGAAGAAGAAAAGGATGTAAATGCAGAAATATCTAAATTTTTAAGAATTTTAGGGTTAATAAATTCTATCTTCAAGCCACAGTTAGTCCAAAAACATTCAAGGCTAAAGGTGTATAAAACACCTGGCTCTGCCAACTATATTGTATGGTAGTGAAGTATGGACATTGAAACAGAAGAATATACAGAGACTTAGATCTGCTGAAATGAGGTACCTTCGGAGAACTGCAGGATACACACTACTAGATCACAAAAAAATAAAGACATCTTAGAATAATTACACGTGGAACCTTTAGAAAACAAAATTTCTGATTATAAGTCAAGATGGATGCAACATGTTCATCGAATGGAAGATCACAGGATACCCAAACAAATGTTAAGATGTCAACCTGCAGGGAGAAGAAGACCAGGACGTCCATTCAAAAGACTTCTGGATGGTGTTTCTCTTGAGGCCGAAACAGGTCAACAAATGGCCTAAATTCGTGAATGTACTATGATGATGATGATGATGATGATGATGAATTATTTTCTTTGTGCAACATTTTTATGTAATCCGATTTCATTTCATGACTTGGATAAAATCTATGTTCAATAATTACCGAAAATCTTTACCTGGTGTACGATGTTCTTTTTATGTTCAATTATTTTTCTTAGAAATTTTCTTATTTGGCCTACATAAGACTTATCGCAATCACCACATTGAATTTTGTGTATAACATGTATCAAGTTATTACTATCAATTTTATCCTTTCCCGTTTTTACTAAATGTCCGTCAAGTCTGTTAGGAACACAATAAGCAACTACAAATTAGGATGGTTTCAATGTAATTTCCAATCCTTTATTTAATCCTTTTACGTAAGATAATTTCAAATGAAAACTTTGTTGTTCGACATAAACAACCATACATACTGGATAATTGTCGAATGTCTTTGAAAATGATCTCTCACAACGAGATTGAAATGTCGACAAATTATTAAAAAATGTAATATTTGACTGAGATGACGAATTAACTATTACAATTATTAATAAATACTCTTAGGTATTAATATAAAGACATCTAATATAAAAATGAATGTTTCGTTGATCCGTGTGATAGGGTTTTTGCAAAATGTTCAGGAGATTCCGAGATGAACATAGGCTATAAGAGAGTTGCGATACTCAACTACTACACCCTTTAAAAACAGCCTTTGTAGTGAAAAACGTGAAAAAGTCCCATTTTTACCGTTAAATGGCTTACGCTGCCTAAACCATAACAAATACACAAAATTTATGTACACAGAATTGAATATTTAAAAAAAACTCTAAAAAAATCCGCGACAGCATATGTTTATCTTTTACAGCTAACACACAATAGCCATTTTTTGTCCTTCATTGATGCGAAGGAGATCGGGATAAGTAGATTCCCGGGCAAGCATGTGCTGCTATACCATTCATTCGATTTTCATGGGGCTTTTTGCAAAATGTTCAGGATTTTCCCGGGAAAGTTATAGGTTATAAAAGAGTTTTATTACTCAAGCCCTTCACCCTTAAAAATCACCTTCTGTATTGAAAAAACGTGAAAAATGTCGCTTTTTATAAGCTTAAATGGCTTACGCTGCCTAAACCATATTAAATACACAAAATTATTGTACACGGGATTGAATATCTCAAAAACCTGTAAAGAAAAGCCAGCGACAGCATATGTTTATCTTTTAAGGATAATTCACTATAACCATTTTTATCTTTCATTGATGCCAAAAATAATGGGGATAATTCCCGGGCAAGCATAGCAGCGCACGACGGGTATTCTTTTATGGACTATTTAACTCATGCCCCAAATGGGAGTCAATGACCAATCACGTTTGAATGATTTCTGTTTTACAACCAATCAGAGTCGTGTTTCACCAAATATTTATCAGTGTTATAATTACCATATTAAAGAAAGCTCCTCCTTACAATATTGCGTTACTTTTGCAATAAATAGTATGATCTGGTTGCAGTGATAAACAAAAGAAGCAGTAGAAGCGTACCTATCGTTTCTCATTTGTTTTCAAACATCGCCGTTTACATTAAATATATAAATATTTAAAAATAACTATATTTAAATAATGATTTGTGAGTAAACAGCTTAATTTTATTCGTTAAATAGTCCTAACAAATGCCACTCTTGATTTCCAAATTCTCTAGATAAATTCACTCCTCACTTCGTGAGTCGTGAATTTATCGATAATTTGGAAATCACTCGTGGCATTACTTATGATAACTCAAAATAACGAGCTTTGTCTTTCATCTCATTTATGCCAAGTACATCGGGATGCGTAGATTCCCGGGCAACGCCGGGTAATCAGCACGGGGTATCTAAAAATAATGATACAAATGTATAACTTAATTATTTTTTCTTTTACTTATTCAACTACATGCATAAGCACGATATCATTTATTTAGGTGTAGCAGCACACGCCGGGTATTTGCTAGTATTCAATAAATACCTGAATGTCCACCGCTGTGGTCTCGGGGTAGCGTTCTGCCTTGTCACGGGTTCGATCCCCGGTTGGGACAGTTTTTCTGGGTGAGGTTTTTATCGGGGTTTTTCCTCACCTGTAAGACAAATGTCAGGAAAATTTTAAGGCCCAAACGGTCCCCGAAATCATATAACCATCGCAATCATCATCACTCATATTCATCTTAGGTTAAGGATTAGGGACTCTCCTGGCGCACCATTGTCATCACCCATCATATAATCGGGGCAACGTAACCCCGCCTTCCAGGCACCCCAACTTCAGAAGTGGGTTACAAGTACGCCATGCCAGGAGAGAAACCAGGAATGTCGAAGGACAAACCTGGGGCATTTAAAAAAATAAATAAATAAATAAATAAATAAATAATAAATAAATAAATAATAAATAAATAAATAAATACCTGAATCACGGCCATGGTTTGCTAACAATTTCTGATGGATTTTCATTAATTTTTATAGTTCTTATGGAAACTATAAAACATTGGATAGTCGGAGTCATGACTTAGATTTCGGTTGTGCAATCCACTATATGAGTGGGAAAGCCGTAACTGCCGTAAAATTTTCTATTTAATTATGTTTCACTGCATGAAGCCACACGCCATGACCTAGAATGCCCTTAGTCTATCAGCTGGCACTAACATTCACATAAATGATAATCAACATAGGAGACTTTAGTATAGAAATGACATGTGATGAGCATATCAGTCCCCCAGACGTTATAAGCTCGTTTTCTGTACCTTCAGCCACTACTTCTTGTAGCTAACCGAATTTCTTATGGTACTGGATGGGCTCCAATTCCTTAATTTCCATCAGAAAATTTCTTTCATCATGCCGACTAGAACTACAGGAAATCACGTAGTTCTACATCAAGGAGGGATCGGCTACGACGCGTGACTCTCGTGTGGAATCAATTTATTTTCAAATGTTTCATCAAATTCCCTTGAAAGTATTTATTGGCATTTCGAATAAATTTGTGGATGAACCCACGTCTTGTTGAACCTTTCAATTTTATATCGGTGTTTTCTTTTGGCTTCAAATGCTATTATTCACTTAACCTTTGTTTTGTTTAGTTGTCATCCATCCGTCAACCAGTCTGATTTTAAGTACGATACGAGTATCGGTTTCAGGTGGATTCCCTTCAACCACTTTTTTTTCCTTCCCAGAAGAAAGAAAAGGTTTTTTATGGAGTATCAACTAAGATTTATAACAGTGAATAACAACATGTGCATATTAAACTTGGAAAGAGCTTGAAGCTAATTCAGAAAAACCTTTCCTTTAATTTAAATAGATTTAATCACTATTCAGATGAGATAAAAGCATTATTTGAAATAATCCTAATGAAATAAAATTTGCTAGCTCAAGTTATAGAGTTTATAATAATAATAAATTAATTGATAATAAAGATAAAATAAATGCTTTATTATCCGCTGACGATGTTGTACTTTTTGCAGAATCTGAAAATGAGCTCCAAATGTTAGCATATAAATTTAAATTAATATGCCAATAGATATATTTGTAAAATATTAATAAATAAGTCAAAAGTAATGGCATTTATTGGTAAATATGGAATTAGATCAAAAATTGTACTGGATAACAAAATAATAGAACAAGTATCACATTTCCAATATTTAGGATGTGATATAACTTATAGAGAAAATAAAGATATAGCAAATAAAGTAAATAAATTTCAGGCTACTTGTGGAACCATAAAAAGAACCTTAGGTCGGAAAACAAGGAAAGATACGAAACTTAAATTATATAAAACAATGGCTGTTCCTTTGTTGTTGTATGGAAGTGAAAATTTGATAATGAAATCAAGGGATAAAAGCAGGATACAGACTGCGGAAATGCTGTTTTTACGTAATGTGAAAGGATGCACAAGAGCGGATAAAATAAGGAGTGAAACTATACGAGAAGAATTAAATATATATAAAATTGAGGATAAAAACAGCGAAAATAATAAGAAATGGACAGAACACTTAATGAGAATGAACAACGAAAGAATACCAAAAAGAACCTTCCTGTACAATCCCAGAGGAACAAAAGATGTTGGCCGACCACGTAGAAGATGGACTCCACTTTTAACTTCGCCGGAACAGGCTGCATAGCCTAAACCTTGTAGTAGAAGAAGAAGATAATAAGCCTCAAGTCTAATATTTGTCGATCGTTATTTACCATACAACATTCATATGCCATTGTTTCACTACGCACTTTTTGGTACTTGTGATTATAATGAGTTACGTATTAGTTTGAACATTTTGCAACAATTCTTTAAACATTTCTTACGATTTTTAAATACCTATATATTAATACGTGAAGAAAAAACTTTGTACCACTTTTTAAGCACTTTGCGCGCACGGAGGCGTGAGATATTTGGCGTAATTAAAGTTTATACAGAGAACAAGTGCAGAAAACATAACATTTATGTATGTCCTACAGATAAATTAAATTCAACGAAATAAATCTATAAGGAATGTATGTATATTACTCATTTATTTCTGTACTCATTCATTTGTTTACGTTCATACTGAAAGTGCATTGTTGTAAAGAAGAAAATTGTGCAGCAGCAATGTGAATTGAATTACTCTTAAGTATTTATTATTAGTGGTTTATTATTAGTGATTTAAAAAAAGTGAGTACATTTTATTATTTAAATAAGCGTGTCTCATCTTTGTTTTAGTAATTTAATTACATTTGTTTCTACTTAAATATTCGCACCTACTTCTATTATGCCTCGACATAGAACACTGGCTGGTTGGAGTGAGAGACAAAGTAGAAGGGATATAATATATTCCCGTACACGGGGTCGACTCAGCCTCTAACGGAAATGATTACCAGACGCCTGTTCTGGGGGTAAAGGCGGCCGTCACGCAGGGCTGACAACCCGGCTGACATCAAGTGCCGATTGTCTAGAAAAAGTGGGAGCCTTAACCTCCTACTACCCCAAGGGTCTCCTGAGGTCTGTTGTGGGATCACTTTACTTTACTTTACTTTACTTTACTTTACTTTTACTTTACACATAGTAATAGGCCAAATGCAAATTTAAATAGTATGAATACAATAAAAATGTCAAATGACGCGTTATTGTTTATCAAATATGGCTTAGCCAAGCTACGCAACATATTTCCTATCGGTCGTATTTTTAAAATAAATAGAAAATTAATGCATAATGACTTATTTGAGACATACTTAAAATTTTAATAAATTGTTGTCGATTAGACAGCTGAGCGACACTACTTTATATAATTATGCAAATATGTCCACCGCTGTTGTCTCAAGGTAGCGTGCTGCCTTGACTTAGCGGGCCTGGGTTCGAGTCCCGGTCGGGACAAGTTTCCTGGATGAGGTTTTTTCGGCTATTTCCTCACCTATAAGACAAATGTGGGGATACGTTAAGGCCCAAACGGTACCCGAACATCATATGACCATCACATTCATTATTCATATTCGCCTTAGATTAAGTTTAGGATTAAGGACTCTCCTGACGCACCACTATCATCATCATCCATCGTATCATCGAGGCAGCTCAACCCCGCCGTTCAGGCGCCCCAACTTCAGAAATGGGTTACAATTACGCGACTGTCAGAAGAGAACACCAGAAATGTGAAATAACAACCTGGGGCATTGAATTAAATAATTTCGCAAATATTGTGAATTGAGTTCTGCAGATGCGCAATGCTTAATGCGACTTTCGATAAATAACTCTGAAATCGGTGTTACGAAAATTCTCAATTAATTCCAAATAATATTTCAAGATTATTAACTTCATTTTGTTAGGTTCTGATGGGACAAGTTAATGAACTCAAGATTAGTTTGTACTATATTAATTACGATGTATGTAATTTATTTTGTTATGTTAGGAAGAGGGAAGTTTGTGTATGTCCATTTATTATAAACATTTAGGAATTTATTGCGAAAGTTGGTAACACAGGTTTTACTGTCATTTGCGGATGCTTTATGAAACACGTACGCGCACTGTGATTCTGTGTAACTTACAAAAATTCTTGATCGACAAATGCTAGACTTTTTCTAACAAAAACAAAAATAACAACAAAAACAAAAACAACAAAAACAAAAACAACTGCAATAACAACTGCAATAACAACAACAATAGCAGTAATAATAAAAATAATAACAATAATAATAATTTTAATAATTATAATGAGTAGCGCAAAATATGCAAAATAAGTGTTAACTATTATTCTGTTTCATTGCTCAGTTGCGTGAAAGATATATTTTTTTCACATACATTGCGTGGTATTTGTCGTATGCTTTTCTACAGAATTGTTATTTACTTCAATTAAAACTCTTACGCCATAGAGAAGCATATAACAGTTATGTATGAGTATATTCACGGGGCACGCCGTAGCGTAGTGGTTAAGGCACTGAGCTACAAGCCGGAGGGTCGAGGGTTCAAGTCCCGTTGGGGTCAGGATTTTTAAACTGACCCAAAGCCCTCTGGCGGCACTATGACCCTGGGGTCGACTCAGCTAACGGAAATGAGTACCAGACGCTTGTTCTGGGGGTAAAGGCGGCCGTCACGCAGGGCTGACAACCCGGCTGACATAAAGTGCCGATTGTCTAGAAAAAGTGGGAGCCTTAACCTCCTACTACCCCAAGGGCCTCCTGAGGCCTGTCGTGGGATCACTTTACTATGAGTATATTCATATTCTAAAATATTTGGGACGTAGGCACTTGAAATTCTTTTTTAACAGTCCATACATCACATTGGTAAGCAGAGAAGAAGCTTTAACTTTCATGTGATTTGTCAAATATTACATGAAATTCACTTTCATATAAATTTAGTTTTGGAAAAGTAGAGACACTAATAACACAGGTCAACATTATTATTGTCTCATGAGTACCAACAGTTGTACGTAATGCAGTTTTTTTATCGTGTTTTCAAATATATATTCGGAATTTCTCCATCACCCACAGTTTTTATTTCAATTTCAATTAATGGATTTAAATAACCATTTTTTAACAAACGTTTTTTTCGTTCATTGTAAAATAAAACCAAATGAACTAACTCAGGGGATTTCAGCTATTGTAATATATATATATTTTGCATATACATTTAATACTATACCCTTATTAATATAATTCATATTTCTTGTTAAAAAGTAAGAAAAACCTAACTTGTAATTTAGAAATTGTAATCAATTGTTAAACATTTCTTAATAACCAAACATCTTTATCAAGGGTCCAAAGTAGGGATGGTGATTCTTTTTCAAAGCTAAGTTGCATCATCCTTACCTTGATTGTGTAATTGTTACGATAATATTATCTTATGATTTTATATGTATAAATATACATACGTCTGTATTTGACAGACAGACAGATTATTATTTTCATCGGTATAACCGATAAGCTGTCTCATTTATTCTTCATTAAAGTCTGTTATTATTGTCTACACTCTCAAGCCGAGTTTTTTTCATAGTTAGGTTTAACCCTATCTACCAAACTACATCTCCGAAGATTACCTGGTCCTGATTCCTCTATTCTATCTTAAATTATAAATTCTACTAGAACTTCAAGAAGATCTTCACCTCACAAAAACAACACTTACTTTCTTTTAATTCTGATTTATATTATAATTAATCATTTTTAATTATAGAAGGAATCGACCAAATATTACATGGTGGCAGCGAGTAAGGATTGGAAAACCAGCGAGCAGTGAGACAACCGAAGGTGCGTACGAGCTGGAGAGACTCTTCAATTAGTCCCAGATAATCCAGAGCCTATCCCGAGGGATCAACGCTCCAGAGTAATCCACAGGCGCCGTGGTACCCGTAAACGCACCAGAGGAAAGCAGACTGTGGTCCTGAGGCCAACACCAGCAGCCACCGACGCGCTCGAGGGACGTCCTTGGTGTTCAGCCGTTAGCAGCCTGCACTGCGAGAGGAGTCGCACCCTGAGGGGAGCTGAAAGGCCATCACTACGACTCTGAACTGTGCATCTCAGACCACCCTACATCTTTCTTTAGGTGAGTCCAACTCCATTATGGCAAGCGAGGGCGATATTGATATTAACGAGGAAACCTATATCCCTGTAGTTCAAGCAGTTAAGTTGATACCCCGAACATTCGATGGAAACCCCAAATATTTAAGAGAATTTATAGAAGGAGTAGAAGCTGCTATTCAGGTAGTCCATCCAACCAAACAACCCTTATTAATAAGGTTTATAGAATCTAAAATTTCAGGAGATGCTAAAGATAGACTTTTAGCTAGGACAGAGAGAGAAACATGGGTCCAAATTAAAGCAATATTGGAGGAGAACTTTTCTGTTAGGAGAACGTTAGAATACTATGCAGGTGTACTATTTAATTCAAAACAAGGTACAAATGAAACAGTTGCACAATGGGGTTCAAGATTAGATGGAATAGCCATGGATTTAAGGAGAGAAGTCAGAAATCGATTAGAAAGGTTAGAACAACGTGATAATTCAAGATATGTAGAAGGAGGCCTTCAGCTGATAGGAGAATTTTTAAAAGGCACTTTCGTGGCAGGATTGAAGGACGATAAGATTAAGTATATAGTAAAGGCTAAGGGCGAAGAAGAATCATTAGCGCAGCTAATCGAAACCGCATTACAGGAAGAAAGCGAAGTAAAGTCCACGAGATTCAGGAGTAATCAAAATGGACAGGGATATTCATTCACAGGGGCAGTAAGAAAAGAATTTAGAAGACCATACGGGTCAGAGATAAAGAGAGAGGTTAACATAGCCACAAAAGAAATAAGATGTTATAATTGCAATGAAATAGGACACATCAGTAGAGAATGTGGTAAGAGACCACAACCCCGTAGGCATGGAGGACGGGACAGAGCGGCTCTGGGAGGTCGCCAGGGAAACGAGAATTCGGGTTACCTGAGCAGTCGCAGGTAATCCTCCCGTCAGACTGTGCACCAGGACTCATGGAGTGCCTGAGGGATCATACTAGGGTAAATATGGTAGGGGAATTACCTGAACTAGTTGATCAGAATATTAAGGTTAATGATAGGATAGATAAAGCCGATAAAATAGTTAGTGACGCGAATGAGTCCCCAGATGACGGTGTCTGTTGGGCAGTGTCGCAAGGCGAACTGCATATGTTGACTAGAACGCCAAAAAGTGGGTTCTGTGACTGTGGGCCTAGCGTGGTTGGGGAACGCCAAGAGACTGTAGGCTCAAGTCAGTGTAATAATTCCTTTAGTAATTATAGAGGAACGCAAAGTAACGTGTTCCAGACCTCGAGGTGTAGCGTTAGAGGGAAACGTTACGGGTCACCCACAAGGGATCGAACTTGGGTTAGTGGATTTAAGGAAAAATCCAAGGACACCAAACCCACCTCGTTGGAGACAGCATGCTGTGAGGTCGAAGTAGGGACTCTTAAGGCTATTAATCAGTGGGACGCCTCTGGTTATGAACCGAGACCCTGGGAGATGTATGTCCTATGTGAGCAGTTAAAAAGTGGCCTAGGTTTAGTATTGATAGATACGGGAGCACAAGTATCATTAGTTAGAGAAACGTCACTAAAGAGAAATATTATAAAGCATAACTGTAATATGAAAATACAAGGTATTGGTGGGAACTCTATAAAAGTACATGGGATAACTCAATTAGTATTGAATAATTGCGAAAAACATACAGTTGCTAATTGTCATATGGTAGATAAATTACCCAGAGATTTAGATATAATTTTAGGCCAAGACTGGCTCATGGAACAAGGTTATATGTTAAATAAAAAGATGATTCTTCCTCCGTATAGTGAAAATTTAATGGAATTTCCTACGAACGAAAAAGGGAACAGGTTCATAGAGCGGCAAGTTTTACAGCCAGGGTTAATTTGTGCTAACGGGATAACAAAATGTGATAAGACATTCACATGCCTAGTAATTAATTTAACAGCTGACGCACAGATAATAAAGAAAATACCAGAACTAATTAAACCGCCCACTCAAATAAGTAAAGAACAGAAAATATCAGTTAAAAATTCCGTACCTCAAAGATTAGATTTATTAAATAAAAATCTGAGACTTGAACACGTGAAGGAAGGGGCCCATAGTATACGAAAAATTTGCACAGAATACGCGGATATATTTAAGCTTCCGGGAGATAGACTAACGAGCACAACAGCTGCTAAACATTCCATACCTACCCCTTCAATTCCTAAAGGAAGAGCTATAACTTTAAAGAATTATAGGTTAGCAGAGGCTCATCAAGAAGAAATTAATAAACAAGTTACACAAATGTTAGAAGACGGTATTATCGCACATAGTAAGAGCGAATGGAATTTTCCACTAATAGTCATACCTAAAAAGGAAGACGCATCAGGAAAGAAAAAATGGCGAATCTGTATAGATTTTAGGAAGTTAAACGAAGTAACCGTAGGAGACAGCTATCCTCTTCCTAACATACAAGATATATTAGACAAAATAGGAAGGGCTAGATATTTTTCAGCGTTAGATTGCGCTAGTGGATACCTCCAGGTGCCAATCGCCGAGGAAGACCAATGTAAAACTGCTTTTAGCACCCCTAACGGACATTTCGAATACCGGAAAATGCCCTTTGGAGTTAGATCGGGACCTGCTACATTCCAACGAATGATGAACTCAGTACTCCATGAATCCATAGGCAATAGATGCTTTGTATACATGGACGATATATTAGTAATGGGCGAAACCTTAGAAGAACATAATAAAAAATTACGGGAAGTGTTTAATCAGTTGCGGAAACACAATTTAAAGATCGAGCCTGATAAATGCGAATTTTTAAGAGAAGAATTAAAATACTTAGGACACGTAGTTACCGCTCAAGGTGTCAAACCCGATCCCAAGAAGATACAGGCAGTTACAGAATTTCCAACTCCAAAGACACCTAAAGACATAAAATCATTCTTAGGTTTGGCAGGATATTACAGAAAATTTATAGAAGAATTTAGTGCTATTGCAAAACCTTTGACTGAATTGTTAAAGAAAGATAAGAAATGGAAGTGGGAAGACCCAGAACAGAATAGCTTCAATAAATTAAAAGATAAATTAACAACAGCTCCACTGTTACAGTATCCAGATTTCACACAAACCTTTATAGTAACTACAGACGCTAGTGGATACGCTTTAGGCGCAATTCTTAGTCAAGGAACATTAGGAGATGATAAACCCATTGCTTACGCTAGCAGAACTTTAAATCAAGCCGAATTGCATTACAGCACTGTAGAAAAAGAACTTTTAGCGATAGTATGGGCATGCAGGCATTTTAGACCTTATTTACTAGGACGTAAATTTCAAGTAGTGACAGATCACAAAGGATTGGTCTGGTTATTTAAGGTGAAAGACCCTAGTTCGAGGTTAATACGTTGGAAATTACAACTTTCAGAATTTGAATTCGAAATTCATTATAGGGCAGGTAAAAGACACGTAAACGCAGATAGTTTGAGTAGACATCCTGTAGAATGTTGCACATTGAATAGTAATCACGTAACTGAGGATCGTAAAGAGAAAATAATCAAAGAATTTCACAGCTGTCCAGTTGGAGGACATCTTGGAATCAATAAAACTACCGATCGAATTAAATTATACATAAATTGGCCGGGAATAGAGAAAGACGTAACTAATTACATTAAAACTTGTAAGACTTGTCAATTTAATAAAGACATGAATCATAAAGTAAAACAACCTTTAGAGGTCACGGACACACAAAAAGAACCTTGGATAAAAATTTATCTAGACGTAGTGGGACCACTTCCACTAACCGAGAGAAATCATAAATATATATTAACTTGTCAAGATAACTTAAGTAAATATTTAATAGTTATTCCCTTAAAGACACAAACAGCCGAAGAAATAACAGAAGCTTTCGTAAACAATGTTATCTTAATTTATGGGATTCCTGATATCATATTAACTGATCAAGGAACAAATTTTATGTCCGATTTATTTAAAAGAATATGTAAACTATTTAAGATTCAGAAACTAAACACTACTGCTTATCATCCTGAAAGTAATGGAGCTCTAGAAAGAACTCATAAAACCTTAGTAACTTACTTACGTTGTTTTTGCAATCCTAGAGGAGCCGATTGGGACAAATGGCTACCTTTTGCTAGTTTTACTTACAACACTACCCCCCATAGTATTACTAAATACTCACCCTATGAATTATTGTACGGAAGAAAATGTAATATCCCAGGAATTTTACAAACTAAATCACAACCTTTATATAATTACGACGATTTAATTCTGAATGTAAGGAATAGATTGCAAAGTTGTCATGAGGTAGCTAGAGAAAGGCTTATTAAATTTAAAGAACAGCAGCAATCGCGTGTGAAAAGCAATTATGTTGAATTCAAGGAGAATGATCTAGTACTTCTCAGAGTAGAACATAGGAATAAATTAGATCCTATATGGAAAGGTCCATACGAAGTTAAGAATATTGAAGGTCACAACGTAATAATACAAAAATTAGGTAAACGCAAATATGAGACAGTACATTCAAATAGATTAAAGCTATATTTTCCTTTGCAGGGAAAAGAAAATGAAACTTCATAACACATGGATAATGCTACAAATATTAATACCATTTTGGTTGGGAAAGCTTGCAGACGCACAAGAAGTTAAAGCTCTAGATTCGAAGACCGGCGTGTACTTTGACGAGATAGGAATTATACAATTTTACCCTATACAATGGAAAGTGGTGAGTTATATAAACTTGGAACCAACTCGAGATCTTTGGAAACAGACAAAAAATCATTTACGGTTGATAACTGATTATTGTGATAAAATAAGAAAGGAAAAATGGTATCATTTAACAGATTGTGGGAGTTTAAATCACTTTGTAAAACCAAAAGTCAAGTATGTTGAAAATTTAAAAGAATTAGTCACAGAATATTTAAAAACACCTAATGAACAGAATACTAGAACCAAGAGAGGCGTTTTAAATTTTATGGGAGAGATCGCTAAGATATTATTCGGTACTTTAACTCAATCTGATGCAGAGGAATATAATAATCACATTTCACAGTTAGAGAAGGAACAGGCCGAATTTTTGCATATTCTAAAGGACGAAATTACAGTAATTAAATCGACCATTAATTCAGTTAACTTAACTATAGCAAGGGTAAACCGGAATGAAAATATTTTAAAGGATAGTTTAACAAAATTGAATAATTATACCACTGATAGGATTAACACACTGCAGAGGGAAATAGAGAGTATTAGTTTAGCAAATGAACAGATAAGGATTTCACTTAGAGGTGTGGAAGAATGTCAGCATTCTTTTGAAATTCTTGTAGACGCCTTTGTACACGCAGAGCAAGGAACTCTTCAACCCCAATTAATTACGGTGGAAAAGATTAAGAATGTTATGAAAGCCCAAACGCTGCCAACTGGTCTGGACTACCCTAATTTTTCTTTTTCAGAACTTCAAAACTTAATAACACCTCACACCTATTCTTATAAGCAATATTTAGTATATGTATTACAAATACCCCTTCTCTCTCCTACTCCATATCACTTGTATAAAACACTTCCTTTTCCTGTGAAGAAGGAAGATAATATTTACATTTTTCTAAGCGCAAACAAAGAATATATTTTTAGTGACCCTTTGAGACAACATTATGGAAAAATGACAACTAATGAACTAACTGGATGTTTTCGTCCTAATATTTTGCATTACGTATGTAAAGAAAATATACCGATTTATTTGTTCACCCCTGAGGCTGATTGTGAAGCCTCACTTCTTCATCCGTCCACCACTAAAGTTCCAAAAAGTTGCGAGACTAGAATTTTCACACTGAACAAATCCTACTGGATTCCCTTATATTTGTCTAATGAATGGTTATTTGTCGCCCCAAAGCCAGATCGTATGACTGTGTTATGTGGTGACAAATCAACACAACTTAATATTGAAAAAGAAGGTAAATTGTCGCTAGGACAAAATTGCAAGGCTTTTAATGCCCACGTAACCTTACATGCCATGAGTAATTTAGTAAGTAACTTAACAATAGATTTTATGCCTACAGCACCTATTGACTTCGACTGTTGCTTTGATATTGATAAAACTAACAAATATGAGAAATTACAATTAGACATGCCTATGTCTAATCTAATGTCGTCGGTAGATGATTTGAGAATGGCCAGTATGAAGGCCGATGATTTAGGTAAGTTAATAAAACAACAGGAAGAAAATGATTATTCAAAGTGGTATATACATATAACCACGTGGAGTTCTGTAATGGGTACAATCATATTTGTAACCTTGACATGTTGTTGTTGTTTTTGTTGTTGTAAGAGCTACAGAAATGTGATATTTTGGTTATGGGATAAATGGACTCCAAGAAAATGCTGGAAAGAAACTACTGATAGACTATGTATTAACATACATAATTACTCAGGGCATGATCGTGTAGTTTACTCCACGACCCCAGGTAAAGATGAAAATTCACCTACCGTGTCCCTTAAGTCATCACCACCAATAGAAGAAGGAATTAGAGATCCCAACTCTTCACCAAATATATCCCAAGATGAAGAAGATAAGGCTAGTATTGCGCATAGAACTCGAAATAAAACTAAACTTTTTCGTTAGTAAAGTTTCGAATTATGAATTCAAAACTTTCTATAGGGGGAGGAGTGTAATATATATATTTTGCATATACATTTAATACTATACCCTTATTAATATAATTCATATTTCTTGTTAAAAAGTAAGAAAAACCTAACTTGTAATTTAGAAACTGTAATCAATTGTTAAACATTTCTTACTAACCAAATATCGTTATCAGGGTTCAAAGTAGGGATGGTGATTCTTTTTCAAATCCAAGTTGCATCATCCTTACCTTGATTGTGTAATTGTTACGATAATATTATCTTATGATTTTATATGTATAAATATATGTACGTCTGTATTTGACAGACAGACAGATTATTATTTTCATCGGTATAACCGATAAGCTGTCTCATTTATTCTTCATTAAAGTCTGTTATTATTGTCTACACTCTCAAGCCGAGTTTTTTCATAGTTAGGTTTAACCCTATCTACCAAACTACATCTCCGAAGATTACCTGGTCCTGATTCCTCTATTCTATCTTAAATTATAAATTCTACTAGAACTTCAAGAAGATCTTCACCTCACAAAAACAACACTTACTTTCTTTTAATTCTGATTTATATTATAATTAATCATTTTTAATTATAGAAGGAATCGACCAAATATTACACTATGAAAAAGAGACATCAAGGCAAATGGAATCCTAATATGCTGGTCGATTATTTCTTGCTTTCTAGGTGATTTCGGTTGTTCGAATATTGTGTAGTTACGAATGTAGAAAATATTAAAGTGTTTGAAATTATAAATTCCTGTCTCTCGGAAACTTGCGTTATGGAGGAAAACTGACATCATATTTGAATTCAGGAGAAAACATACTATCAGAATTGCATATTTTCGCTTTCTGAGACAAAAAAAAAGTTTATTTTTTGTTGCTCAATGTAATTAATAAATTTCCGTTTAGGTAATAGTCACTAAGTAAATTATTAAAATAATTACCTGAAAAGTGACGTGGTCCTGGAATTGATTATTTTTTTATACTTTTAAGAACTGTAGGCATTTCGGTAACGAGCTTCCGTTTTCAGCTGAAGGATAGAGCTACTAACTCTTGTTGTTACTGTTTTACTCAGAGTCTAGTAGGTCTATCTAGCTTTACCCTTAAAGATAAGATCAAAATAATAAACTACTTTTCTTGAATTCTTCTTTTAATAGTGAGATAATATTTACTTAATATATTGGGAACGATTTAAAATCCCTGGTTTTGTTAAGAGAATAAATGCATCTTAAATGTATTCAGCGAATACGGCCTTGAATTTAACTAGCGACATCTGTCAACATACTTCGGAAACACTGCATATCACCTAGGATAAACACTAATGAGGCATGATACAGGTCTATCTGTCAACGTTCCCTGTTATCCGAGAGCTGTCACTCCATATAACCTCTCAACATACCGACAGCAGTTCACGGAGCAGCTAGTTTAGGAGGGAACTTCTACCAAATATCTTGTTAGTTTCCATAAGTATTAGGGCTACATTTCATTATTATATTTAAGTTCAACAAATGTTCTTTTCCTGCAAGATAATTCAATAAAAGTACCGTTTGAGTAGAAAATATTTGTTTTTAAAATTTTAATAAATCGGTCGCGGTGGACTAGTGGTTATGCTCCTTGCCTCGGGTGCCGAGGGTCGCGGGTTCAAACCCGGCCGGGGTCGATGGATTTTTTAGGATGGAAAAATCCAAGGAGCAAGTCCTCCGGGAGGGACTTTAAGCCGTAGGTCCCGAATCTGAAGATTTTCAGGCTCGTAAAAGATCCTTAAGCCTGAATGAAAAGGCCTCTAAGCAAAATTTACCGAATTTTCACGTCCTAATACTACCTTGGTTTCCTAGATGTTAGTATGAGGCGGAACGCTTACTACGGGCCACTCCAAGGATACCTAGGCCTATACGAAAACAAGTGTAACACATTATGTTATAGCCTGTTAGAACTTATATTTTTAATTTTATCCATAACAATTGTAGATGTTTAATTCAGTTCTTGTTCCTTCATTATGGTATTTATCTAACAATGTATAGCCTGCTACTGAACTTAAGAATTTCATTTCAACTAGTTCTATTTTCCTCTTATCTGATTTATCAATTGTCCAGTTTCCACAAGCGTATATTAATATAGGTACTGTCATATTTTTAAAGAATTTTAATTTGTAATTTCTAATGTTTTATTTTTTTTAGAATTCTTCTTATTGTTCCGTACATAATTATTATAAATCATATATGTGATATATTCTTCTTCTTCTTCTTCTCTCTTCTTCATCATGGAATTAGGTATTTTGACCTGTTGTCACATCAAATGGATTTTAGTGAATCTTCTAATCCAGTAAATCGATGTCCTAAACTTCTATGTCTTTTTGGTATATATTTTAATAATAGCTGAGCAATTCTATCTCTAGGCATTCTGTTCATACCAGTAGTTTCTCATATTGTCAATTCTGTTTGTTAAATTAAAAAATATTTAGGTGTTTTCTAATATCTTCATTTCTTTTTCTGTCCGAAATTGTCACATCTGTTACTGAACGCTAAAACTTCATTTCTGCAGTTTCTAATTTTCTTCTGTCTGAACGGTTAAGAGTCCAGTTCTCACTTGCATATTATGTTAAGGTAGGAACTGCCATAATTTTGTAAAATTTTTAGTGCTCACTCCTCAATGTTTTATTTTTCAGTGTTCGTTTTATAGGGCCTACTGTAAAGTGTATTTAATTTAATATTAATATCTTCCTTCAGGCAGTCAAATTACATCCCAAATAATTAAAATTATTCAGATGTATTATATGATTATTAATGCTATTATGGTCTTTCCCGTTGAATGCCATAACTTTCGATTTACTTTCAGAGATTGTCATATTAAATTTGTTTGCTACTTCATTTAATTTATACGCTGCATAATTATAGATGACTTTCAGAATGGTTAAAGATTGATGTCTGCAAATAGTGTAGTATTTTTTTATTTACAATATACCTTACGGTATATAAGAGTTATAATTTTGTAACATTATGAAGCAAATAAACATAAAACAGTAGAACTAAATACAATTATATAACAATACTATAACAAAGATCAACAGAGGAAAATTAAATTATAGTTGTGAATAAATACTATTTACAATAGAAATACAGAAATTGTAACATTTTTCATTGTTAAGACTATGATAAAGATGACTTGAATAATCTTTTTCATTGTAATTCAAATAAGAATCAAATTTGTAAACGTTCAAACCACAGTAATGGACAATTAAATAAAACATGTTTGACTGTTTGAATATGTTCTCCACATTTACAAGTTGCATTAGATGATATTTTAAAATGATATAAATATGCTTGAAATTATCCATGTCTAGTTAGAAATTGAATAATGTGAAATTGGGAACTATATTAGGGCTTTTATGTCTGTCGTAGACTGTTGGGTGTAGTATTTAGAATTGAATCAATTATCAAATTTAAAATCTGTGTGACATATCACTATTATTACTATTATTATTATTATTATTATTATTATTATTATTATTATTATTATTATTATTATTATTTTATTGTTATTATTATTATTATTATTATTATTATTATTATTATTATCATCATCATCATTTCCGTGTGGAGTTGCCAGTCTCCCATAGGACGCCTCCCCAGGTGGATAGAATACGAAATAAAGAAATAAGGGAAATCATGGTTGTACAAGAGGAGCCGGATATCATAGACATCATAGAAAAGAAAAGATTCCAGTGGTATGGTCATGTCAAACGAATGCCAGAGCAAAGATTGCCAAAAATTGTTATGGAATGGATTCCAATGGAAAAGAGGAAGACCGAAGAAAACTTGGATAGAAGGGGTACAAGCAGCTATGAATATCAGAGGAATGGAGGAAGATCAATGGATGGATAGGGAGGAATGGCGTTTGGTTTCCGGAAGACGGCGGCAGCTGCCATGATACCGGATGATGATGATCATTATTATCATTATTATTATTAGTATCATTATCATTATTATTATTATCATCAATATTATCATTACTATCATCATTATCATCATCATCATTATCATCATCATCATTGCCATCATCATCATCATCATTATTATTATTATTATTATTATTATTATTATTATTATTATTATTATTATTATTATTATATTATTATTATTATTATTATTATTATTATTAGCGTGCGGATACCTGTAACATGTTATACTTGTTTAAATATTTATTCTAAATTTTGAGTGAGTAAATATTTATATAGGTCTTCTGATGAAACGTAAAAATGACTTAAAAGGCATATTTTGTTCTGCGAACACTCAAGAATGAATTACGTATTGAATCTCTTTTCATGAATGTAAGTGAGACCCCTGAACAGTGATTCGCTTCTGAGAAATGTGGCTTTACTTACAAACAGGAATAAGGTAAAGGTACAAAAAGGAATTGAACATAGGCTTAATTATGGAAACTCGAGCTATTATTCATTTTAGGGCTTTTCTCAAATTAAAAACTCTACGGCGCGAAAGGCCTAGAAGGTCATTGGCCTACGAGCTGATTGTTGGCCTCACATCCACATGAGTTAATCACTAACTAACTAACTCACTAGTACTAACGGACCCGTACGTTCATGGCCGCGCGGACATAAATCTCTCCATACATCCATATCTTGACCCAATGTTTTCAAATCACGCCCTGTATAATCTACTTCCCTCTAATCATAGTTAATGTTATTCTCCCATCTCATCCTTGTTCTACCAACTGGGTGTTTTTCCTCTGGTTTTCCTACAAGAAGCTTCCAAGCACGTCTTTCATTTCACATTAGTACCACGTGTCCTGTCCATCTACGAGACTTAACTGTTCTCATTATATCTGCTTCCTACAAAGACCATGTAATTCACTGTTACATGCAGTCCTCTCCATTAACCTGTCTGTTCATTCCTCTTTGGTCTAAACATTTTCCTAAGAACTTTATTCTAAAATACTCGTAATCTCCTTTCCTCCCTTAAAGTAAGAGTCCATGTTTCGCATTCATATAACTGGTAGAATAATAGTTTTATATATTTTCAGTTTAACGTTTTTTGAGAGGAGTTTAAAAGTCAAGAGAATCTGTAATTCATAATAACATGCATTTCCAGGATTGCGCCTATGTTTAATTTCCATGTGCATATCATTTCTATTTGTAATTATTGTTCCTAGATAATTCAGCCACTTCCTCAAAATTTCCCTCATTTGCCATTAGCTGTCCATTTCCATTAATATGTAATGTATTTCTACGTGTGACCATATATTTAGTTTACATGAGTTAATCACAGAGGTGGAAATTATGCAGTCAGCGTAGAGGCGGCATGTGATCAACATGTCGGGTTATCAAGCCGTTATAGCTAATTTTTCTCAAACTGGAGCCTCTACTTATTGTAACTACTCAAATTACTCACGATGATGGGTGGCACTTGTCCCATACTGGCTGAAATTTCATGAGACAATTTCTTTCCCCATGAAGAATCGAACTATCGCAAGTCCCGTAGCTATGCGCCAAGGGTCACCTTGTCTTATTTCTCAAATTAAATACTCTCGAAAATTGTTAAACCGAAATTATAAGGAACGGCGAAAGATCCCATTGCACTATATGGATGCGAAAAACCGTCTCATATTTTAAGGGGGTGATGGGTGAAATTTCTATTTTCTACATTTTTTGAGCTGAAGATTTGATTTCTTTTGTACAAACATTCACTGCATGATACATAACTATGTGTTTAAGTTTCATTCTTGTTAGACATTTATTTTATGAGTTATTAAATATTACATTTTAAAAAATTGCATATATTATAATTAAATGGGTTCCACATTTTTTTAGTAAAATGTCTGAATTTTTACCACGACCCTTAAAAAAAACATCATGCATTAGAATTCTTATAATGTGAATACAAAGGGAGAAAAAAATAATATTGCACCTCATGCGTGGAATTACAAAAAAAAGTAATAATTGCATATATTTTGTTTTTTATTTCTTAAAATACTACTTCAATCATGAAACCCATGCACTACTTTGTTACCCATTGTTTTTAGGACATGCCGCAAAAATGTGAACCTCCTAGGACAAAATTTTTGAATTCCATTCAATTTTGATGTACAAAAATGCAGTGGGAATAAAAGTGTGGAAAAACAAGTTTAAAGATTTGCATACAGGTAGTATTTAACAGGCGGAGTCTTTTAACTCAGACGTAATTTAGGGCACTTAGAAGCACCATAGGCCTCTGAAACTTTGCCAACATATAAATTAGAGCACAGGCTAGTTTTTAGTACAAAAACAAACTGCCAATTTTGATCTCAAATGGTCAATTTTTCACCCATCAGCCCTCTTAAGAGAGGAGAAAAGTGCTAAGGAAGATTTTTTAACCAAAAAGAGGTGATTAGGCAGGTGAATGGTAAAGTCTAGTAATGCTGAGCTGTTTTATCATCATAGGAAACTAAATATAATAAAAATAGTAATTCTCGTAAACTGTCATGCGAAGGACACGTTAGGATCTGGGGATAAAATAGGGGTAGATATTTGTTATAGGAGAACCAAAAGGAAAGCGACCGTTATGTAGGCCCAGAATTAGCTGGGAGAATAACTTGAATCATACTTACAAGAATGTAAATTATAGAGGGAATAATTGGAAAATATTATTTCCCAATAGGGATTATGGAGAGCGTATGTCCAGGAGATCATGAACCACCGGCTTCGATAATGACAGTGAATTATTTACTTTAATATCTCATAACTAACTAACTAACTAATTAACTCACTGCCACTATTCGAATCAGAAGGTTCACTGCGGCGCGGATATAAGCTCTTCATACATTCCTAATCTGAGCAAATTTTTCACATTTATACCCTAGATATGATAATGTACCTCTCCCAAATTATGGTCATTGTTAATCCTCAACTTCATTTTCTTTCTTAGATACTGTTATTAGGCGCTTTCAGAAGGACGGTTTTTCCATGCCTCTCTTTCTTTCTCCTTTCATATCATACACTCGTGTCCAAAATTAAAGTAACAAACTAAAATTTCGGCTTCCTGTGTCCAATTTACAACATCATAGTACCAAGTGGTAGTAAAACGTAACCAAATGTCCGTACAATCATATATTCTACGTGAGGTGGCATTCCTGTCTTTGTAAAACCAAAGATGTGATGATGTCAGTGCACCTATCAACTTGTACTTTGTGTTTACTCTCTTTAGTCTGACATCAGCATTCACTGTGTAAACATTCAGGTACAGTATGGCACAGAGATGACGCCTTGCAGACTCCCTGTGTTGGAGAGCGATAGAGAGAACGGAAGTTTGACAGTCTCAAGCTGATGTGGCCAGATGGCTTAATGCGCATCTTTCTGTTGTTTCCCGCATGTGGCAACATTTTTTTAAGGCAGAAAATGTAACCGCAAGACCAGGGCAAGGATGACCAACAGTCACAACAAAAAGAGAGGACCGTTATTTGGCAATAAGGGCAAGATTGAAGCGTGTAGTACTGCACAACAACTGGTATCTGACCTCACAGTATCCACAGGAACACTTGTATCGTGACAAATAGTGTATAGAAGTAGTGTATAGAAGGCTTCAATATAGAGGTCGTTACTATCAGATACCCGCTGTATGTATACCCCTGACACGTGATCACAAAGGAAGAAGTCGAGAATGGAGCCAACAACATGTCAACCAGACAGATGAAGAGTGGACCAATTTCCTCTTTACAGATGAGTCCAGATTTGGTCTTCTATTCTCGAGGGATTCGCATTTGGAGAGAATCTGTAACGTGATTTCGGCCCTCAAACATTCTGGAAAGAGACTCATATGGATGTGGATCAATAATGGTGTGGGCAGGCATTATGATAACTGCTCGAATACCTCTACAGGAAGTTGTACAGCTAAACCGACAAGGTTTAACTGCTACCAGATATTGTGACGATATATTGTTACCTCACGTACCTTCTTTCAAGGCGTTGTGGGTCCAGACTACCTGATAATGCTCGTCTCCACACAGAGAGGAGGTGGTTGATTAATTCCTGCAAACTGAAGGCATTGCTCGAATTGATTGGTCTGCTTGCTCTCCAAATTTAAATCCGACAGAGCATGTTTGGGACGTGCTAGGGAGACGAGTTGCTTCACATCAGTATCCACCAATGACTCCTGAGGACTTGAGAGCTGCTCTGCTGAAAGAATGGACGTTAATACCTCAAAATGATATTGATGACTTCATTCACAGCATGCACGATCTTTGTGAGGCCTGTATTGTTGCCAGAGGTGATGATATACTGAGCATACCTAACCACATTTCTCGATATTGAGTGTGAACATAAGAACACTTTGAAAAGAAGAAAACCATTTTTATTTCTGTTATTTCATCAGAAAATGGTGTTAGAATGTTTACTAAGTTTAGTCCTTTGTTCTAGTATCAGCCAGTAATATGTTGTAGTAAATTTAACATAGAAAGTAAACATTTTAGTTTGTTGCTTTAATTTTGGACACTAGTGTATGTTACGCCCATCGTAACCTGAGACTTAATTTTTCCTATTATATCTGGTTTCCGTTCGGATTAATATAGGACGAAGATCGGTAGGAAGAGCAAGAAAATGCTGGCCTTGATAAATATGAGGTTGAACAGGCAGAGACCTAATCCGTGAAAGAAGAAAAAGAAGAAGAAGAAGATTATATCTAGTTTTCCACAGAGATAATGTATTTCACTGTTTTAGAATTTCTCCATTCACCTGACTCTTCAATACTCGTTTCTCCAGAATGTTTCCTAACAACTTTATTCACATATATAATTTTATCTTTTCTCCTTCCTTGAAGTTTGAGTCCATCTCTCGCATCCATACGTACAATATAACTGGGAGAATAATAGTTGTATATTATAATGTATAAAGTAATCCCACTACAGGACTCAAGAGGCCCTTCGGGTAGTAGTCGGTTATGGCTCCCACTTTTTCTGCCCAATCGGCACTTGATATCAGCCGGGTTGTCAGCCCTGCGTGACGGCCGCCTTTACCCCCAGAACAAGCGTCTGGTACTCATTTCCGTTAGAGGCTGAGTCGATCCCAGGGTCATAGTGCCGCCAGAAGGTTTGGTCAGTTTAAAAATCCTGACCCCACCGGGAATTGAACCCCCCGACCTTCTGGCTTGTAGCGCAGTGCCTTAACCACTACGCTACGGCGTGCCCCATATTATAATGTATATATAAGAAAAATAAGTGTTTGAATTGGAATCGCCTGGTGGTGTAATGGATAACACGCTGGGGTACCAACCCACAACCCAGAGATTCGGGTTCGAATCCCGTTCAGGCATTTATTTTTCTTATCATGTTATATATATATATATATATATATATAGGTCTACATACATATTGAGTTAAATGGTTTGTATAGAGAAGTTGGTTGACAAGATACCTGTAATGCGTCTAGCATTTCCAGAATTAATTAAAGCCTATATTTAATTTCTTTTTTTTATCTCATTCTTGTTTGTAATTATTGTTTAGTAGTAAGAACCTATTTGATTTCTTCAAAATTTTCTTCATTTTTATAATAAATACCTATGTGTAAACATGTAATTAATTTAATTGATATTTACTTCCGATCCAAATTTATTAATCTTTCTCAACAGAATGTGCGTTGGCCCTTACTGTAGTACGTTATGATTTAATAATTTGATGAATATTTAATGTCATTTCCTTATAGGAGTGTTTTTCTTGTGAATATATTAAAGTATGCGTCTAAGACCTGCAAAAGTCTCATACAGTGTTACACATACTTTTTAGTTGAATATTGGATTTTTACAACCCTCCAGGCGCACATTTAATACCCTGCCACTTGTCTCTGTCAAGGTCTTACAGAAAGGTAGGTGTAGGATCAATTTCTTCAGACTTCTTAATTTAAGACGCTCCTTTAACTATAGGCCTATATGTTTTATTAGTTTTCCAACTATATAGAAAGTCTGTACTGTGTGTAAAGTTGGACATTCAGAGTAGGTACATTGATACAGTAAGGGCCTTCGTAGAGATTAATGACGAAATTCATAGTTCTCATTTATCAATGAGAGAAACCTTATATGTTCACTTTACTCTTTTCAAATTCATAGTTGTCCCTAATTCATATTAGAGGGATTGCTTAAGGCAGTTCATAAGTGTCCTTGACCCTTAAATTGTCAAAACACAAATTTCTTCTGTTAGTTATTTAAATGTGGCGGTCCGCAGTGAAAACGAAATCTTGTATCTTCTTCTTCTTCTTCCTTCCAAGTATTAGGCCAAGGCCTGTTACGATCCTATAGAAAATTTTCCCTCCAGCGTTTCATAGGACGGCCCAGAGACCTTCGTCCTCTTGGTATATAATTATAAACAGCTTTGGGGGTCCGATTTATACTCATTCTTTCAAGATGGTGTTTCCAATTTAGTTGGTACTGTTTAATATATTCCAAAATATCTTATACGAAATCTTGTATAACTGTTATTATTAGATATATTGTATAATTATACACACATCTAAGTGACTAATTTTTGTTCGTTTTCTTCTGATCTATTAAAAATATTAAATTAATTGAACCAACTGATGTATCCAAAATGATACATTACGAATTTGAGGGTTAAGGATCCCCCAAATGAATATTTAAAAATGGATACTGAGAATGTTTTTGAGGATTTTGTGAAGTTCGTTGAACGAAATGGAAATGTAAAATATGTAATTTTCACAAAAGTACAGATTTATAAATTTTTACTGCCTTTGATAAACTAAATTATTGAAACAAAAGAGAATTATCACTCTCATCGCTTTTGAAATTGTTTATAGCCTTCAGATTTATGTACATATAGGTAGGAGGTTTATTTCCTTACAACGTAATTTGAATTCTATACTACAATAGTATTGTGGTAACCTAATAAAGAAGGAACGATGTTCATCTTAATTAACAATTATAAGTGAACACAGCTATCCAACAAGAACATTGAAATATTGAGTTTAAGATCAAGACATAAAACCTAACTGAAATGTGATGTTTCAGGAACCTACGTTAGACAAAGAGAACAAATTTGAAGCTAAGATTAGTTATTTTTTTAGCTAAAGATACACACACACATTATATATATATATATCATCATCATCATCATCATGATGAACAAATTCGTTTTAGGCCATGTGGCCTGTACAGTAAACCTAGCGAAGATGGTCTTGATCTTTCCACCGATGTTTTGGTCTTCCTTGGTCCCTATGTCCAGTTGGGGTATATTGGAATGCCAATTTTGGAAGTCTATTTCTTGCCATTCTTCTCAGATGATTTTTCCATTCTTGTTGGTATCTTTGGATATCTTCATTTAAACTTGCTACTCCAAGTTTTCCTCTGATAGTAGTGTTCCTTTGGTGATCCAGTCTATTAACTCCTAACAATGATCGTAAGAAGCGCATTTGGCTTACTTGAAGTTTATGAGAGTTTCTTTTATTTAAAATCCAAATTTCACTTCCGTATTTTAGAGCAGCTTTTGATGTGACGTTACGTAATCTTAGTTTTGTCTCTGTCCTCATCTGTTTACCAATATATATATATATATATATATATATATATATCCATCCATAGTAATTCTGCCCGAGGGCAGGTCTTTATATATAATTCACTGGCTCTATGTAACCCGTAATTCATGGCCGCGCGGACACAAGCCTCCATACATCCCTATCCCGAGCTACTTTTTTTAAAAAATTATCCTCTGTAAAATCTACTTCCTTCAAATCATTGATGTTATTCTCCCACCTCATTCTTGGTCTACCAACTGGGCGTTTTGCCTCTGGTTTTTTTACAATAAGCTTCCATGCACCGCTTGTATCCCCTATATGTGCCACATGTCCTGCTCATGTCAGTCTACGGGACTTAACTGTTATTCTTAACTGTTATTATTATATCTGGCTTCCTATAGATAATTGTAGCACACTATAATGTAGTTTTATCGAATATATATATATATATATATATATATATATATATGTGTGTGTGTGTGTGTGTGTGTGTGTGTGTGTGTGTGTGCGCGCGCGCGTATGCTGTATCTGTATTCACAGTGGCTTGTTGAAATAAAACTGAAAATTTCACAGAAGTTAATATTTTACTCTTTCCGTAAAACAAGATGTTATTCTATACATATGTTACCAACATAAAACCGTACATATTAAGTACATTATTAAAAACAAGAACTCCACATTTTCTGTTAAAGAGATTGAAATCTGTATACAAATGTTTTGAAAATAAAAATCAGTGCCCTACTATATGTAGGGTAAAATAATTAAAACGTTTTTTTTTTTCATTTGTTAAATCAGTTTCATGGAATTCACCTTAATATAAAATAATTATTTATTTAATTAATTAATTAATTATATCAATAACATATTTCCGATTAAAATTAATAACTATAAAATTAATCTAAATTCTATAGAAATGGATTCGTAATTACAGTCAGTTACTGAGTAGAAGTGACGTCTTAGGCAACATATGAAAAAACAAAATGCAATTCTAGATTTTGTAAAAATTTAGTCAATTGCATTGGACACATGAATTGAATGGATGATGGATGGTTACCAAGAAGAGCTTTGAATTAGATTCCAGCGGATATGAGACAAAAAATAGAAGACTGCAGGACATAAGAAAAGCGATAAATTAAAAAGGAAGGCCGTCATTAATAAAAATATAAATATTTGGTGAAAAAGAAAGTGTAGAACCCTGTTGTTGATGTATTATTGGACAATAGCGAGAAGATACTAAGAGCCAACATGTACACTTTATTGAGTAACACTAAGATATTAGGGCTGGAAATAAACATTAGTAAAACTAAATAAAATACCTCAAATGGAAATAATTATATAATGGAATTGGACAGTTAATGACAAATGAGGAAAATTTTAAAGAAGTGGCTGAATTCAAATACATACAAATAATAGGCTAATAAAAAAATAATTGAGATGCATAAACAAATTAAACATAGACTCATTTCTGGAAATGAGTGTTATTATGCATTACAAGGATTTTGGTTGTTCCAACTGCTCTAAAAAAACATTAAACTGAAATATATATAAAACTGATTCTCCCAGTTATATTATATGGATGCGAAACATGGACTTGTACTTTAAGGTAGAAAACATATTACGGCTAATAATTAAAAATAAAGTTCTTAGGAACATTTTTGGACCAAAGAGATGTGAAAAGTTAGGCGAATAGAGAAGACTGTATAACTGTGAGCTATATGATCTTTATGGGAAACAAAATATAATAATAATACTTATGTCTCATAGAATGCAATGGGCAGGTCATGTGGCAAGAATGGGGAATGAAACAGAGGCATAGAAACTTAGAAACATAGAAACGCCATGATGGCAGACAAAGAATGAGATGGGAAAATAACATTTACCATAATTTGAGGGAAATAGATTATACAGGGGATGGAAAACGTTGGCTCAGGATAGGGATTATGGGGAGCTTATGTCAGCCACGACTTCACAGTCCCAGTGAGTAGATAGCTAGTAGAACACTGTTGACAAATATCATATAATACATTGTAAACCTTTCAATGGAGACGATTGAAATATTACTGACTTGTTCTCGCCCATTGATTTTATTAGCTGTGGATTGAATTGCGTCCTTCAGGATGAGAGGCAATGAACGGAGTGGAGCACACAATATTACAGTTGAAACTATGCATATGTCGTCTAGGTGGATGCGTAATTTATTTGACTGTTATGTCGGGTTCGAATAATGACGATTCCGGAGAGGTATTGGTGGTGGACCTCATCGGGAATTTTTAGTTTCTCTCGGGTTCTCGGTTTCCCGAATTTCAGCCCTCAGCACTCTCCACTCCTCTTCCCTAGTCCATAATGTAATTTCATCTCCATTCATTAATTTTATTTATCACTATCACCTGATCTCATGTTAGATAAAAATAGTCTCATTTAGCGAACGATAGGAGTTTAAAATATCTGATGAGATGATTTAATGGGAGGTATTCATACAATTTCATATGACTCCAAGACTAGGTGTGAGCTTAGGGCAAAGTAGGGATGGTTGTAGAACCTCCTCGAAACGTTGGGCCCAGTCGAAATAAATGGGTATGAGTCATGTGTGTGAATATTTCATGTGTGTCGAACCAGAAATACTATAACAAACTACATTTATTGTCGTAGTGAACCGTGCAAGAGTCATGTTCTCTATGTTGCTCTGCTATATACCTTTTGTCGATGTATTTGGATATCTATGCCTCCTTGACTTTCCTCCCTTTCCTGAATGAACCCATCCCCACTCGTCTGTCTGCGCGTCAACGTTGCGCGGCAGGCGATATCCCTCCACAATGAAAACCTAATCAGTCTTCTTCGAACTCTCAAGGTCTTCGTTTCGGCCGAGGGATTCAAGCCGAGTCCCTCGACCATTGCTTTTAAGTTGTTTGATATTGTTTTCTGAAGAATGCATCCAGCTATAAAAGGATGGAACTTTGTTATAATGAATGAATTGTGGATGCGTATGTTAAAAGGTATATCAGGTTTTATTAATATCATTATTTGTAACTTATATCAAAGAAGCTTTGTTTAAATACCTATTATGTTTATTAACTTCATTTTCTTCTCTGAATTCAGTACATCAATATGTAGTTATTTGTATGAATTTATATCATGACAAATTTGGTCTAAAATATATTTACTAGTCATGTTGTTGATTATTCATTTGTGTGCCAAGACCCATTTCAAACTGAGTTTATTAGAGTAATATAAATTATCAGTACATTTCCCAAAGCCTCGCTCATGATTAAGTTTAGTAGATTTGATCTACTGATATATCAGATTAGAACTTATTCAATTGTTTGTATGTTTGTGCTATAACTAGTAGATGCAAATCATGAAAATGAAACATGTCTATGTATTTCGGGGCCCAGCGCATAGACTCTCTGCTTCGTTCTAAATTAAGATAGAACTTCAAGATCGTTTTATCAGGGTTCTCCCTTTGCTTCACGATCTTTAATTAATATTAGAATATTGGAGTTATATATTCAAGTTTGGCTATAATCTTTATAATCATATAAAGTATTGTTTCTGCCAGTAGATTTATATTTATGGTAGTAGATCAGTAATCCACATAAGGTAAGAGTATTATTTGAGCTATATGAGCGATCATAGCGATGTTAGATTCGACGGACGGCTTAAAATATAGATCCGATGTTATGACCGTGCAGTAGAGTAGGTTTCATCTGATTCATTCTATAATTACATCACATAACTCTAGCATTTGAAATGTTGTCTTGGCCTCGATTGTAAGACATGCGAAAATACACATTGCCTCTGGTTCTTACACTACACTTTGTCCGAGTCATCACCCTTGTTCATTTTACTCGCTTCCATTCATCATCTTCCTACAATAATTTAAACAAACGTTCGAGAGAAAACATAAAACTAGCTGTACATCGAACATCTCACTATTCAACATTCCTTGTTTCGGCTCGCCGACTCTGGAATTCCCTCCTCTCATATATCAAAGACTGGCCGACTCAAAAACAGTAAAAGAAAATCTCAATAAATACCGGCATTTCCTTAGATAATGTTACTATATAATCATGTTCTGGGTATATTTTAATATTTTACACTTACATTACTAAACCAATACTACTTAATCTAGTTAATATTATTATTTTAATATTTTTTATACTTCCCTTGTCATCCGTATATTATGTAAGCCTAATAAAACTCCATGACGCGACAGGCCTAGAAGACCCTTGGCCTATTAGCTGACTACTGGCCTCACATCCACATGTGTTAATCACAGAGGTAGACGATCATTCAACGAGTGTAGAGGTGACATGGTCAACACGTAGGGTCCCTCAGTCATTATAGCTAATTGGCTCAACCTGGAGCCGTTACTTATTGTAGCTATTTAAATTCATCACGATGCTAGGTGGGCACACTTTCAATATTGGGCGAAATTCCATGAGAAAAGTTCTTCCACCTTGGGGACTCGAACCAGCGCAAGTCCCATTAGCTCTGTGCCAAGGCTTATTGTCTTAACCACTCGGCTACGGCCTATTAGGCCTATGCATTATTAATCAAGCTGTAGTTAACAATTAATTGTTAACATCTATATGATTTAATCCTGGTGAAGTGGAAGAGAATATCTTACGGTCTTAACTCCATCAGGTAAACTAAACTATAATTATTAATATCATCAACATAATCATCATAATAATCATAATCTTCATAATTATCATAATCATCATCATCATCAGCAGCAGCAGTAGCAGTAGTAACTAACTCACTGGCACTATGGAATCCGTAGGTTCATGGTCGTGCGGACATAGGCTCTCCGTACATCCCTATCTTGAGCTAATTTTCCAATCATACCCTGTAAAATCTACTTCCCTCAAATCATAGTTAATGTTATTCTCCTACCTTATTCTTGGTCTACCAACTGGGCGTTTACCCTCTGGTTTACCTACAAGAAGCTTCCATGCACGTCTTTCATTCCCCATTCGTGCCACATGTCCTGCCCATCGTAGTCTATGAGACTTAACTGCTCTCAGTATATCTGGCTTACTATAAAGACCACGTAGTTCGCTGTTATGTAGTCTTCTCCATTCACCTGTGTGTTCATCTCTCTCTGTTCCAAAAATTTTCGTAATAACTTTATTCTCAAATACTATTAATCTCCTATCCTCCCTTAAAGTAAGAGTCCATGTTTCGCATCCATACAATGTAATGGGTAGAATAATAGTTTTATATATTTTTATTTTAACATTATTTTAAAGGAATTGGGACGTCAGAATAACACGCATTTCCATAATTATTATTATTATTATTAGGGAGCGGATTTTTATGTACTAAAAGTTAAGATTGCAACATAGTATAATGAGAAGTTAGACTTATGACTGTCTTTTGTTTTGGTTCCACACACAAACAGTTGAAGAGTATAATGAGAAGCAAGACTTTTGACTGTCTTTTATCTTGTTTCACACATAAACAGTTGAATATTATATACTATCTTGCATTGCAACCTTAATTTTTATTACATAAAAATCCGCTCTCTAATTATTATTAATATAAAGTAAAGATAAATCTAAAATAAGGTAGTCGTATTAGATTCTTAAAACCCAAACCAATATCTATTGATCTAATCTATTTCAGTTAACCAGACAGTATTTTATTTCTACATTAAATTTCTCAATTATAATTAGCAATAAGGCGGAGACAGGCGAGAAAGTTCGAGAGACTTAACTTTAAAACTGCGCCACCATCAAGGTGAACTACGCCATAACAATGTTCCAGCGCTGTGTAAATGGAATGGAGCCCTACTCCCTTCATTCTTAAGTAAAGTTGGTCCTCTTGAACTCGCAAGTTGTGCAGGTAGTATTCAAAGTACTCCTCTATTTGAGTTTAATTGGTGGAGAATTTCCCATCCTACCAACTTCCTCAACATAAAATAAGTTAAAGTTGCTTCTCCACCCTTGTAACCGCTGCTGCTGAACTAGCGTTAGTTTTGTCTTCCTTCCGTAAATTCTATAAATGTAGTCATGTAGGGATTCCACTCTCACTACAGATGTGGTTATGCATAATTATCTATGTATAAATTTTAAACTCAATGTAAGAAATGAATATATTTATTTATTTATTTATTTTTCTGGAGGTCGCTTAAGAAGAAATCAGGATAAAACTGTTTTTCCTAATTAAAATCTAAATTATATTTTATGGAGTAGAAATATAATCAAGAGGGCTAAATTATTAAAATATAACACAATTGCAAAGAGTATTTTATTAGATCCTGCGGAATCATGGACGTTGAAGCAAAAACACAGAAATAAATTATTAGTCACAGAAATTGACTTTTTAAGAAGATCGGCAAGAATATCAAAATTATACAAAATAAAAAAAATAATGCAATAAGAGAAATTATTAATGTACAAAAGGTCATTGTACAAGATATTCAAGAAATCCAACTAAGATGGTTTGGACATGTCATGAGAAGAAGGGACACAGAAACAAAGAAAGATGAAAGGGGTCGATGAATCTTTTAGGATGGAAACATCTAAGGGAGCAGTCCTGTGGGAGGGACTTTAAGACGTGGATCCGAGTCAGAAGGTTTTCGGGCTTGTAAATGCCTAAATTCTTCATAAAATAATGAAGAGTAATAACATACACTCAGCAACTAAAATAAGGCTATATAAAGTTTTAATAAGATGAGTTTTGACCTATGGTAGTGAGACATGGAGCCTCACTAAAAGATCAGAGGTAGCCTAAATAATTTTGAGGAAAAAGTACTCAGGAAAATATTTGGAGCAATAAATATTAATGGTCAGTGGAGAATACGATACAACAAAGTAGTATATGACAAATACAATGAACCTGACCTTGTAAATTGTATTAAGTTAAAGAAATTAGAATAGGCTGGCCATGTAAAAGGCTCTCAACAGACCGAGGACCGAAAAAGGTGCTTACGGCAAATTTAATGGGGAATAGACGAGTTGGAAGACCGAAAAAACGATGCGAGGATGGTGTTAAGGAAGATGCTACAATCCTACTCAAGTGTCGCAACTGGAGGCTTGCTGCGCAAAATAGAAATGTTTGGAGCCAGAAGTTAAGAGAGGCCAAAGCTCGAATTTGATCCAATCAACCATTGGATGAACGGAAATGTCTAAATTAGAGCCTGTGAGCAAAATTTAATCTACGTTTCCTTCTAACTAATACCTTAGTTGCCTATTAGTGTCACTTTCGACGATGGGCTAACCAAAATTTTTGGCATCTGTAAGGAATAGATGTAAATAATTGTCTTGATTAAGAAATTACTAATAGGGAGCACTCTTGTCCGCACGTGCAGATGTTTGTGTAGGCTAGACTACACAGATTATGTCTGGCGAAGATGTTCTTCCTGATCTACTAGAAGCCAAATTATCTGGACATCAACATGACGTTATAAGAAAAAATCCCTGAATATTTTTCCTTGTACAAAACTGTTTAATTTATAAAAATGTTTTGTTAGCCCTTAGGTACAGGGTAAAGATGCTTATTTCCATGTTATACTTAAATTCCATGATAAAATCTCAAATCGTTTTCAAGGAATACATGTTTACTCTAGACATGGCATAAGCTGTCTCCTTCAGATTTTATTGCCTTCCCCGCCTTTTGAAAACCAATACAAAGCCCCAAAAGCCATCTTGATGCTAAAGTTTTTAAATGAGTTTTTTTTATTCTCTTTCTCGTGACTGACTGTCCTTGACGAAATGTTCTATATTTTGAGTGTTTATTTATTAGTTATATAAGATTATATTAACTGAACCAACCGGTACAACATAACAACATAAAAGGATAATAATGGTACAGCTGCTTCCGCATTTACGACTTTTTTTATCTTTTACTTATGATATGGCTCTATCTCTCATATTTAACCGCGTCAATGTAGACAGTAAGATGAAATTTCTTAATAATATTAACAAACTGTCACATTAGTTACATTGCGTAGAAATGGACAAATGTCAGCACGTTTAGGGCCCAACGATCCCCGAAAATCATGCGGCCATCATCATCATCCTTATTATCGTCAACATCCTTCACCGGTGTGGAAAGCAACGGGAAGCTACCACACCTATAATACCCTAAAGCTCCAAAGCATAGCATGAAAATGTTATGATTGCAGTGAAAGACCTGCCCTCGGGCAGAACATTATGGAATGGAATGGAATGGAACGTAGAAATACGTTTTATTAAAAATCACATAGTTTGCTCATTAACAGGGCTATAATAATTATGCCTATAATTTAGGAATCTGATTGAGACTAATGTATTAAAATAATTTGTTCACTTTTTGTTGAATTATTGCGTTTTTATGAATTTTTCAATTTTCGTTATTTCTCTATAATAATAATAATAATAATAATAATAATAATAATTTCAATTTCTTTAAACTATTGTTCAATTCTTCCAATGATATTATGAAATCTGTCTCATTATTAATCTACAGAAAGGTCTGTATGAACTTAACAAAATTACAGAAGAATATGGTTTGAAGATATCTACAGAAAAAACAAAAATTATGGCATTTCAAGATGTAGATCCTGTCAGAAATAAAATTGTACTGGAAAATAAAATTTTGGAGCAGGTGAATAATTTTACACATCTAGGAGGCAATATCTCATATGAAGAAGAAAAGGATGTAAATGAAAAAATATCTAAATTTTTAAGAATTTTAGTGTTAATAAATTCTATCTTCAAGCCACAGTTAGTCGAAAAACATTCAAGATTAAAAGTGTACAAAACACTGACTCTTCCAACTCTTTTGTATGGTAGCGAAGTATGGACGTTGAAACAGAAGGATATACAGAGACTTAGAACTGTTGAAATAAGATACCTTCGGAGGACTGCAGGATACACACTACTAGATCACAAAAAAATGAAGACATCTTAGAAAAATTACATATGTAATCTTTAGAAAACAAAATTTCTGATTATAAGTCAAGATGGATACAACATGTTCATCGAATGGAAGATCACAGAATACCCAAACAAATGTTAAGATATCAACCTGCAGGAAGAAGAAGACCAGGACGTCCATTCAAAAGACTTTTGGATGGTGTTTCTCTTGAGGCCGAAACAGGTCAACAAATGGCCTAAATTCGTGAATGTACTATGATGATGATGATGATGATGATGATGATAATAATAATAATAATAATAATAATAATAATAACATTATTATACTGTATTAGTACAAATTTCTAGCTAAAATATTTTCCTCTATAAAAATAAGCATGAAATGAAATAATAATAATAATAATAAAATTATTTCATTTCATGCTTATTTATTAATAATAATAATAATAATATTATTGTTATTATTACTATTTCATGCTTATTTTTATAGAAGACAATATTTTAGCTAGAAATTTGTACTAATACAGTATAGGTCTACTTATTTGCAAACATTTTTTATAGACTTGAATATTAAATGTTGTTTAATACCACTTACGAAATGTTTGTATTTGCCCTCACATAGCATCTACGTTGTATTATATTGATTATCAACTATAATAAACGACGAATTTAATTTCATTTGTAATTTATAAATTCCGGTTTTAATACCACGTAATTAGGAGACTATCACGAATTTAGGAGCCATGTCACATATTTATAAATCCTTGTCTTGGAGAAAAGAATAAGTCATATGGGGACTCTGTACATCGATTTGCAGCGAATTCGATAAATAATTTCGCGGAAAGTTCATACCATGTTTCTGTATTCATATTTTGTCATCTTTATCTAGAATATTATATTTGCCCAAAAAAGTAAAGAATCATCATGGAATAAGCCAACCTTAACCTGTAGGTAAAGGAATGTTATGGTACTAAATTTGAAGACAAAATAATACGCTTAAATCGGGATTTGAACCCAATGTCTGTGGATTTTACACCAGCGCTCTTACCATTTGGCTATTACGATTCCGATTTATTCGCAGATTTTTCTGTATACTAACTGACAGGGCTACAATTCCCGCGCGCGAGAAAACAGTGAATATTGGTTCCAATAACGGCATCTAATGGCTTCTAGACAAGCCAGTAAAGCTTAAATTCGATGTTTAATATTGAATTTATCATTTTTCACCGAATGACAAATTAAATTGGAAGAGAAAAATTTACGCATAAATCGGGATTCGAACCTATGCTATGCTACTGTTCCACACAAATTTTGTTTAACCTCACAGTCGATTGACAATTTCTTACAATGCAACTTGTCATCGAATCTCTTCAGACTGAAGATATCGACAAGCTGTGTTTGATGACGATAGGGAAATAAGGTGGCTCCTCAGGCCACAGTCGTAAAACCAAGGATTTAATGTTTCTAAAACTGGTAAATCGGCTGTTTTTATTTTACAAACTGTTCCTATTCACCTCGTTTTTGGTAAGAAAGTAATATGGAAAAATCGTTATTCATTCTTGCAACTGTGAAATCTCCTCCAAATCAACAGGTACCAACATTTGAGTTGCATCTTTTTTTTCAGCATTAAATTATCATAAGTAATGCCACGAGTGATTTCCAAATTATCGATAAATTCACGACTCACGAAGTGAGTCGTGAATTTATCTAGAGAATTTGGAAATCAAGAGTGGCATTTGTTAGGACTATTTAACGAATAAAATTAAGCTGTTTACTCACAAATCATTATTTAACTATAGTTATTTTAAAAAAATTATATATTTAATGTAAACGGCGATGTTTGAAAACAAATGAGAAACGATAGGTACGCTTCTACTGCTTCTTTTGTTTATCACTGCAACCAGATCATACTATTTATTGCCAAAGGAACGCAATATTGTAAGGAGGAGCTTTCTTTAATATGGTAATTATAACACTGATAAATATTTGGTGAAACACGACTCTGATTGGTTGTAAAATAGAAATCATTGAAATGTGATTGGTCATTGACTCCCATTTGGGGCATGAGTTAAATAGTCATTAAAATTAGTCATAAGGGATGATGGGTTACATAGACTGCCTGAATTGATGCTACAAATGGACTCGCCTTGCCCGCGCCGCTTTCGAGAAGTTAAATGCACAATACCTTGGTGTAGAGCTACGGTACTTGCGCTAGATCGAGTTCCCATAGAATTTCGACCAATAGGGGACGGGTTGCCCACTCAATATCGTGAGGAACTTGGTAGACACCCCAGGCTGAGACAACTATAACAGCTAGGGGACCCGAAATACTGACCACATATCACTCATACACTGGTTAGATGATCGTCCATCGCTGTGATTGGCGTACGTAGATATTAGCCTAAGAGCCAACTGGTAGGCCAAAAGCCTTCTAAACCTATCGCGCCATGGAGTTGGAGACGTAATTCTGCATTAATCCCACATAATGGCCTTACCTCACTTGTGGTGGTTCAAAATAATTTTTAAAAGTAAATATAAAGTGGTCTTATACAGGCCATATGAGACCCATGGGATAGTAGGTTTTTATGGCCCTCAATTTTTTTTCTAGATTATCGACAATCGGCACTTGATTGAACTTGATGAAGTTAAGACCATAGAGTTTTCTCTTTTATTTCTTCTTCTACTCTTTTTAATCATATATTGTAGGATTTTCATCCTGTTTATTTCCAAAATCACTCCTCTGAAGAAGACGTAATGGATGATGTGCATTCACTGTCCATCCATCTCTTGGCTGGTCTTCCTCTTGTTCTTCTCCCGTCCATTGGTCTATCTTCTTTAGCACTTTTTTTCAAGTCGGTTGTCTTCCATTCTTTCTATGTGACCCAATATTTTCGTCTAAATAATATATATATAAAATGAATAATCAATTGAGTTGGTGTTTACTTGATGAAAATCCATATTTATTAATTAAATAAAAATAAACGTAGTTTTATTTGATTTTCATATTTATTATATAATTCAGTGACAGCTGTTTCGGTACACTGTACCTTCTTCACACATGTTAACAAATTATGAATTGTGTTCCAACTGATCTAAGCAATAATACAACAATATTTATTTAAATTTTTTAATTTTTTTTTTAATTTTTAAACAACAATACAACAATATTTATTTAAATTTAAATAAATATTGTTGTATTGTTGCTTAGATCAGTTGGAACACAATTCATAATTTGTTAACATGTCTGAAGAAGGTACAGTGTACCGAAACAGCTGTCACAGAATTATATGATAAATATGAAAAATCAACTACGTTTTATTTTTATTTAATTAATATAAAATGAATGTTTGTTTGTTTGTTTATTTATTTGTTCATACTTTAGGCGCGGCCATACCGTTGATCCGATTGTGATGGGTTTTTTTTTGGAAAATGTTCAGGAGATTCCCGGGATGAACATAGGCTATAAGAGAGTTGAAATTCTCAACTCGTACAACCTTAAAAAACACCCTTTGTAGTGGAAAACGTCAAAAAGTCCCTTTTTTGCCCTTAAACGGCTTACGCTGGCTAAACCATAACAAATACACAAAATTAATGTACACAGAATTGAATATCTAAAACAACTCTACAAAAAAGTCCGCGACAGATAACACACAATAGACATTTTTGTCTTTCATTTATGCAAGGAGATCGGGATAAGTAGATTCCCGAACAAGCATTTGCTGCCATGGGGCTTTTTTTCAAAATGTTCAGGATTTTCCCGGGAAAGTTATAGTTTGTAAGAGAGTTTTAATGCTCAAGCTCTTTACCCTTAAAAATCACCTTCTGTAGTAAAAAAAACGTGAAAAAATGTAGCTTTTTGGTAAGCTTAAATGGCTTACGCTGCCTAAACATAACAAATACACAAAATGATTGTACACAGAATTGAATATCACAAAAAAAAAATAAACTCTACAAAATAGTCCGAGACAGCACAGTTTATCTTTTAAGGATAACTCACAATAAAAATTTTGTCTTCCATTAATGCAAAGAAGATCGGGATGCATAGATTCCCGGGAAAGCATAGCAGAGCACGGCGGGTATTCTTTTATGGATAATTCAAAATAACAAATTTTGTCTTTCAGCTCATTTAAGCCAAGTACATCGGGATGCGTAGATTCCCGGGCATTGCCGGGTAATCAACACGGGGTATCTAAAAATAATAACGTTATTAATTTATATTTATTTTTCTTTTACTTATTCAACCAAATGCGGAAACACAATTTATTTAGGTGTAGCAGCGCACGCGGGTATTGGCTAGTCTATAATAAATTTGGTTATTGAATATGACATTTGTCCCTAATTTCTGTGTTGTGTAGCCCTATCTTATCAAATAATGTTTTCCCCTTAATAGTTCTTAAGATCTTCATTTCACATGTGCTTATTATTTGTTTAGTTTCTTGTTGATCAGCCCATTTCACCAAAGTTAAATTATACAGGTATTAACAATTATGAAATATCTACAACTTGATTAATAATACATAATAGGCATGGACTACAAGATGTAGAGTTCACGAAGAGAGAAATAAAATATTGTTAATAATAACAATCTCTATCTTCGGGTTTTTACAGCTGCTGCCGTCTTCCCGTTCCAAACCTCCAAAGCCTACGGTCTTGGGCATCTTCGATGCTTAGCCCTCTAGCTTGCATTACTGTCTTCATGTTTTCCTTCCATGTTAACCTTGGTCTTCCTCTTTTCTTCTTTCTGTTCGGATGCCATTCATATAGCTGCTTCGGCCATCGCTCATCTTCCATTCTTAAAACATGTCCTAACCACTTTAATTCCTTTACCTCAATTCTTTCAATTATGCTTTCTTCTGCTTCCATTATGTTTCTAATTTCCTTATTTGTGACACGTTCTAATTTAGACTTTCTACTGGCACTTCTTCGTAAATAATCCATTTCTAGAGCTATTAGTCTATTTTTGTAGTACTTATTGATTGTCCATACCTCACTTCCGTACATTGCAACAGATTCCACCAATGTTTTACCAATATATTTTTTTGTGTCTTTCCAAATATGCTTATCCCACCATATGGAATTTAACGATGATATTATTTTTCTACTCAATTCAATTCTATGTTTTATGTTCTCTTTTCCTATACCTTCGATGTTATCCATAATCATTCCCAAATATTAGCTGCCTTGCGGTGAAGAGGGATCTTCAAAGGCTATAGGAGGAAAACCCAGACAGAAATTTTCCTGGTCCTCTAGGTTGGGGGTTTATGCTGTGGACCAGCTCCCAACACATTAGAAAAAAAACAAAATGCTAAAAGACCAAATCAATAATAACAATAATGATAATAATAATAATAATAATAATAATAATAATAATAATAATAATAATAATAATAATAACAACAACAAACATGTACTGTTGTGTGGTAGTGAATTTTGGGTTTTAACTAAAAGGGAAGAGAAGATCATAGAATCAGCTGAAATGAGATTTCTTAGTAGTGTGGCTGGCTGCAGACTTCAAGATAAAAGAAGAAATGAAGATATTAGAAATGATATAAATATTTTTAAACTTTTAGATAAAACTAAAGAATCTGGAAAAAACTGGAAAGAACATGTTCAAAGAATGAAAAATGAACGCATACCATAAATTTTACTTAATAACAAACAAAAAGGAGACAGAAATGTTGGTAGACCGAAAAAAGAGATAGATTCAACTTTTTGAATGAGAATCTACGAGACCGGAACAAGCCACATGGGCTTAATCCGTGATTGTTGTTGATGATGATGATGACTCATAGTTTGTTTGGATGAGTTTAAAAATCCTGACTCCACTGAGACTCGAATCCACCATCTTCCGATTTGTAGCATATTACCTTAACCAACTACGCTACGGCGTGCCCTATTATTGACAAGTATAAGTTACAAAAAATAATTTTCTAAATCAAGCAGAGAAAATATGAAAAGGAGATACATATCTAGCTATAATACGTCTATATTTTGACAAGGAATTCCAGCGCTGAAGACGTCATCTCCATTTATTAACCATAATTAAAATGAACAGTGCCGTGAGCTAAGAATCAAGACTCGGTACGTCATATGTTGAATCACAGCCGCATAGCCTACAGCGCTGCGTCTCAGTGTGTGTTTACGTAATGCAATACCATTTCAACTTCACTATTATTAGAAAACAATATAGTTAATTACATTTGGGTTGCAATAATTAGGCCTACTCCAAAATATCAGAGGTAAATAGCTGCAATCCGTATAGGCGCCATAACCAACATGTTTATATGACCCTAAGTATATAAGTAACGCGCCGTAACCGAGTGATTAATAAACACACAAAATCATACAATTTTTCCTAAATTATTTATTTTCCAGGCGGTCCATGACTCTGGAGAATCAACAAATATTTTGTAACTTCAGACTACACTTTAAGTTCCGGAAAAATAAATCTAAATTTATATTTACTCTAACTTTGACTTCATCATTACCCAGTGTAAGGTACACATATTAATTGGTGTTTGTCGTATAACTCATATTTATACTATTATCATAATAATAATAATAATAATAATAATAATAATAATAATAATAATAATAATAATAATAATAATAATAATAATAATAATTATTATTATTATTATTATTATTATATTATTATTACTATTATTATTAT